>MU280209.1:0-508500 GCA_022385635.1 Xylaria scruposa
TTAATTTAAAATAATATAATTTTTTTTTTATTTATTTAATATTAATAAAAATAATATATTTTTTAAACTTTATAATATATTATATTTTTTTAAAAACTTATTATTTATTTTTATATAAACTTTTAAGCTTAAAATTTTTTAAATAATTATTATTTTAATTTAAAAAAAATATAAATTTATTTTAATTTATAATATATAATATATTTTGTTTTAAAATAATATATATTTTTATAAAAATTATTTTAAATTATTTTTTTTTATTAAACTTTTTTAATAATTAAATATAAAATTTCTTATAAATTAAAAAAACTATAATTAAAAATAAAATTTTTTAATATTAATTTTATTAATTTTTTTTAATTTATATAATATGTTTTAATTATTATTATATATATATAATATATTTATTTAAATTTTTTAACTTTATATAATTATAATTTTTTAAAAAATAATAATTTTAAAAAAATTATTAATATATTAAATTTAGTTAATTTTTATGGATTTTTTCAAGTTTTTTTTATAAAAATTAAAAAAGGTAAAAAAATTAAAAATTTTTTTATATAATTTTCTTTCTTTTTTTTTTTCTCCGATAAAGAACCCTTCGTTTCACTCAGTCATACCTCCTTCGCTAAAAACGAAGGCATAGTCCGTAGACCTCCCACCTAACTAGATAAGGGCTAATTCTTCATATACCCGTGATGCTCATAAAAATCATCATAACTCAAATGTTTGTCCCAGTCCTCAATTGAAACCTTTTATTAAATATGAATAGTCATATAATGAAGACGGAGAAGAGGGGTACACATGCTGAGGCAGCCGAAGCATAAAAAATAATCTGACAAAAAGATGGAAGGCCCTATATGAACAACTAGACGGCCCTTAACAGCTGATGAGCCCTAGATAGAGCGATCCTTTTCGCACGCTTCCCCCACTTTACTCTCGATGAAGTTAGCTGTCCTAATAACAATGACCTGAGTGTCGCAGGTCGCACCGAAAATATCAAACGTTGAAAAAGACTAGGAGTCATCCTCGCGTATAACAGAGGATGCATGAATTTCCGGGGAATGAGTCTACTGCATGATAATTGACTCTATTTACAGCTCCGTTCCAGGTTTAGTCCATTTACCTAATCGAAGGAAAGTTGTGACACCTACTCTAGTTAGCCTACGGAAACCCTTCTTGTCCCCTCCCTCCTTCCTCTCCTCCTCCTCGCATACTTGAACAACATCTGGCAACAGCAGCCACCAATGCCTTCCCAAAAACTCATAATCTGTCCGGCTATACTTCGCTACCATTGACTCTGAAACAAGGGCAATAAGATTAAATTTACGGGTCTGTCTGCTTGAAGTCGGACGGCCCTCGGTGGTCTAGGGGTGTATGATTCATCGCTGCGTGCTAACCAAGCCGCAACCGATAAGGTCGGGGGTTCGAATCCTCCCCATATGGGGGTGCAGTCGCTTCCTCCTAGGCCAACCTTGGAGTTATCCTGATCTTAGATTGGGAGGCAGATGTAGTAGCCGACAGAGGGGCGGTTTGCGAACTGTTTTTTTCCCATTACTTTTCCTCATACAGTACTTTTATCAGTCGCTTCGGGGTGTATTTTTCTGGGATTCGGAAATATTTCACGACTACATCAACTCCTTGATCTTTGGTGCGCATCTTAATGCTGTAATATTGGAACGATACAATAGACTCTAAAGAGGATAGCTCTCAAGGTAATGGAGAAAACGTTGAATGATTTCCTGTCACGGGAAACTACATCTGATAAGCTCACGTTATTTATGCACATAATTATTCCCCGGAGAAGCTGCGCTGACCTTAATTCTAAACCTCGCGATTCCTTAGACACACGACTGTGTCTCACCTTAGTAGGCTGCTTGCAAACAGCTTCCAATCAGTTTATCCCAGAGGATTCCACAACAGACAGTATTTAGATCAATCGCTTGGCGCTTCCCTTATCCTGATGCATTAGATATAGGTACGGCAATTCAAGTGAATTGGACACCAGCTCCCGCGCCTCTTCGACGAACGTATGTAATTAGCCTGCCGGTCTAATAACCAGCAGCTGAAAGTATAGGAGACAGCATATCTCGTGCCTTGTAATGTTCAGCTACTCTGACACTTCTTAAACATTTGCCTTCCTCTCTTCCACCCCTTCGACATCATCATCGTATAGTATAGAGTTCTGTCTTATTGAAATGGATCGATACGCCTTGGGAATAAGCAGTGTAGCCAGCTTCAGGGATGGGAAGCTTGGTATACACTTCATCGAAATACATTTGGCACTTCATATTTGCTTAGCTGTAGTTTCTGCTGATACGTCACCAACCGGCACAATATCTACTTCACCATCCGTCTATTGTTTATTTTGATATAATTTTAGCGCAAAGAAAGAATATCGACGTCATGTGAGCTGTAATTACTACTTAAGAGTCTCGATGTTACGGTTCCAACTACATAAGTGACTGCAGACGGTCAAGTCTCCGATTTGACAACGTTTTATCTTTTGATAGTGTCGTGATATAGTGCTGCAGATTTGTTCTGTAACACTCGAAGCAGCAATTCTGTTCGCGCTATGCAAGGCATTGATTCTGACAGGCTTGGTTGCTGATAAGTGAGTGGCAGTTGAGAGCAGGGCGTGATACAGAGAATTGGCGGTTGGTAGGCTCATACTGCGAAAATTTTCCGTCTGTTGCATTAGAAGTTGTGTCCCAGTACGCAGATCTTGACATATCAGTAATGTTACGGCTGTCGGCATCCCATGCTTAAACGGTTTGCGAGATGGGCACTGCTGTGAAGTCAGTGGCCGGAACGGCGAGCGTAAGTAGCTTCGGTGCCGATAACCGACAAGGTCCTTGATTTTTACTCAATTTAATTATGCCGTTTACTAAGAACCCGCGGCGATACTCGGCCGCGACGTATTGATATGCATTCTAGTCAAGACCCGTCGGACGCCACATCGACGTCTTCATCATCCAGCGATCTGCGTACGCCTATCGCACGGTCCGGGCCGCCGGCCGTTATCCAGATATCAACTCTTCCAGTGCCAAAACAATCGATCTTGAAATTGGACCCAAAAATCTTTTACCATATAAAAAGCCGAGGCATCTCAGGGTGGATATATGAAGTTAAGAAGCTCAACAGCCTAATGTTAAACATCACTATTTAAGCGCAATATGGCCAACATCGGTGCGAGCGTCTCTGCTGACTAAAATCCCGATCCGGCGCCCATTAGCCTCCCGCTGCTCCGTTTTGGTGTCGGCCCCGCCGTGACTCGAAGCACTCAGTCGAAAAAGGAGCTAGCCAACAGAGCAGGGCGCCTCGCATTCTTCGGTAAATCTCTTTTAATTCTCTAGACACGACTTTTTTTTCCCCTCCCTCTTGGAACGCTATCGACATAAGTCCCTCCATGGTACTTGCCGTTACACGAACCCAAGGGTTGGAGTTACGCGTACCCGACGGGACGGCGCGTCAGATCCTAACGGGTCGACGCAGCCTGTCAGCTTGCTCCGGTAGTCGATATTTTCTAAAACAGAAACGAAAAGAGAATTTTCTCACCCAACCTAGCTGTTCTATACGCGATCTCGCTCTTTCTAAGTATCGGGAGCGATAAACGGAGCATTGTCGTTAGGTTGGTTTGCATACATGTCGAGGTAGTGACGAGCAGGTGGCTTTCCCAGCGGCTAGAATCTTAATTCGGGGTAGCCATGCTCAGCACATGCTGCAAGTGTAACAAGAGCTTAATTTCAAGGGTTTGGAGTAATATTCTATTGTGCAATAATCAACCATGCAGCTAAGGGGCTATGTAGATCTCTGCCCCCCTTTCTTTCCAGCGGACGGGCTCCTATCCTTTATGTCTGAATAGCCTCGTCCAGAGTTGCCGACTCCTTCGCAGACTATTACCGTATCCTATTGCCAGCTGTCTAGGATCGGAACAACTCAAACAGTTTGCTCTCGTATTCGATTAGCTACATAATATTGGGCGTGCCGACCCGTGAGAATCGGACAGGGTCTTAAGTTTTGTGATAAATGCAACCTTAAAAAATGAAGATGCCTAGATCATTTTTGCGCAATATCCTAAAAGAGCTTAAGCCCAAGCCCCGTTTCGAGGGTTTCTCCATCGATACGTGGACGACTTCATGCAAATACGTGTAACCCCAGGCTCCGAAGAGTACGAGAACAAACGAATGCTATATCAAGCACACAGCGTCGTTGAAATTTGGCGACGGTTGGTTGTTTCAGTCGATTCTTAATTGTGTTGGTCATTCAGACTTAGTTTCAGCATTGTTCGTGGACCAGAAATGGCTGAGGTCGCCGAATGGCAGGTTCAGTGGCAGGCGCATCTCTGCAGCCATCATGGCGAAACAGGCATACCATCCTAAGATTCCATCGACGAACAACAACGATGCTCCGGCCTTCGATATATTAGTCTCCATGAACAAACGGCGTATTGGAATTAATCTTACCTTCTGGCAGAGCATCGCACCTGCATAATCCCCATTGGATACCTTGAAATCTGCAAAAATGGTTAATGATCGCTTGGCTTCCCATGACGAAAAGGTAAAAAGGGGCGTGGCATACAGGCAGCACTCAATAGCCAAGCGCCGATGCTGACTATGAAGAACAGCGCCGCGAATACAAAGTTGACCCTAATCGTGAAAACGAAGAAGGTGAATAGAGCAAATCCCCTATATGGTATGTTAGCCGCATGGCCAGGAGCACGACGAATTGATTCCTACCAGACGAGCAGGTACAACGCAATTGCCGCATTGTATCCTTGTGAGGAGAGACCAGTTGGATCTATGAAGATTCATGTTATTATACAGCCAAAAGAGAAGAATCAAAAGCTGACAAGACCAAGCAGTGGCATGTTCTGGCGATGGACTTCGGGATACTTGCCGTTAGGAGTTGCGAAGGGCAAGCCGAGCTCAAGTGTAGGAAGATTGAGCAAACCGAACGATAGCCAGAAGACAGTGAATAAACCCATAATCATCACTTTCTCGATAGGTTAGCGTATCTGCGTGCAACCTTTCGTCGAAACATTATTAAGCAGCATTACTTACTGGGGAAGAAGTTGCCCATGATCCACTCAAAGATCATGGCGACGAACAATAGGACGGGACCGGTGAAGAGGAAGATGCCGACGACGGGAGACAGCCCGCTGGCTCCGCCAAATCCCACTAATATCACGCTCGATGTCAGCCAAGTTGGTCCGATGAATCTAGAGACAGTGATGCGAGTGGCACATACGCAGGACCATGGAGAAAGTAAACGTCGATATAACGAAACCAATAAAGCCGAGAGGCGTCGGGTTGGCGAAACCTCGGGTATTGTTACCGGCGTTCGAGGCCTTAGGCGTCAAATAGAGCTTGAAGAGTCGTGTCAGTAAATACAATCTGATGGCTGTGCAGTGCTGGGACTGGAGTGCACTACCTTTTCGAATAACTCGGCCGGCATTGATACGGTCGTTCCTCCCCTTCCGATGCCCTTCTCGACGTCGTTGTCGCCTGTAGGGCAAGGCGTGAGTGTGTGAGTAGAAGAATTGCCATAATTGGCCTCGACTACGGAGATTCCGTGTGTGTATTTCGACATCTTGACGGTTCAAGCTTTGGCTAGTAGATCACGGCTATAGTTCGTCGAGATGCAAGGGGCAGTTGTTTGCTGCCACAGGACAGTGGATGAACCCTACATATATCTCTCGATACCAGATATCTCTGGATGCTTGCCCCTGCCTACCCATTACGTCGGGAACAATGCCACTCTATTTTGAAAGCACAGTCATTCCGTGGAGAGGATCTCGCGGCAATTACTATCACCCTGCACCTGTCAGCCGCCAACTCGAATCAGCGCCATTGGCTCTACACCATCTGCACACTTATTTCTCATCTCAATTCCAAAAGATGTCTTTGCTCTGTTTCATGTTTCATCCCCTAGACACATAATTATATGTGAGACCTGCAACGAGGTGGACCGCCATGTGGTCGACTACCTATTTTTTGCCAGTCAGATCAGGATTTGAACATGGGGTTTGCCAAATGCCTATTTTCGTAAGTCAGCTCAGAATTGAATCATCTGGTTGGTCGAATGGTTGCGACTAGCATCGGATTTGGAAGAGAGAGAGTCGGCAATCCTTCTACGCATCCTCCAGAACTTGTGTAGAAGAGCAATCCATCTAACTGCGGCGGGCTTACTGTTTCTTGGCGTTTGTCCACGGACAGCAAAACGAAATCCGACGGCTCCAAGAGGAAGGCGGGGTTGCCGCACCGCCATAATAATTAAGTCAGCAGACGCTTTCATAGTAAATCGCATAACTTGACTAAGCTAATAAGTCACTAGCGCGGCTAGTGCCTCTACGATCATGAATAGGAAGAAGACCGCATTTCCATCTTCCAATCAGTCAGTCTCCTAGCTTTCTGGTACTCTGACTTATGTGAGCGTATAGAGTCTTGGTATTCGATGGGTATTGCCATCAGCTTATTCCAGACTTTGGGTCTGAACTGAGATCCTGACTGCGGTCAATATAATATGCGATTTTCAGAGCAGCAACGCCAGCTATGGCGATGCATTTGGTGAGTAAGTTTTGACTTTGATGTGGCTTGGGGTTTGGCTTACGATCCTTCTTCACCAAGAGAATGTACATTGGAAGATCCATTCTAAGTCGTCTAATTTCTATTCATTCTTCAAGCCGATTTTTTCGCGACCGCTGGTTGAGCTTTGGCACAGACCGCCCTATGCGTATCAACATTCGCGACTGCGACACCCTATTACCCCCAGCAAAATACTTAACAAACGACTTAGCGAGTTGCCACCGTTAGTTCAGTCCACGTATCTGCCATCCAATTTCCGACAGCTTGCTGGCTACTGGGTGATTCTCCTCCTTCTCAGCAGAGTACTAGGTACAATCCTAATTGAGAACTATTCACCCACTACTCCACTACCGTCGCGCACTTGGATTGAAGAAACTGAACAAGATCTTGTGCGCCGTATCTCACAAGCCAGTGAGCGGCCTAACGATGCTTGCCCGGCTGCGTCTTTCTACTTCTATCATCTACAGCTGAGTGATTCTGGACAGTTAGTCCCACTGTGATATATTAAACTTCTCATTACCAAAACTTTCAATCTATCTACTGAGAATTCAAAACTATAACCCCTATTCTTACACTGGCTATAGCCAATCATATTACTCCTCGACATCTATAACGCAAATATTGTCTTGTCAAACGAGTGAAACTAGAGCCTCACCTAGGACCATCGCTGTTCCCCTAGACAAATAGCCTAGCCTAGGTACTTCCTTAAGCCCATCAAAATACTTGCAACCTTACTCCCTTGGAGTCCTTCGGTCGATAGCTGATAAATCCATCGGACGCGAATTCGACGTCGCGGCGAGACGTTTCAAATAGTTTCAACTCGAGACGCGAAAATACCGTTGCTACAACCGGATACAGCTCAGCATATGCCAGGTTGATGCCGATGCAACCTCGGGCACCTCGCGAGAAGGCTACAAACTGGTGGCGTGCGGTGTGCTCGGTATCGTTGATCCAACGTTCGGGTCTGAAGTCGAAGGGCTCGGGAAAAACTTTTTCGTCTATGTGTAGCAGATAGGACGACTCGCTCATAACAGTCTGATGTTGCAGAAGGGGTTAGTAGAGCGCGATAATATGAGTTTTAGGTATGACAATAATCTTCATTTATATTCAATAAACGACTTGACGGCCAGCTGCATAACTTACACCTGGAGGCAACTTGTACCCCTGGTAAACAAGCTCTTCGGTAGGTGCTGTGCGAGGAAGTCGCCCAGGCACAGCGAAAGACAGTCGTATGCCTTCTTGAATGATTCCTGTCTGTCATTCATATTAGCTTACATATAATCGCTGTCATGCTGGTAAGTGAGTGAAGTAACTTACAAGATAGGGTAGACCCTCTAGAGTTGAAGTGGGCGGCAAATCTTTCTGGCCAACAGGCATGACGGTCTGGAGCTCTTCGCGAAGTCTCTGGAGGATCTCAGGATTCGCCAGCACAAAATAGGTAAGAGTCGTCAGTGCACCAGCTGTAGTCTCAGTACCGGCACCTATAAAGCTCGCCGCCTCTCTTTTATAGTAGTTGAATTGCTTGTCCTCGGGCGGTAGGTGTTTGCTGTCTCGCATCTCGTGGAACACGTTCTTGATACCGACATGCGGCTGGTCTGATTGAAGTACCTTTACGATCTGGTCCCCTATTTCCTTATCGAACATGTCCGCACCGCTGAGCCTTTGATCGTAAATTGCAAGAACCCTCATCGGAATCTTCTCGATGATGTCGAATAACCAGGGAAACATTCGACCCCACGCATGGGCGTTTTCTATTATATGATCTGGCTGAATGAATTGAGCCTCGTCACCCCCCTCTCGAAGGTCGCTCACTGCAACATGAAGCATCAGCAGTATTCGGAGAAGCATGCAGGAAACTTCCGAGGAATAAATACGCTACTAGTCCTCAGAAGCCATTTGCCTCTCTGTGCCATTTAGAAAAGCAGGGAACAGCTGTAATCTTACTTTTATTAGCCCCAAAGCAATACTGGCCAATGACCTCTTGTGTCAGACTGTTCCAGAATGAATGCATTTCCACCACAGTTCCTGTGCCTGCGAGTTTCTCGAGTCGCGCTACAAAGTTGTTGATAATATCGGAGATAGCGGGCTCTAGGGCACGGATTGCTTGCTTCGAGAAAGGCGATGCTACGGCAGCACGACGTTTGCGATGTAAAGTTGCGTCAAACGTGTCGAACATGCTGTCTAGATCCGTTGCCATCCAACGGATCTTATTCCGGGGATGTTTAGTGCCGCCAGGTGCATAGATGGTGTCATAAAAGCTGATGTCGTTAATGTGGACGTGATGAGGGTTTATCCGTACGATAGGTCCATATTTATCATGAAGCTCCTTGATTTTGAAGATATATTTGCCGCCTAGATAACCATCGAAATAAAACTCGTACCAATAGGTCAGCGCAGCAAGTCTAGGTCCCGGTACTGTAGAAAGAGGTGAGAGATAAAGTCGATATATAATCAAAGAAGTGGCATATATGAGAAATACAGCAATCGAAAGCTGCATGATAGGAACCGCGGATAACATGAAGATTAGGTCCATTGTAGAATCAAGATATGATGAATTCGATATTCTATGAGAGCACTAGGAGAACTGTGATCGTTTGTTGAACTGTCAAGCGTAGTGTGCTATACTATTTTATATACAATTGTAATTAGTGAGTCCATTTCAACCTTTTGATTATCTCCTCAAGCCGAATGAACATACCTCCAATATGTGTGCATTTCGCGACTTCGTCATTAACACTATCTCAAAATTAATAAGCGGTCGTTGTCCTTGACGTTACCCGGCTGGCCCGCCAAGAACCCGAAAACCCGACTCGGAAGCCAGCGCGGACGAACAGGACGGATAAAAATGGACCCTCATAGGATTTTCATCCATATTACCTTGGGGGGAAAATGGTTCATCCGTTCCTCGACCGCTTGTGTCTAGGCTTAAGCATAATGCTCCCGTACTGCCAATAAGGTCCAAGTGCGGTCGGGGTTATGCAGGACTAGATCAGAGACTTGTCGTAAACTTCGAGATTTCGCCAATAGCACCTGAAATATTTGAGCTCTCTTTTCTTCAGGCCTTATGCCATCGTATTAATTGACTCTTTTCTCACAATAGTCACTCGAATTGATCTACTCTGTGCATGACTGTAATGGATTATGCCGTCATTTGTTAATCTTTCGTTATTAGTATTGTATCGTAATAGATGGGATGTCGACACAATTGGGTTTACATTATCAAACTTTTGTAAAAAGCCTTTGCTTCCATTACGAGATTTTTGTTCATAATTCGTGATAATGTGGTTCATGTTACAGGACATATCACGCCGGATGATAGAGATGAGACTAAATTTAATGGCACTGGTTCCGTACCGGATTGACCATGATATAGTTATATCTACAAATAAATTTATGACCGGCCTGCGAAAATCTTGTCTGCAAGAGATTGGGCCGTAAGAACTGGTCCCATGAAGTCGGAAATAGGCCTGATTCTTCGCTTCGACGTTTGATTACCGTCAACAGAGGCCTGACACGAGGTTCGAGCCATGAATATCGAGGTCTGAGGCCAATTTGGCCGGCTCAAGGCCGCTAACTAAGAAGGTTTTCGCGCCGGGATCGAAGCTCCACCCACCGACGCGCCCAGGCCTCATGGCCTGCTCCATTAGCAGCAGGAAATCGCGCTCAGTGATGCCATGAATGCCAGAGCGAGCGATACCCTGCTCAATAGTCAAATTCTGCGACACGAAACCCACCTCGAACACCATGCTAAGCCCAACTGCCGTGGCTGGTAGCCTAAGCTCGGCACGATACTGTGCGAAGAAATCTAAGAAAGTATTGATGGCGCAGTAGTTACTTTGAGTTGGGTCGCCCGTCATAGCGGAGATCGAGAAGAGCATGACGAAAAAGTCTAGAGGCTGACCAGCCAGACACTCGTGCAAGTTCCATGTGCCCCGAACCTTGGGATCGATTAGGTATTGCCATCCTAGAAGGTCGAGCTTGCTAAAGAGTTTGTCCTAGGCGTGTTAGCAAGGCTATTAGGATCGGATATGTGAGCACAAGACTTACTTCAAGAGCCATGGAACCCCATACACTGGGACGCCGGTTACCGAGACGGCCTTGGCTACGTCTTCTTTATTAGAAGCATCCCCACGTACTATGTGAACTGTGCATCCACGGTCGCTCAGGCTGTTGATCATAGCCGACACCTCCTTCTTATCCGCTCCGCTCCGCTACGCCCAAGGAAGATGAGGTTACGGGCACCGCGATCGACCATAAAGCGGGCGAGGCATCGACCGAGGCCACCCAAAGGAACCAATGAGCACGTATGTTCCATCAGGCCCGAACGTGATTGCATCCTTGTTCTCTCGTCGAACAGCAATGATTGAATTTCTAGTCTCGGGGCTAAATGACACGACCACCTTGCCGATTCTGTGCGGGTTGGCGAACTCCGCGAAGGCCGCCGAGATCTGGGTAGCGGGGAAGAGGGCCATTGGCTCAAGAGGGCGAATCTTTCCCTGACGCAGATATTTCATAACATCTTTCTTGACGTCGGCGACGATTTCTAGGGTTTGGTCAGCGCCATTCATATGTGAGGAATCAAGTCCACTTACCTGGATGGTCACCAGCACCGACGCCAAAGTCGAAGGCGCTGAAAGCAGTGTTGCGCTTGAATACGTTAAGGTCGAGGATGCCGAATTCCATGATGTCAGTGCGACCAATCTCGATATGTCTGCCGTTGTTGGCCATGACGCTCCATGAGACCGCAAGTAGCTCTCGGACCAACGGATCGAGCGCGACGTCGACGCCGCGGCCACTGGTAGCTACCATGACGCCCGTGGCGAAGGTGGTGTCGCGGAACTGAAATTTGGGAGTCCTTATAAATAGCTCCAACAACCTTCATGTGATGTGAGTGGTACGCTCAACCGCTAGTTTTTAGGGCGCGAACAAAGATCCCATCAGCTTCGAGCTTAGCTTTTGCCTTTACAGCAGCATCTTCATCACCGCTGAGAGTTACACTATTTGGGGAGTTGTAGCAGACAATGCGGATGCCCTCTTCGAGGTAGGGGGTAGCCTCGTCTGGTCCGAGACCAACAGCTAACATAGCACCCCGCTGGGTCAACTTGTCTACGGCAACGCCACGGAAGTATGCGGCAAGTATTGCTTGCTCATCCGTAATAGCGCCAGCAGCATAAGCGGCCGAAATCTCTCCCGAGGAGTGGCCTACACGTGCCAGAGGTATGGCACCCCATTCTCTAAGGAGCTTGACAAGTGCAACTTGAACAGCAGTGCAGATCGGTTGAGATAAGTGGACTTGGTCGATGGCGCTGGTAGCTCTCGGCTCGAGCATAGCATGAGCGTTGGCGCCTCCGTAGCCAAAGGAGTTGATGCTAGCGCGTCGAACGTTGTATCCGGCGGTTGGCCATTTCGAGTATATTTCACAGTTTGCAGGCGGCCGCTTGAGAAGTTGACTGGATGCCCATTAGTGATAAAGTACGCAAAATTTCTAGAAAGCTATGCTTACTCTTCGGATTGCAATTCTTACACCAATAATAGCGGGTATGATTCCATCCTCCGCGGCCAGCAAGACCTTTATAATACTGGCCATAGCGCTCGCTGCTGCTTAAACTTAGATCAGAATAGCGATGGGCACTTATGCAGGAGACTAGCGACGGTCCCTGAAGTGACAACCCAGCAAGGACTAGCTACATTAGGGTCTGAGATCTCCAAACTAGATGAGAGCGACTCGGTAGTTAATAATTTTACATATACCTACCTAATAGCGATCTAGCAGTGGCCTAACGCCACCTGAGACATTTATTATTGACAGATTTGTTGTTAAAATATAGGAAAACTAATCCTCGTTACACGTTACCGACGGAAGCACTTTTTGTCGACTATGCTCTACAGATGTTCAAAGTGCATCTGAAATGAAATCGGGAACACATACCGAAAGTACCGGCTACTACTGAGGTCCAAGCATTTTGATCAAAGGGAACAAAAATTAGTGGACTACTTGAGCATTGGTTAGCTGAAAACCTCTTTTTCTCCATGTCCTCTCCCCTATTATGTTTTATATATGCTCACTATCCCCTTTACAAACAACCACGTGCATTATTTCAATAATTCTTGCCTCTTAGCATGCGCGCACACGTGAAAAGATGATCCAAGGACACGAGACATTGTAGAAAGCGTTTCGGCATGCGGTCATCATATTTTGAGGTTATTGACATTTAACACAAGAGATCCAAACGAGCGGTGTGGTAGTTATGGGCCCCACATGAGGAGGTGCCTTACATAGGTGCCCAGCTTCAATAATCACGAAAAGGGTTAAACCACCAGGCTTGTTGCGAGCTGAATGACAAATTATTGGGAATAGTACTCTATTCGAAACCGACGGGCTGCTGGATAAAGTGAGCCCCGCATTCTGCGACGATAGTGTGCCATCAAACTATATTTAAGAGTGATAACACTGTTGATAAACTGGTATATCTTCTGTTTCCCATAGGCCTTTAGAGAATTCAAATTTCATGATCTAGGGATCAAATGATATAAATTGAGAAAGGAAACCAAAGCTGGTGCATGTGGGGAACGCAGCAAAGACAACTAGTGAATTTATATCGAGATGCCTCGAGACTTCCACCTCACCTTTGCCTTAATTCTTTTGCTACGGGTTCAAACTGCTTTCTGCCTATGGTGTCTTACTGAGGTTCCTCCTACCTTGGATCTCTGGTTCAGTGATGGAAAGCCGATCTCTGAACCACGAGGTAACGATGGCGCGTCACATCGTCTAATCATCAAGGAACAGGGATTTCTTGACTTGACCGAAATACCTACATCTCCACTACTAGTACTTGATGCAAACGGCGCCATTCTATTTCATCCAGACTCTAATGAAGAGAAGGGGCCTTTGGAACATAATGTGGCCCCACCTCCGTGTGTGGGACTTACCCTCCAGCTTGGGGGCAACGGCAGCTTCACGTTAATGTTGACTGATGCCAAAATTGGAGCAGGTATGTTCATGAAGGCTTGTACTCCAGCTCTTGCGGTTGCTTACTAGGTGACAGAAAATCACTCTTCAATAGCAAGCGGGAAACTTAAACCCCTGCCGAGCGTGTCGATGGCTGATGTCGCTTTCATTGACACCATGATCGAAAACAAATACATCCCGTATCAGAATATCCCTGACGCCCCGGGAAAGACTGTGGAAGAAATAAAGGCACTTGGCCTGCGACTATTTCCATTCTCTCCCCACAGCTTTCAGCTTGCAATGTGTGTCTACGATTGGACAACGGCTTCATTTACGCGCATGGTTCTGTTAAAAGTATTCGAGTACACGAGTATACTGCCGCCACCATTCCCCCTTGACCTAAATAGTCTTGCCAACCAAATCTGGACCAGCAATTGGGAAACCTATAAGCCGCAGAATGAAGATTATATGCACTCTTTCTTGATGAAGCCTGCCGATTCGCTGGAAGACGTGAAGGCGCAGCTGAGCGACGTCGCTAAAGATCTACAACAACTCAGCACTATAGAAAACAATATTCTGTCTGCTGCATTGCAGGCTTTACCTCGTACATCTGTCTTTCAACACCTGCAGCTGTACAGTGGACAGGTAGACATTGCTCAGATGGGACTCGATCACTTCGGGATTGAGTTCCTTGAGTACCCGCATAACGATGGTCCAGTCGGCCAGGAACTTATAACTGGATTTTCCGACGTTCTGCAAACATACGTTTCGGTAGGGAAGACTATCACAACGAAGATGGCTTGGAGCTTTACGGACAGTGTGGAAAGTGCCCTGCACTATGCGAATGGTATTCTGTTGGTTGCAAACTTCCCGCAAGAGTCTGCTGTATGGGACACGGTCGCATACGTTACGGCCTTGTCAGACGACCCAAACAAGACAGAGTATCTTTTCGCGCCAAGAACTCAGTTCGAAGTGCAGTGCGTTGATAAAGCCATGGTGAACGGAACGCAAGTTGTTGTGATTACGCTGCAGCCGTTGCCCAAAAAAATTGATACTGCAAAATCTACGCATTTTAACCGAGTCGAGCAAACTCTTCCAAGCAAGCTCAACACAAGCCAAATCATAGATCAGGCCAAAACGAAGACTTCCACGAAAGGGCTGCCTCATAGCTTGAACAGGACTGCAGGGCGGCGCTGTGCCTGTATCGGTGATGCTGTTACGCACGGTTAGGATAGGTGCCTGGCAACATACGGCAGTCATGTATCAGCTGTTCTCCTACACTAGTTATATTAACGAAGAGTCAAATTTTTATTCGCCGCTTTACTTTTTTCCTGTCTATAAAATTTACACTAAGTGCAGCACACAATGATTTCGCGGGTTTGTTCGTAGAACACAAAGTTCGTAGCTTGAGAAGACATGGACTCTAACGCATATTGATTGCATACAAATGTTGTGGTGTTGGTATGGAAGCCTCTAGGACTGGAGGCCCCCATACCGCATTCGCCCTACTAGGCGGAGACGTTCACATGACCCCGGTTCTTGATTTGGTAGGTCACAAGGGGAAAGATCAAAGATTTTTGTCACAGCCAAAACCAACGTCCGTTAGTTATGTTTTTAGTCTAACGGTATATACGCGAAAATTCTCCAATAGGGGTTACCAGCCGTAATGAATCCGTTCACAACCCTTTCCGAGAGCCATTAGCCGAGGTCGCCGAGCGCCAGGCCAACATAAGCGTCGCCACTATAGACCTCACCAATAACATCTAATCGGTGTCGGTGCAAGGCACAAGAACACCATCAGGCTGTCCCGTGTGTGTAACAGACAGGCAGTATGTGAGCTGCCACTTACCACCTTGGCCGGGGCCGCCCGTAGGGTTGGCCATTTGGACCCAAAGCCCAAAGCCCACGGGCCCAAGTAAGCCCATGGGCCCCCAAGCTAAGGTCAAAGTGGATCTGTTAGAATTTTAAAATTTTATTACATAAGCAATAGTCCGTGCACTCGTGTACTAATTAATATATTAATTTAAAAAAAATTTAAAAATTTAATTTTTAAACTTAAAATTATATAAAAATAATAATTTATAATAAAATAAACATTAAAAAATAAAAATAAAAATTATAAAAATTATTTTGAATTTTTTAGAATTAAAAAAAAAAAAAATTCTTAAATCTACTTTAGCTTTAGCTTGGGGGCCCAGTTAGGGGCCCAGCCCAGCAAAGCCTATGGGCTTCGGGCCCAACCCAACAGAGCCCATGGGTTCTTGGCGGGCCCCCATGGGGGCCCAAATGCCAACCCTAGGCCGGGGGATTTACCGATGCCGATGACACGGTCGGGTCCCTGAGACCTGGCAGGGCCGCCAACCCACACGTCGGTGGTCAGCGGGTACTCAAAGTACTTAAAGCCGGCTTGCCCTGTCTGACAGCCGTCGATGGCGTTCAGCGCGGCGGCAACCTCGGGATCCCTGGCGCCGTACTGGTGGGGGTATGTAACTCCTCCCGCGGATGCTGTTATCAGGAAATTTACTACGCATTCAGGGTTGCCAGGTGAATGGATCGGATGAGAGAAGAGGACTTACGCTGCAAGTTGGATGGGAAGTTGACCCAAACCCCCATGGCGAGGAAAGAGCTTGTTACATGTGAAGCGTCGTACTCAAAGCCGTCACCGTTCGCTATAAGACGGCAAACTTGTCTTAGCAACCCACTGCTGCGTACTTGTGATTGAGCAAAAACTTACATCCACAGTACTCGTTGGTAATATCTCGCTTGAAGATCGAAGCTGCCCGATCTGCCTTCTTGACTAAGGTCATGTCCTCGGCAGGAGCAGCGGCAGCCAAATGGGCTCCGAAGAACACAATAGATGTCAAGAACACTGGAATCTGCATGTTGGCGAGCGAGGTTGGTACAGGGACTGGATAGAGAAAGATATGCAAAGATGCCGTCGTAGTATGATACTGAAGAGTTGCAAGGTTGCCGAAGAAGTTGGGCAACGTCGCTTTATATTCCCGGGTTCGATGGATGTTGTTGCTTACAATATTCGTGACGGGGCGTGGTCACAAAAAATCATGACATCGTTGGATCGTATGAGGCCTGAAATGTCCCATTTAATGTTGGCCGCGCCTCGCTTGGTGGTGATTTCATCCGATGATAGCACTCATCACCTCTCTACCACATACTATTACCTAACATATTAGCTACCGATCTACGTCAAGAGTACGATGGAAGACACTATCGTATTCGTCTGGAGTTGCTAGCAGACTATTCGTGTTTCGGATCAACGATTTAACTAAGCTCGGCTGATGGATTTCAGTCGTTGGTCCGCTGTGTAATTTAAAAATAGGTTCATCGACAAACTACCTGCTACTGCACTTTCTACAAAACAATATTACATCTTCTTTCGGCAATAGTTGCGGATTCAAAGCAAGGACCACGATAAGTAACAATAGTATGTTGATCAGAGCCAAAATATCAAAAGGTTATTGGTGGCGAAGCCGCCGTACAGTTGCGTTAACTAATGAACACTAGGTCCTTTATGACGATCATTGCTAATTAAGTAAATCTTCCAGTTATAGAGCACTGGGCATTTAGAAACAATGTCCTTGTAACAAAATCAACTTTCAGAAGAGGTTTGGGTTTTACTTCGGGCTCTTTTGTTGTTCAAGGGCAATGATATCCGGGACTATCGAGAATCCACAGACGAAGGCAGGGCAAGGGGTGTCCAGACATCAACGTCCTCGTTCAGAACAGTGTTGTGAATAATTGCTTCGAAAGGTACTCTATTTTGATGGAGACTGCTGATTATAATCCAATTCTTGGACTTAGAGCATTGTCGTACAGGCAAATGATATTTTTAGGTCTGCCAAGGATTGTTGGTTGAGGCTTGTTGTGAAACGATGTACTACCTACCGTATGACGCAATGACTGAATAGCTGTTCTCAATTGCATCCCGCCGCCCCCAGATCCCAGGGTTTGCTTAGATATTCATTCTACTCTTTCAAACAACATAGCAGCAATATCCGCGCTCCCTTGACTCATACTTTCACATCATCAACGTCCTTTATCACCACTTTAGGAACATTGCATCAATGTCACTAGCATGCACTATGGCAGACTGGGCACAAGAAGCGCGGGAAGACAACTGGCTTCAGGATCAGCATGCACAAGAGACAATCAACATTGTTCAGTCCGTGTCAGAAGGGCAGACTGACCCTACAACAGGGGCGTTTGAGATCTGCTCTCTCTACGAGCCTCTCCTTAACACCGACCCCGAAATCTTACCCACCATCTGGGTTGTCCTGTGTCGCGCAGTCAAGGCCATTGGTAGTGATGAGGACGTTTCGCACAAACTCGGGGACTTCGTGCTCGCAATCGAACAGGCCGGTGAGGTCGTGAACACTAGCTCACGAGCGCCTGTGCAACTAAACGGCCAGACGGCATGGTCCGAGCTGCCCGAGCTCGCCATCACATTCCGGATATATGGCATAGGTAGGCCGACCCGAACAGCAGCACGTCATGTTTTGAGATGCTAACATACTATAACGCAAGAAATCAGAGCCCACGATGAATACGGAGGGGATTGGATTGAACAAGCACCGGGTCTCCTGGGGGCGACTACGTTCGGAGCCATTTTCCTCGAACAGACCAGCAAACCCTCACTGATGGCCTTTCTTGCCTCCTCCGCGCTCATAGACGGCCTAGAGATATCCTGGGCAGACGACTTTGCCGACCAGCGTCGCGTCTACCTCGAAGCGGCCATCATCTGGCTCCGCCTCGCACCGCGGGCCCTGCGCAAACTGTGCGAAGAGCGCTTCGCCAGAGCAGCTGTCTGTGGTACGCTAGAAGTTGGCTGCAAATGGTTGCGACCGGGAGAGAGGGTTTACAGCGAGGCAAGATGGGATTTCTGGAAGCAGAGACTATGGGAGCTCTCGAGTACAGATGACGTTGATGAGAGACTTCGCCAGCTCGCTAAAAATACAGCAGACAAGATGGAGAGGCCTTTGGAATTGTAAAGCATTAGTATTAAACATACCACCCACCTGGGCAGTCAACATTAAGTCGCACCGCCACAATCCGCCATAATGAGTCAGCACAGGCTCTCGCGCCGAGCTCCTAATATTGCATCATGTCCCCAACGCAAACATGAGAAGTCAGACCTAGCAGGCAGATGTTTTTGCTTTCCGAGTGACCTACTCGGCGAAGTTTGAGAAGGGAGTTTGACTGACTAGAGTGCACTACCGAAACGCTTTGTAGTATTTCGAATGACGATGATTCATTTATATTAATTCCGCTGTGAGAATCACATATTGAGCTGTTCGAAATATACAGACTGCTGATTTGACCTTTCGTATCAGAAACTCTTCCTCGTTATGACACCACATTCTTCTAGGAGCCCGCTTATGAACGAATCTGGTCCCACATATCTTAGAGACCGCTACCATATGTATATATATATATATATATATATATATATATCATTAGCAACGCCCTGGGCTATATCTATAGAGATATCATGCTCTAGGTGGCCGAGCTCACTTGACCGGATACCAACTCTGCGCAAAAGGAAATGTAGTATCGGATTACTGGATACTTAGTTATTGCAGAATAATGTAACACAGTAGGTATGCCACCAAATTCTAGCTTTCAGGACCCGCCCGGAACCAGAATTCGCTATGTGCAGGTACGGAAGGGCTTTAAGTGAGAGTGATCTTTGTTCTTGGGGCCTTCGTCTATTTCACGATGCGTAGTCGTTGCTAAGGTAGATTCGAGGTTTTCGAGTAAAAGTTATATATAAGTATTTTGTTAATCTTGTCTAACACCAAAGTTCCTAGCATTGGATTTGAACAATCATCCTGATAATCTCTTCCTTCTTTGCTTCTATCGCCCAGCGCCCACATTGTGAATATGAAGCTGGTGTTTTCCTACCTTCTTGCTCTTGTCACGAGTACTGCGCTGGCAGCCCCCGGCACTTTATGGGCACGAAGTGGAGGTTTCTTTGATTATTATCCAGACAATAACCTATATTACTCTGCTCTCGATTCCAAAGTGTAATTAACGTGGTAGGACCAGCATCAACTTCAATCAAGCTACTAGGACCATAAACATCATCTTGATCTGGCTTAAGAAACCCCCCTCCTGCAGTTATGCAAATTAGTCAGTGTTTCATTTCGATATCTGACCTACCTTGCACAAACGCTGGATATTTCGCAAGTTGTGCAGACAATGCCAAGCCCCATAGAGAGTTTATGTTCTTGGCTGTATAGGTTACGATGGAAGTGTTAAATGTGCTACTATAAGTCTGAGTAAGTGATTTACCATACTCTCCCAACCTAGAGCATTAAGGTAGAGTGAACAGAGCGCTCACTATAGCCTCGATAATAGGCACGCATCTTGCATATGAAAACGGACGGGTTTTTTTCAACTAAGGGCAGCTAGTACTATGAGCTCTCCACGATGATCGGCATTAAAGACACTTTCTAGGATGAGGCAAAGATGACATAGGTCTTCTTGATGTATGAGTCTTCAATGCCAGCAGCACGGAAGGTTAGGCCCGAGTTGTCGGAGAGCGCCATAACTAGTACGGGAAGTTCCGCAGTGGGTTAGACCCACCAGTACCGTATCCCCGGCACAACCCCTGTATGCATTCTCCCGCTTGGGGCAGTGGTATCACAATTAGCGACATCTGCATCCGGCTCGTAGGTTGCTACGGAAAACAGTAATGGCTAAAAAAAAAGCAGTACATCTACTCAAAACCTATTTCGTGGCGAATGCTAAATGATATACCACAGTAAAAATATTGTAAACTAAATGCCGCCTAGTTTCCGAGAGGCTTGAATATAAACTCTATCTGTGTGTTGGAGTAGCAATCTTATCATACCGTTTGAAGGATTTATCCTCCGCGGAGCTTAAAAGTCGCCGCTTTCGTGGCCTTGGTGCTTCTAGTTTAACTTATTGGAGAAAAAAAATAACCAAAAAGCAATACGAAATCAATGGAGTTTAAAAAAACACTATCGATCAGGTTTTAAACTAAAGAGCGCCATTTGACAGGTAGTGGCTGTGTCTGTACACTTAGAATTGTAGAAGTGAAGTTCAGCACGGAATAAGATATAGTTACCACCCCTTGCATACCTGGGTAGTCATCGTCCAACTCGCTGTCCTTGCAACGTAAGCACACAGCGACACCTAACGAAATTATAACCAAAATCAGATAAACTATCCAGAAGCAGCTCCATCGGATCTACAATTACTTTTCTTATCGTTCACCTTCAAGGTCCCCCCTCCCTGGATGTGAGACTGCCGCTTGCCGGATCAACGCTTCATGGTCACTACTTCTCGGAAGAATGCTAGCACCAAACGCAACAGTATGACTAACTGTGCCCGGGGTAAATCTCGCTTCCGGCTCAATCTTCTCACCAGTTTCAGACATCGGTTTCCCTATGTCGAAAACCGCAAGAGTACAAGCAATCGTAAGCCAGACCGTTGAATCGGCTAGTAGTTTTCCCGGGCACGCGCGTCTCCCAAAGCCGAACACGAAGTCGCGCGGGTCACGACACGAACTCGGATCCATGTATCGCGAAGGGTCGAATGACTCCGGATTATGATAAAGTTCTGGGTCATGGGTGAACCACCTATATGACTTAAGGATCAGTAATATGTGTCAAAGGGCCCAAGCGGCCATTCTACAATCGGGGCGTCTTTATATCCCGGGTAACTAAGACTGACCAGATGTTCGGGATGACCATTGCTCCTTTGGGGATGAAATAGCCGTTGCATTCATCACTCGCAGTGGCCATATGTGGCAAACCTAAAGGCACAACTGGGTGCCAACGGTAAGCTTCCATCGTGATAGCCTCGATGTAAGGGAGATATGGGCGATCGTCGAACGTCGGCAGCCTCTTGGTCCCAATGACACGATCAATCTCCTCGCGAGCCTTTTTTTGAATTTCAGGTCGTAGGATCATCGCCAGGAAGAAGGTGGTTATCGTATTTTTACTCTAAAGGGCAGATTTAGCAACTATTTCAAGTTCTCGATGCCCAAATTCCCAAAACAGTTCGTTTAGAAGTGGTATAGACGAAATAAGTGAGGGTCGATTACCGTATCAGCACCTGCAGCATACATTGAAGCTGCGCTCCACTTTATCACGCTCTCTTCCTCCTCCGTCTTTGGCTCACTGCCTGGCTCATAAAGCGAAGATACGAAAGACGGCTCATGGCTTCCATCTGCTATTTGTCTCTTGGCAAACAAGAGCGGCTCATCTGCCAGCATCGACAGTGTTTTCTTCCACTCTTTGGCCTTCGTCTTGAAACTGCTTCCTGGCAACCATCCAGGAAGATGCCTGACTGGGAAATGGATGTTAGAGTATTTGACTTTAGTGTCTGACGAGTAATCAAAGGATCACAAACGGGCAGGTATTGTGTCCACGAGCCAGGCCCCCGGGACCGAGGCTACGGTGACTTGCTCATCAGCCTTATCGGCAAGGTCAACCAGAGGATCCTCTCCATGCAACTTGACCGAGTATCCGTAGGTCAACTTTAGTATTATGGCGCCGGAGGCACTAGGATCTTGCTGTTAGTTACCCATTGACTACTGCAAATTCTTAGTGGAACACTTACGACTTGATATGCTCCAAGAAATCTTGAGGTTTCTCTAAAGTGTTTAGGAGAAATCGATTCACTTCATTTGCTTGTAAGGGGAAGAATCGTGCTGCTGTCCCTTTGGTCCCGAAGACAGCGAATATCCGTCTTCGGTATGCTCGAAGTTTCTCTCCATAAGGTATAAAGGCAGTGACGTTCTCCCAGCCACACCTATGTTCGCAATCAACTAGGAGTTTAGAGGAATATAGTTTAAAACAAACGAGCGCGGTGGGAAAATGTACTTAACAGTACCACTTAGCTACGGGGCTATCACGTACATTTCGCCTACAAATACCATGCGCGGTCGAGAAGAGTAAATAGCTGAACGTCTCTCCATGAGCTCAAAAGCTAATTGGGCCGAATGCACTATGATAAAAGTTGTGCCCATTGCAACAACTGAGCTGATGGGCCCTATGTGAAAAGCCTGGCGTCAGGACTATGATCAAGACAACGTTGGTGAGCGTCCAATGTATACCATATAGATCTTTGTGCTTGAGCCAATGCTCCCACTCCGGCTTTCCGCGTGGCGGCAAATCCAAGATATTGCCTAGAAGGGGCCAAGCTCGAGGACCCGGAGGAAGTTTTCGCGAAGTCGTCATGGCCGACCTCCGCTTAGCCCCCCATACTATAGCGATACCCAATAATATGGATATGAGGACGGCAATTGTAATCATGATTACAGATGCAGGAGAATTGGTGGCTAGGAAGCACGGCTAGCAAATTGTCTTAGTGAAGACGAATAACTTCGAATCCGTTTCGTTTCTGATAGGATGCGAGTTCTAATACTTAGCAAACGAGCTCAGACAGGTATGAGTGATATCACTATGCTCAACATAATCGAGAGCATCATGAGCCTTAACCCCACCCACTGACGGTGAGGTCATTGTACGCGCGTTATTTCCCCTCAAAGTAACTAGATCTGGGGTAGGATTACTTACCTTAAGTAGGCATGTACACCCCTGCCCCTACAGTTTGTGTACAGCTGCATTTTGGAATTTGATTCTACATCTGCTACTATCTAAAGGTTGTTTTGGCTATAGCTTTTGCAACTACTGTTAGATACTTTATGAAGTAAATAGGAAGGTCAGCCGAGAAATGCTGGATTGATAGTGCTTAGAACTTTCCAATATTATGCAAAGACTAGCTACTGACTTGCATCGAAATTGCACAATAGTGCATCATTTGCGAGATACCTCTCAGCTGACCAAGTGTAAAATGTCAAATTTACATTGCGCATAGCATACATCTCGTCCCGAGGCAGTCAGTCATTGCTTATCTACGCCTATTATGTATGAGAAATGGAAAGATGGCTCAAGATAAAATAGGTGCCAGGTGTATGTAGGCTACTGGTAGAAGGTTCCCATGTTGAACATGAATTGTGACGGTTATAAGAAACTACTATGAAAGATATGCCACTCTCATCAATTGCCCTTGATGATATCCGCTGCCTTCTCGGCCACGGCATACACCGAAGACAGAATATTGCCGCGGGGAATTAGTGGAAAAATACTAGCATCGACAATACGGAGGTTATCTGTGCCATACACAACTAGCTTCGGATCTACAACCCCGCCTTTTCCCCGAGGCAACATAGCAGCCGATCCGCAGCTGTGGTACGCGGTCGTGGCTGTGTCAACCACGTACTTTTTAGCCCCCTCCAAATTTCCGACGTCGAAGGCATCCGGGTGGTTGCGCTTCCCATCACGCTTCAGGAAGCGCGACAGGTGCTCCGAAGAGCGCAGTTTCGTGTCGATAGCTTGTAGATGGCGGGCCATGATCTCTAAATCGGCTGGATGAGAGAAGTAGGAAGGATTTATATCGGGCATAGCATTGATGTCAGCGGAGGAGATGTGAGTCGTACCTCGCGAGAAAGGATGCGACTGTATGCAACCTAGGCTGATGAAATTCTCAGGGAGCAGCTGCGTGCCAACGAAGCTCTTGCCACCCTCGTGTAGGTTTGCCTGGGCCAAGAACATGAGCCATGCGCCCGAGCTCCCGTCCGGGGCGTCAATAATTGAGCGGACGATGTCATAGTACTCTGAGTCATTGGGCCTCTGAGACCGGGGAAACTTGGCTAGTAGCGCCGAAGCATCCGGTGTCGACATGAAGGCGTGAGATTGCATGCCGCCTATAGTAAATGGCCCAGCTTTATTTTCAACATAGAGCTTTTGGGCTAATTCAAGTGCATCAGGCTCCTGGCGTAATAGCGGATCCCCTGTAATAACATCGTCAACTACTTCGTAGCTAAGGCCTGTCATGAGATGGTCCTGAAGATTTTCGCCAACTCCTGGAAGATTCACACGGACGGGAATCCCATGGCGATCGAGCAGTTTTTTGTCACCGATTCCTGAGAGCTCGAGGAGTTTAGGTGTATTATATACACCAGCTGCAAGTAGAACCTCCCTTTCGCACTGAAACGTTTCCGCTCTGCCATTCACTAAAGCCTCTACGCCAGTGGCTCTAATATTGCCAGCGCCAATCGCAGCAAGTGTGATTTTCTGAACTTGGGCATCTGTGATAATGCGCACGTTCGGTCTCTGGCGAGCAGTATTGCCATAGGCCGAGCCAGCGTAGCTTCGAACCTTTGTTTCCGGGTCGACAGTTGCAGTATTGCTGTAACCACCGATCGAGGTACCCGAGAATGGATCTAAATAATCGCCATAAAAACATCAGTTACTTGTTGTGTATCACATGGCATAGTCACGATGTCCACTCTCATATAGAATATCTCTAAAGAGGGTAGACTTACCAGCACTCGTGATCATGTTCATGCCCTGGAAACTCTCAATCCAAGCCTTACATAGAGGGTTCTCAAGAACTCCAGGAAATGAAACCCTAATAGGGCCCGAGGACCCACGATACTCATTATTGATCCAGTTGATGCCGAGATGTTTGAGCGTGGCCTCATCGCTTGGTGGAATGAGAGTATACGACTTCTTGTAAGAAGACACCATGCTGGACCAGTCCCACCCAGGGTTTCCCAGCTCGGCCCAGGCATCAATCTCGGCTTTGCCTGGAGCGATGAAAGCTTGGCCGTTAATCGCAGAGGATCCACCAAGGACCTTTCCCTGAGGTTGTCGAATAGAACGATTCTCTAGTCCCTGCTGGGGTAAGGACTTGTACTGCCAATCGGCATCAGAGCCCATTAGAGAAGTCCATAGTGCTGGGATATTCACGCGGGGATCGAGGGACAGGTCATTGCCAGCCTCAAGCACTAGGACTTCGATGCTAGGGTCTTCGGACAACCGGTTAGCAAGGACGAGACCGGAAGTGCCGCCGCCAACGATTATATAGTCGGGTGAGTTCTGAGAAGTCATGTGTAGGAAATAGTTGTCAGTTGTTAAAGACAGGTTCAGATGGGGGATGAGGATGATGGGATGATGAGTTCAGAGCAAGGCAGATTTTCAATAAAAAAACAGAAAGGAAAAAAAGGATACGAAGTTAAAAAGGGTAGGTCACCAGTAGGATGGCAGGGCATGCGTGGAATCTAATGGTAGTGTCTCTTCGAAGACCTGGAGATATGTCACGCTGTTCACAGAGCCTCGTCTCATTACATGTGTGTTATATGCGCATCATGGTCTTATAGTTATTCCTGCTGCCTGCCGACCACGTCATGAATACTGCTTGATCAACCAACATGCATCTTGACGCAGCCAATGTTTGGTATGTTCTATAACTTAACAAGGCTTAGCCCGCGCACGGGCCCCAGTAGGGGGACCCTTATGTAAGGAGCCCCTTCGCCGCAGAACGCGCGGAGGGATTTTCCTCGTCACCTCACTTTTCCACCTACGAAGGGGATGGTATTTAGTCGTAGTCAGAGTTTTTTTATACTTCCCTTTAGCTTTAAAACCCAGACAGCATTGCCTAGGCCTCAACAGACACCAGTCCTATCGCCCTCTGATCGGACCGGACATCTACGTTGTCTGAAATTGGAGGTATGGTGCGCCGCTACGAGGAGTATGAAGGATCAGTCCTGCCATGTGGAAGGTGACAGATATCACGAAGATTAGTTATATCGCAGACGGTGACACGATTGAACGCGTCGTTATTTTCCCATCGTTCTTTTTTTGCTTGATTATTTGTACTCGTAGAAGACGGTGGTGAACGATGATGACGATCTGTCTATTCTTGAGGAACGTGTAAAAACACGTAGCATATGTCCCAGAATTCAGTTGAGGTCTCGTTTTTTTAACCAATTGTATGGATCTATATACTAGGAAATAGAGACTGTATTCCGCTTATGGTTTGACTAAGCGACTCTGGTATTCAAATGTTCTTCAAGCAATTTTCCCATAGAGTCTAGCCGTTCCTTCTCAGCAATCTGCGTTGTCTTTTCCATCGTGGACTGATCGAGCCTCGCACCATGGACCACCAAAAGACGAAACAAAGCTTCGTTTTCTGTCTTGATGGTTTCGACTAGGGATCTTTGAACCGTGTTATGATCGTGGATAGCTCCATGCTCCAGGAGAAGTTGCACAATGCTGCATGACCCGTGCATTACTGCCGCATGCAGAGAGTGATCCAGTGCGGCGCCTTTACTCAGCAACCACTTTACGGCTTCTTCGTGACCATTTAATGCTGCTAAACTGATGGGACTGGAAAATTCGTCCTCGTTGTCAGAGAAGCGCCCGTTGACAGAAGCGCCGAGTTGGGCGATATATTCCATTAGCGCCACTGCACCGCGTTGAGCTGCTCCATCGAACCGCGCCGACAACCATTTCTGCCTATAAGCAGCATCAGAAGCCCTACAAGGGTGTTGTAGATGGTCTTTTACCAGTTCGTAGCATCGCCTAAAGATATCAATGCTTGTGGTGCGCCCCAGAGAAGTAACAAGAGAATCCTGTAGTGTGGCGAAGTCCGGGCTGTCGCTATGGAAAGAAGAACCCAGGGCGAATTCCAGCGGTTCCATCTGGTTACCCCACGCCGCATTATAGATAATGGCTGCACGGTGGTCTCTGCTTTTGTTGATCATTGACTCATTTTCTAGAAGATGTGATATGAATGCAACGTTGCCTTTGTAAGCCGCCGCGCAATAAGGATCAAACGGAAGAGCGGGAAGACGTCCTCGTTCGCCTCTGTTGATGTGTAATAGCGTATTGGCGAGGTTGAAAGAACAGCCTGCTATCTTCGGGGTAGTGTCCGTAGAGCGTGGTGATAGGAGCTGGCGAGCTAGTTCCAAATCATTTGTGTATGCGATAGCAGCCATAAGGGCTCGCTGGAAGCTGGCACCATCTCTATCAACTGTTGTAATAGGGTCTTCCTCAGGCACCAGATAGCTGTCTGGATGACCATCAACCCCCCGAAACACAATGGTAGCGTGACAAATGTCGCTCACACATTCCGCTAGATTTTTCTTTCTCTGCGACTCATCTGCTCCCCAACCACGCATATCTACAATGTATTCCGCTACCCGACGGATCAACGCCAGGCGAAGCGACATTCGCTTAATATTATGCAGAGCTCTGTATGCCAGGTATCGCTGCCAGAACACCAAGTCGACATCGCGTGAGAAAGCCTGTGTTATGAGCCCATCCTCGTCAAGCATTCCGGAGTCGAATATGGCGTGCTCTACGGCGATGTTCCACGTACGGCTTACAAGCCGAAGCCGGGTCGCGCGTTTGAAGCCGCGGGTTCGGACAGCCAGGACCAGAATGCAATGGATGACCTCGTTTGGAATGTTGGACCACGGCATCGTTGACAATCGTTACTGAATAAAAGTGAAGAGTTGATGAAGCCGAAAAGGGCGATGGCTCAATTGGTAAATGAGTTACTCCCTCGATTGGGGGCGGTATATGGAAATAGAAACCTGCGCCGCTGGAGTTGACCCTGAAACTTGGGACCCCAAACGGCCCCAAATTTAGGACTCCAAGTTTCATGACCGCGACATTAGGACTTCAGTTCGATGTTCAATAACGGGCGGTGGCTCATTTTTCCTTTATCTGAAAGTTAATTTCATTAATCTTAATTTCAATCATGTCCTCTCCCCTTACACATCAATCAAGACATGCCGACACGATACTCTCTGCCGTCCATGGCTCAAAGGACACAGCTTCCTGGCGCGCTAGTCCTGGCCTGTAGCCTCTGCTTGTTGCTCATATCTATTCTTTGCGTTGCCTTCAAATCAGCCTCCGTCTCTGCATATAATGAACAGACCCACGACGGCTCCTCGAACACAATGATATATGAGCCTGGAATAGGGGTCATTGGACTGTATCCAGTAGAGCTCATAATGCCCATACCAAGCCTTCTCACCGCTACTGCTAGCATTAATCTGGTTATATCGCTTGTTATAGCATCCGTGTCAGCCTGGCTGATTAGGAGAAAGAGGCCTCTTGGCGTACGAAAATTTCCTTGTCGAGGCTTCAAATTAATGAACAAGGTCTAATAACTAGAGCTAACCATATTTCTAGATGCTCCGGACTGAGCGTATAACTTTATTCACTATACTAAGCACTAATGCTCTCCTGTCGACGGTTACATTCATCTACCAGTCCGTCCTTGCCGGTCGGAGCACGCGATTCGACCCGAACTATAATTCTGAGACAGGATTATATGACAAAGGAGCTTTCACATTGGAAGGTTGGACCTGTGAGGTGCCTATGTATTTTCCAAACTTTGACAAACACGACTTTGGCATACAATGTACTGGCGAAAGAGCAAGTCGTGTTTTGTCAGTACTGGTGTGGATTCTTGCAAATGCCGTTCTTGGGTTGCTGGTCTGGGACATGAAATCTGGCCAGATGATCATGAGTCCAAAGAAGACGGTGCTTCAAGAAGAGGACCCCTGGAATTGAGTGAACATTGATTATTACGGTCGCTGGGGCAACTATAACTATTAGCTTTTGTATACCTGTCTAAGAACGTGCCTTTTACTGAAGTGCTCACGCATGCAAAGGTTCCAGTATTGGGAGGGGTAGCTGTGAATTGAAAACGCATTCTCCACTATGCAGCCCGACTCGCCTTAAATTTATGAAACTTACAACAAATACGTGAACAGCTAAGAATCAGATGATAGCATATGCATGTTGTAGTGTCTTACTACGTCTCGGTGGATTGATCACCGATAACTAGCACTTCACACGTAGTGTCACACGGACAAGAATGGTATAAGCTTGCCAAGACCGCCAAGACCCTGTTGTTGTCGGCGATAATCAGACCTGCAACTAGGAACCAACAATAAGGTAGAGGAGCCTAAGGATGCTAAACTGGACATGTTGGGCGCTTAGAGTTCAAGCATGAATAGAAGGCTAGTTTCATTATGGACTTTGGCAGACCCTAGAGAATTACTAGTTGAATTGACTACTTAGATGACTGACAAAAAGCATTCAAGATCAGCTGTTGCTAATGCAAAGAGCTTGGCAATAACAATGATGAATAGGATGGATTTTAAGTAACATGAAAGAAAGGCTCGCACTTTCTAAGAGCCCGCTTATCGAATAGTTAAGAAATAAAGTAACAACCTCTCTGCCAGGCTTGACTAGCACATAGTAATAGCTGTTTTTTTCATCAATCCAGCTAGTGAGTTACATAACCACCTCAACCCCAGAGATATTGACTTGAACATCAAAAACAAAGAAACGGGGTTAGTAGAAAGTAATTAGATAGACAATAACAAATCGAGAAGACGTTTCCAGATCAAACGAGACAAGTTTCGAACTGTGCCATTTCTATTTTCCGAACTCGATAATAATGTTCCATTGGTAAGATTGAGAGCTGTGCTGATTAGTCTGCAAGTGAAGTTTTGCAATCTTTAGATTGCCGAGCTCATTATGATAATCTTTGAGAAGCTGTAAGGGTCGAGCAACATGCGTCTGAGCAGCCATTAGCTGGAATGCAGCGACCTCGTCCGGATTGGATGATTTAGAGTCAAGCGTGAGAGTCTTCGTCTTGTCCTTTTGCATCTTTTCGAAGCTGGTCCTTATAGCGTCGACTGTATTGAGCTTTAAGCCATTTCTGTCAAATGTATCGATTGTTTGGATGTTATCGCGGACCATGTACTTAAGACCTTGGACCTTCTCAGGAGTGCCAGCCGTGCTACGCCAGTTGTCCATGACCATGGTAGTCCAACCAACTCCATTGGGATCCTGCTTCTTGTTCCAGCTTTCTTTGACTGCAATGACACCCTGATCGCCATCTTGTATTGTTTTGACAATGGTACCGCCGTTATCTTTTGTGACAGTGGTTGCAGCCCAGTCCTTTTTGTAGTTTATTGGGAATTCATCGAGATATTTCTCATCGCTGGGCTTTTCGGGCTGGCGATTAACGGCGTATCCACTCTCTTCCAACGGTACTTTATTACTGTGGCTTTTGTTAGTGCCCAAATAGTGTAGTTGAAATGGCCCGGGGGGAAACAAACCCGCCATCCGGCTTCTCATTAAACACGGCCTGGTCTAAGTCTCGCTGGAGTCCCTCCCCTTTTGACCTCGCATTTTCTAGATTGGCATCGGTAAAAGCCGGGGGCTTGTCTGGCGCTTTTCCGCCAATTCCAGGAGTATCGCCCCCAGGTCTATCTGATCCAGTTCGTCCTGGGCTGGTCGAAGGTGGCCCGTCAGGGCCGTCTGGTTTGTCGCCTAGACGTCCTGGCCTTCCTAATCCTCGCGAATCAAGATGATGCCATAGATTACGACGATTTCTTTCGTCCCAATTTATTGGATTTCCAGGAAAGGGAGTTTCCACACAAGAATTAGATGTATCTATTCAAAGGGCATGTTAGTAAATGTTAGTCTTGTGAAGATATCTAGTAACTATACAGTACCTTCGATTTCATAGTGACATCCAAGAGGACGTCCCTGAATGAGAGGCACTGCAGCCAGGAGCCCCAGGAAGATTGCGTGTTTAATAGCAAAGCGCATATTGTCTTGTGATAGAAGCAAGCAGCGAGAGACAAAATTGTAAGCTGGTAAACTAGGATATATCTATGGACTTTGGGTAATAACCCATGCGACTCCTGGCCTTTATACACGCCATCAGCCATTCTATCTCTCAATCATTCATAGGAGGTTTCGTATTTCTCTATCTACGATTTGGTGGTAACGGGACTGATGATTGACCAAGTGACCTCGCTAAGTGAAACGTATATCGAGATGGCCAACAGCCCCCAATGGGGCAGAATCCAACACATCCCAAATAGTGGTATGTTCTTATGGAATACGCCGCAACGTGACTACAATTGTTTCAGAGGTATGTATTCCAACGGCCCCCAAATCGCACATCATCCAACGAGGCTGGCCCATCTATATCCATCTAAGAGTGGTATGGTGGCTGCCCAATACATGATATCCCCGCTTAAAAGAGGGACATAGGATGAACCCCACGTAATATTCACCTTAATTGTTAGACGTCTGTTATATTAAGGGACCGTAGGCATGCATTCACGAGTGCCACTTGATACACATCAAGAAGTTCAACCTTGGCGTATTGGAACGGTTGACATTGCCACATAGTCCACGGAATTTAGACGCGTCCTCACACTCCGTGCCTTAATCTCAGTCACTCACACTCAATGAGAAAAAGCAACAACATCGTTCCTTCATTTCGTTGGTGGCGGAATCGCGAAAGCCCCTTAAATGGCTCGCCAAGCTCGACATATGCTTACAACTGCATCATAAATAGTATCACTGCACTTAATTGGTCGCAGTTGTAAAATTACGGGTTCCGTGTTTTCAGGAGAACCAATTTGGTGTTGCCAGGAAAGGCGATAAAGGCGACAATATTGTTTCATGGATTATTAGACTCTCCGTAGGCTCAGATGGGGGCGTTCAGCAGATCGCTCTGCTGTTGTTTCTATTGCTGGAGTGGGAATTGTCCTTCGTCTTGATATAAAATAGAGAGTAGCCGGAAGGACAATGTCATCTTTCTTAATGCTCAACTTCACGCCCGAGAACTTCCAGCTATCCTCCAGTCTTCCCGCTTTTCAATCCGCCACTACATATTTTTGATACGTTGGAAGTTGCACCATCGTTTCTTTGAATTCTATCATTATGTCTAGTGTTCTAGGATTCGTCTTCGACGCCGCAGGCCTTATTGTTCCACTTGCTCTGTCCGATGCATTCAAACCTCATGTACCACAAGAAGCAAAGACCAGCGTGCAGATCATCATCGGCCATGGGGATTCAACTGCAGGTGGTACCGTACCGCACATCGCCTTGTGGGATGATGGTAAGTTACAACATAGAATCTTGAGAGGGAAAATATGCTCATATACGGCTCCTGCTAGACGGGAATAGGATCGGACAGTTTCATCCCAATGGAAAGGAGAAGATTGGTGATGGAGACGTCAAAACTATTACCATCGACCATTCTCAGACCGTTCCTAAATATTCCCAAGCGGACCCTTACTATGTGATGGTATCTCAACTGTCAGATGATGCCACATGTATTGCGGCCATAACCGTGGCTAATAGTAAGATCTCGGGGGCGTTTTACGGCGATACTGGATACAAATGCGGACAGTCGTGGTTTCCTAGTGATAACAGAATCGGATCTGATTTCTGGAAGCCTAGATGTGTGTGGATCGATGCGGACCATACCAACGGGATCAACGCACAAGCCCTCAGTTTCCACTTGAATGACATGCAGGCAAACGACGCAAAACTGAATGAATACTACGAAAATCTTGACACCCTTTGCAAAAGTACACCTCGCTTTTCGTTCTGGGGCAACCTACTGCCAGATGGTATCATCCCGTTCTTCAATCCGAAGTTAGAGTATAAAGACGACAACGGTGCGGACGTCGATATATCTAAGGTATTAGATGATCCCAACCACCCGTTCGACAAGTCCGTCTACCTACACCAAGGCGAAAGGAAAACTTCACGAGCTCGCTCTACCAAATCTCGGCGAGCGTCTCGCGGCGCAAATCATGACCCGTCTCACCTTATTATCTCAGACCAGGACACAGACGTTCGGGAAGTCTGCAGTCACCCCAACTCATACGGCTGGGATATCGTCTCAACCCAGCAGGGTGTCTTTTGTGACATGGAGCACAAGCAACTATATCCTTTATGCGGCGGTGAAATCACTGGCAATTGTTTTAGCCTTAATGCCACCACTCTTATTGGCGAGCAGACGATCGCGCGTGATGAGAGGGTGATGAAGCTTCGGTTCGGCAGGTCTTACAACACTACGGCATATTGGGGTAGAATGTGACCTTGGACTTGGGAACCGATACGTTTCGATATGTAACTTTTCCTTGATGCGATGATGGATATACGTTTTTACTACAGAGCTATTTCTTAAAAATCTTTCTATCACACGAACGAGCAAACCGTAAAGCGCTATTACTAAGTTTCAACGCCAAAATCATGTTATATAATGGTAACGCAAATAGGAAACAAACAATTAAGCGTTCAGATTAGTGATGGTTTGCATATCTTGTACGATTTTGATAAGTATCTAGGTATTCACTGAAGTCTGATATTAAAGCCTTACACGTGAATACTTCAAGCAATCCGTGCTTTAGAGCCCGCTTTTTCTGATATTATCAATAACTTTGTAGCGCGACTCGAGAGACTTGCAGGCACCGAAACTGTGGTGGAAATGCATTTATTCTGGAACAGTTTAACGCAAGAGGTCATTGGCCAATATCGTTTTGGAGCTAATAAAAGATTTATATATATATATATATATAAACCTAGGTTCGCCGCAAAAAGCAGAAAGAAAAAGCAGACTTGTATACCTCTTTAATACTTAAGAAGACTATCGTAATATTTGAGTACTATTTCCAAGCCCGAGATACTAGCTCTCGTGACACCATATGCCTCGCATATCGCTTAAAGCCTGTTAAGTTATAGACTTTTGGTAAATGTAGACATCTTTGCGAACCATGATGTCACCAGAAACCGACTTTTGGCCAATCTCGAGGTCATGAACCGACCCCGCCTTGAGCCTGTGCTATCGTCTCGTTCGACAGCACCCCTACCACTGTCTCGTTGAGCCGATGTGGGACGTCTGGCAGGTGGGGCATACCTTAACGAAGGCGACTTCCAGCAGCCAGAATGGAAGCAAGCATTCTATGGTAATCATTATAAAGCTCTGCAAGATATCAAAAGCCGCTTTAATCCCTTTCATCTCCTTCATGCATCAACCGCGATATGAAGCGAGTACTGGACACCTCAACAAGATGGACGACTTTGCAAAGCATACCCTAGCAAATAAATGAAGCTTTTGATTTGAGACTGATATATATAATACATTCAATTTGACTATACAGTCAAGGAAATTATAACTGTCAATATAAATCTCTTGTCTTAAACCTAAAAACGTCTTGTTCCGCATTATAAAGTAAATTTTATCAAACCTGTTTGTGTTTGTTTTTACAATCTACTAAGTCAGTGAGAATCTTCTTATAGTAATTCAATATCACCCTATCAGTGCTGGCCGTAGAACAGTGCCCGGTAGGCCCAAACAAGTTATTATTAAAATGGAAAGCTTTGCTAACAAATCTTTCCATTTTAAATAAAGCATTATGTTTCTTTAGCAGACACACTACCGGACTATATACAGTTTTGTGTTGGCGTAAACGCACCTGGGCACAAACGAAAAGAGTACTACAAAAAGCCTAACGAAACGTCAGTTAATTACTCAGCCCTGGCTCTCCAACCATCTTTCTAGTAACAGCAATGCAACGTCTCCCACCGTCATGAAAAAACCATCCTACCAGCCAAAAGATCTTTTTGCGAATCAGGATCCGAATCAACCAGTGAACAGGGCAGGTCCAGGCATGGGGTAACTAGTAAAAGTTTGGTACGGGTTGAAGGCAATGCCAGGGTCGTCGGCCTTCGTCGAATCAATTAGCACTTTCTTCTTGTGGGACGCAACTGACGGGGCCAGACGAGATGAGGGAGTGTGTTGAGGCGTAATGAAAGGGAAAACGCCGAAGTCTCTGTGAACCGACCTTATATAGCTCTGTGCCCAACGTTCCCGAAGGCGTTTTGGTACCAGAGCCGGTGATTTCGATATTGAGGCACTTTGGGTAGGCCTGAGCGCCATTTGGTTGGTTGGCTAAATGCAAAGCGATGATCTCATGGCGGAATACGTAGTTTCCTGGACGTTGGTTAGCTTCATTCTCGAGAAGCTGCCGTCTTCTATAGAACTGTACCTGGTGCGATAGACGCGGGAACTGTAGTAGTCCACGTACTATTATTCGCCCTAAAATTCTGCGACGCCCATTTCTTGCTGGCAGTGTCGTAGCCGGCCGCGTCGATCTTGACCCACTCCAGCTTCGTATGGTCGATCGTGCTACAGTTACCATGGCAGTTCGCGATGTAAGTGAAAATAGGCCCTTGCTCATGGGGCCATCCGCCGCCGGTGGACGTCTCATAGTGGAAAGTCACATTTTCGCCTGCCTTGACCGTAGCGGTCAGAGGAGCTGGTACGGCATCTGGGTAACAGTTGATGTCGCTGGTGTTGAACCTGTCCGGCGATACGAATCCGTCGCTATCATTGCAGAACCAGGCCGCGAGTTTGGGGTAGGGCTTATCATAGTAATACCAGTCATTCCAGTAGTACCAGAGGAGGCCCGGGTTGGTGACGCCGTCCGATTTGAACCAGACGATGTTGCCATGGGCTAAAGCAGTGTTGGCGAAAGCTCCCATGAGGGCAACAAGGGAGAGGAGAGAAACAAGCATTTTGACCTCTGTAAAGGCAAAGCACGCCTCAGACGAAGTTATCGAACAATTGGGGGCCAAGCTCGGGTATCAAACGAAGGTAAAATCAGTGCGGTAGCGGACTTAAGTACAGCAAGTTGTGTTACTACATATATATCTTTCAGTAATACAAGCCTAAGGCTTTTATAAGTAACGTTATTCTTACATCTGAACTAGCACGTCGGGATGAAGTTCCGTTCCTGTTAAATTTGGCAGATGAGATTGAAATAATCTTCGTGTAAAGAGTAGTAAGTAAGACTAAACGGTTGAGAGATCCTATTCGCGAATCGACAGCATTTAAAATCGGGTTTCGCTTATAGCAAATTCCTCACGCTTCGGTGTTATACGTTTATGTTGGCTTAGAACACATATATATAAACAGCAGTGGGAATATCACAGCCCGAATTTGCGACGGGATAAGACGGAAAGGACCGGCAACAGCGGCTAAAGGCTATTATTATTGTTTTATGAATAGCAAGCCTTGAACCTAGATCCTGTAATAATAGTTCGGTTTGTTTTGCATATTCAACATGTGCACTCATCGCACTTAGTCAAAAAGTTCAAAAGTGCTCTCACGCTATATGATAGGAGTTTCGGTATCTTATCGTCCGGGCTATCACGTAGAAGGGCCGGTTCGCCGTGTTCTGTAGCGACTGAGTTTAGTGCACGTCTTCTTGTACGTAATTCTATGACTTAAGAGTAGTTGGTAGGGTAACAACAAACTTAATGCTAGCAAGTGAGGTGTCTTATTCGATACTCTTTAATTTACAGTAAGAAGCCGCTGACAGAAGTTCTTAAAACCAAGTTTCGACCGTTTCTGGAAATCGGCTAAAGGGCCTTACATTTCCACTATTCCTATCACGATGGAGTGGAGCCGCGGAGCGGCTCCACTCAAATGTGACATTAGAACTTAGACCTGAGAGCTTCATAATAAACTTGAGTCGATCCCACTGTTCTATTAGTCCGTAACTCATCTAAGTAGAATATTATATAGCATCAATTGTTATCTCGATTGCTGTGCCCTCTCCGAACAGGTTGACGGAGAATGAAACGTCCCCCATAGTGGAAAGGATTTCCCTCTCTCGTTATATTGCGATCTCTTAATGTTGTCTAGATTGCCACGATGTCGCTAGGGTGGACCGTCGTGTCCCGTGTGCCGGCTCCCCGGGGCCGTTACAGGACCACTTATGCACTCCGAATTGCCCAAAACTCTAGTTGTCTCCAACTCATCGTATGTCTCAGTTCCCCAAGGCGATAGGTTTGAAACGCCTGTCCTATCGAAGAACTTGATAAAATCAATACAATATACTAGCGATAGATCAAGGTCCCTAAACAAGAAGGTAACATTTGCACATTGGTATTAATTTGGTCCATTTGTGGTTCATGTTGTCCGTATCTAGTTACGCAAAGTGAACCTGAAATGTTAGTCCGCATACTGTATTCTGAGGGTACTTACTATATAAAGTCCAGAGATCCCCTTTTCTCTACCATCTGATTAATGTCCGACCTCCAAGACACTGTTCATTTCGACTTGAGTTTTCACAATGAAGGCATTTATGCAATTGATTTCCTTCGCCCTCGCGGCTACCGGCGCCTCCGCCGCTTACACTCACTCGATCAGTGCCCAGAAGTAAGTAACATGTTCTGGTTCGTGTTGCCTAGGACTAAGTTTATGTACGCAGCCGAGATGCCCCCGATGTAAATGCTCGCCCGATCGCCCTTAATGGCACGATCGTTGGTACTTATTGGGATTTCGACTCTGGAATCGATTTCCAAGGCTTCCCGTTTATCCAAGTCGAGGACGAGCAGAACCCAGGCCACTATATCTTCCAGCTATATGCTGTCGAGGGCGATCAAGTCCTAGGTCTTAAGGATAACGTGCTGACCGTCTTGGACCGCAACAACACCGATGCCTCTTCGCACTACAATATTTTTACGGTAACCGAGCCGTGGATCGTGAGGCTTGATATGCCCGGAGGCTGGGTTGCAGTTCGTACGGCTACCACCGAGCTGTCTTGGCAGGATCCCTTCAAGATTATGTGGGACGACAAGCAGAACATGAGTAAGCATAGTCTTCCGATCAGCATTTCTGGCCTTATACTTACATTCCCCTCTTAGGCAAAAGAGCGGCTGTTGGAGACTCCTTCCCCATTCAAGTCATCCTCTGGTAGTCTTCGTGTGATATACAACACGCACCTAGTTGTTTTCGATCATGGACATTGTTACACGCGCTGAACTGCTATACGCTATTCCGAACGCAGAATTCGGGGCACACCTTCGGTGTGCAACTTCAATATAGCAATATTGACGCTGTCTCATTTGTATAAGGCTGTATAGACTCGCGTAAGTGAGACAAATTGGCGGACCTTGGAGGTTACAGACTCTGTCCCATCTGTATATAGCTTCAAATTAGCCATCCGGGTCGAAAAGGATCCGAATAGAGACTTCAAGGCCCTTGGCAGCCATAGTTGATTATTGTCATGTGAAGCACTTCCAAGGCCGCAACCTGAGCCCTTGTTATACCCGTTCGCTAGGCCGTGCCGCTGGTCTGTATAGGAGAAGAAGGGTCTTACTGTCTAGCTGTTTTCCTACCTCGGTCATTGAACGTCAAAATGCCATGGAATTTCTCCTGATTATATTTGGCGTGGAATGATTGATTGATCTAGAGATCGTATAGCCTCTGGACCGGAGTGTTAAATGATCCGACCGGTGCAAGAAACCGCATCCTACCTCTCGGTGCCCATCGAAGCCACTCTTTCGTAACATTGCGCCCTGGTGTTCTTCGAATTGTGGAGGTCTGATGCCACGACCCCAGCTCCGAAGCGATCTCGTCCCAAGGCCCATCCCAAAGCCAGGAGAGGCAAGAATGGCCCTGCCGACCAATCCTGCATATACAGAAGATCCGACGGTCGAAACCTCCCAGCGTTTGCGATCAAGTATGTAGGCTGTGGCCGTCAGAGACTAACAGTCTTTTTCTGAGGGAATATTAGGTACTATTGCTGGCAAAAATGCTTTTTGGAGCCATTTGAGTGCAGTCTCTGTCAGATATAAGCGATGTCATGCAATTGGGTGTAGATTGTATTGTATTGATGTTCTTGTTATGTAGTAAAGACGCGTGTCACCAGCAGAGTGTTGTTAAGGAAGTGGATGGGATACACGCTTGGCCATTAACAGCACCTTGCGCACGGATGATTCTTAAAAAGGGAAAGGTCCATATGCATTCTAGGCAACCGTCTGTATAAAGACCAACCGCCATAGGACTCACGTGGGTAGGTAGCTTCAGAGCCAGTAACCATAGTCTTCCACGCAGAGCTACCGAAACGCCTGCATACTCCATCTTACAGGACGTATTTGTCTAAGCCACCGTCCGCATCTAGTATGTCCTGGACAGGCCTAGTCCCCAGCGCCTCTACCGGTGCGAAGCCGCAGCGTCTACTGGCCTGCACGTTTTGCCAACGCAGAAAGACCAAGTGCGATCGAAACTTCCCCTGTGAGAATTGCACCAAGGTAGGCGACAAGCAATGCTCACGACGCTCGCCTTCGTGTATGCCAAGTGCTGATACTCCAAGGGCCTAATCAGGCCAACGTCGAGTGCACTCCTCGCACCCCGGCACCTACCTACAGGCGACAGCGATCACGACCAAACAAGGGCTTGCAGGGGCGGTTAGCTAGATGTGAAGAGCTGCTTAAGGAATATGCAACGGTGGGCAGGCTAGAGCCCCAAAACGTGAAGCCATTACAGGCCTCTGCCTATAGTGAGCCATACCTACAATGGCAACCCGAAGGGAAGCTTGTGAAGGAAGACGGGGGAGTCCGATTCATGGACAAGTCCCTGCTGGGCGTGCTGTATGACGAGGTGTGTTGGGCTACTATGCTAGCCTTCAGGTATATGGCCTACTGACATCCCTAGCTCCGAGCCATGAGGGACATCATCGATGCCGACTATGAAGATGAATTTATTCCCGACGCAACGAGCCCTGACGAAAACTCCGGCCTGCTATTAGGTGACGAGTCACCCTTAGAGGGTCACGAGGACCTCTGGCCGGAACCAGCCCAAATGTTCTGGCTTTGGCAGGCCTATCTCGACAAGGTTAACCCGCTAACCAAGATCATCCACGCCCCTACACTGCAGCCGCACCTCACCAATGCGACAGCAGGCTCACACAAAGTGCCGAAAAACATTGAGGCACTGCTGTTTTCCATCTTCCTCATGGCTGTTGTAGCTTTAAACGACGACGAGTGCACTCAAATGCTCAACTACTCCAAGGTCCAAGCCATCCAGCGATTTTCCTCTGGCGTCCGATTGAGCCTTGTTAGAATAGGGTTCTTGGAGACTCACGATCTAACAACACTCCAGGCCCTGGTGATTTACCAAGTATGTGAAATGTTAATGAACCCACGACGCGTTCGTACTGACTCTTTAGATATCCTTGCAAGGCCGCTATAGCCGTCATGCCACTTGGATCATGAATGGCGTGGTCGTCCGCATTGCTCAGAAGATGGGTCTGCACCGCGATGGCGAAATCCTTGGCCTTGGCCCTTTCGAATCCGAGATGCGTCGACGGCTCTGGTGGCAGATCATTATGCTGGATGCCAAGTACGCTATCATGTCTGGTCTCAGTCACTCGCTGCTCCCCTCTAGCTGGGATTCACAGGAACCCAAGAATCTGAACGATGCGGACTTGCATCCCTCGGCCTCCCAGCCTTTCCAGGACCGAGACGGGCCGACCGAGATGGTTTTCTGTTTGATTTGTTATCGTGTCGTGAAGTTTATGAAGCAAACTCCCTGGTTTGAGACTATGATCCTCGTGGGCGAGCTAAAGTCAGGCCCTCACGGCGCTCCAGGGGTTGAACAAATAAAAGCCTTGTGTCGGTCCGTTGAGGGGCTCAGGATCGATCTTTTGAGTATCCTTGAGAAGTACTGTGATCCCACGGCCGGGCTCGTCCACCAGATGGCCATTCAGATGAAAGACTATATCTTGGATAAACTTGGAGATCTTATCACACGGCTGAAAACGCAACCGGAATGGAGCGGCGAAGAGCAGACGGCTAAAGACAACGCTTTTAAGATAGCCACCGGGACGCTAGAGCACTGCCTACAGAATTACACGAGTTCGGTGAACAAGGGATTCTTGTGGTGGCCACAGCTTCATTTCCAGGTCGACATCTTTATCTTCCTGGTTGGCCAGCTGTGCTTCCGTACAGATGGTAAGCTAGTGGAGCAGGCATGGAAACAAGTAGATGGCATCTACCGCTTCCATCCGGAGCTATTTGACATGTCTAACAAGTCGCATTTTACCTTGTCTGTGTACGTTCTTAGGGCATGGAGACATCGGAACGTTGCGCTGATCGCCAAAGGCGAAATGCCCGAGACGCCCTTCTACATTGAAAAGCTCAAGGAGATAATGCGACAGAAAAATAGCAGAATCGAGCTTATACCGAGTGAACATACTCCCTGGCATCATATGAGTCAGATAGACATTAATGCATATGCGGCCAACGGCAACAGGCCAGATCTGGTCATGGACCAGTTACTCACGGGTTCCCTTGACTCGGCCTCGCTAGAGTGGGCGGATATGTTCAATATGTCGTTGGGGGAGCCAACAAGTACTAACTGGAACACAAGCAGCCAGGGACCGATGATGTTTGGGTATGGGATCGGGCCAATAACGGAGTGGTGATGGAACCACGTTTTAGGGCTATCGCTTTTGCTCCCTACTTTCGATCCTCGCAGCATACATAGGTAGGCGTTTTGACCGCTGTCCCTGCCGATCTCCGTGCCATAATACGCAAGTCTCTTCATTCTTAATGGTGACACGAATCTACTGGGATGTTACAAGCAGTTTCAGAGAAAGACAGTTCTACGGTCAAGTCCAGGGTTTGAAATGAAGTGTTGGAAGGACTTCTAAGGGGAAAAGCTACAACTCTATGAACTAACAGTACCCGATACCGATCTAGCAGAGCCATCCGACTCGACCGAAAACACGTCAACTGATTCACCGAAATATAAAACCATCTCGTGCTCCCCGAAGATTCGAAACTAATGACCTCCTAAACCCAGCTCACTCTAGCTTAGTCATCCAAACAGGAAGGACTTCTATTCTCGCCAACTCGTCAATGGTCTCATTCCACAACATCTTCCGCACCCGCTCTCCCTCCTTGCTTTTGATAAATTCCCAAGGCTCTTCTATTATCATATCTCCCAAGAGCTGTCCATGTGTCTCAGGACCCGCCACCAGCCCTGCATTTAGCGCAATCCATCCCGCTTTGTGCACTGGGCGTGCACGGATGGCTTTCAGCGCATTTGAAGGGATGCGAAGGTAGATGGGCAGATCGTTGCCCATGCTCGTGTCGACATGACCGGGGCAAAAGCTGTTAATGATGACTTTGTCCTGGTTGTAGTGCTTTGCGAGTTCGAGCTGAAAGAGAACACAGAGGAGCTTGCTATCTGCATATCGCGTGAGCGTGGCAAGACCGTCGACAGTGTCGAAGTGCTTCAGGACTTCTTCTCCCTGCTTGAGGGGAAGCTTCTTGGCTAGACTTGAATACTCGAGCATTCGACTACACGTCCAGGTAACTCTTGCTGGCTCCCCTGTCTTTTCTGCTGTAGTTTCCAGTGCAGGAAGGAGAGCCAGGGTAAGCAACACGTTGGATAAATAGTTAACTTGGATGTTCTTCTCATGTCCCGAACTCGCAATCTCCTTCGCAACCGTACCGACTCCCGCATTTGCAAGTACTAGATGCAAATCTTGAAACTCGGCTTTGAACGCGGACGCGAAGCGGTGAACGCTCGCGAAACTCTCTGTGTCAAGCTGCATAACTTTAATAGCGGCGTTGGGGTTGGCCGCATTAATAGCCGGTTCAGAAAGAAGAGCTTGTCGGACCATCCCGCCCTTTGACACGTTGCGTACGGCCATAATGAGATTCGAGACTTTGCGACTGAGAAGCTGGCGAGAGATTTCGAGTCCGATACCTGATGTTGCGCCAGTCACAATGACGGTTTTGCCAGAAAGGTTGAGGCTGGGGGACAGAGAGGGTACTGGTGGCTGAAAGAAATGCATTGTGGTGTGTTGATATTTTTACTGTTTAAGTCTTTGGAGGGAGAATGGCTTGCTCTGGAAAGAAGTGTGTGTATGTATCTCTAGTTGTGAGCTTTATTGCTTCAATGAGAGACTATAAGTACTGCTCTTGAAAGCATAATGCGGGCTCATAAAGCTCCCTCCGAACCTCCCTCAACTATTCCCCAAAAAGAAAGCTAGTTATATTTTCTGTATCTCAAATTCGTAAGTGAGTAATTTTCACTATACGGACTCTGCCTGCAAACCCGAAACACCCTTTGCAAAGGCCGTGATATACCGTACCGGAGGAGATTAATCCCTATACTAAGACATAGGCCATACTAAAGAAAGTCCCTAGAACCGAAACCAAAATCTTGTGCAAATGGGTTTACGCGTCTCAATTTTCGGGACAAAATTAAGCCGCTTTCGGAGACTTATGGAAATGCTGCTTGTACGACGCACAGCGATCGTCAACACCACCGGAAACAATGTATTGCCCCGAACATCCGGTGGGTGGGTCTATGCGGCTCCGGGCGATTCGCCCACCAACCCGTTGATAGGAGATCATATCCTATTACACCCCCAGGTAGCTACGGTCTCTATCCTCGCAATTAAATGCCGGCCTGATTTTATTCCGAATTTCAGCCCTTGAGTCAGGGCTATGAAATCCTAATTCTGTCCCGAGACTCGGCGGGCTTTTCAGAGTATCCGCATTCTATACGTCGATTTCCCGAAGTTGGCGTCCACTAAAAAGTTTATAGCAGTTTTAGAGTTAGAAATTGGTACTGGATGCAGGGGTATATGGGGCAAAAGGCAGATTTAAAAAGTTAACATACGCGTAGTCGCTCTCGAGGATCAATCCATAGGGGTTGGCGGGATAGCCCATATAACCGCAAACACTATTCGATCCAAGATCACACAGGAATTCAGCCGTCATAAACAACACGCCGCCGAGGCCCTACGGAGGTGCCCTGGGCTGATTCACGTCTCTTCAAATGGCTGGACTTCAGGTAACAAGCTTGCTTTATACGGAGTCTGCTTCTATAGAAACGAGCGGGACAGGTCTTGTAAGATTATCCTGGGCCTTCTCATTCATATAAGTCATAACCTCAGTTCCTCCTTCAAATATATATGTCTTAGCATACCATCATTAGAATCTCCATAAAGCGATAGACCATATCTAAGACCTAATTTAAACACTTAGCTGCTTTAACAGCAAGTGATATAGCTTATATTTATTATAAGTTAGAGAATATATGGCTTAGAGAACTAGTAAGAAAAAAGTTATATTGTTAGATTCCCTTGTGATACCTGAAGGCAGAAATGTCATCATCGTGCAATATAGTTCTCGAGATCCGTTTATAGGTGAGTAGCTTGTACCCTATTATCTGAGGAATCTCTGCTTTATTTACGGCATCGCCGTTCCGCTAATACTATAAGTCCTATACAGAGTCCTCTGTCTCGCCCACCATTTCTAGTGTCTCGTTAACTAGCTTTTTGCGCTCTTCCTGTACCTCGTCGGCCTCGTAGATCTTACCTTGCGCGCGCAAGACAACCTCTAGGCCGTTTAGCCCCTCAAACAGATCGCCCTCTTCGCCCGTCCTAGCCCGGTGGACAGTTGCTATCTTGATAGCGTGGCGCATGGAATTCTCAGCCACACCCAACCGCCCCAACTTGTAGTTCATGCTACACAGCAGCGAGTATATGTTAAATGCACCTTCGAGGTCCTCATGGACCGCTCGGGCCTTGGCTGGGTTACGTAGGACCCCGTCCAGTAGGGTGATACCCTCTTCTAGTAGCTCATGATTACCTTGCTTGGTACCATGGTGTCGGTAGTGGCTGGCCCAGCAGCATACAACGGTGACGTGGCGGGTGTCATAGACATCTAGAGTCTCTAGTTGTTGCAGTAGGTCGCGGAATCGTATGGTCTTGTCTTCCGGGTCACCGACACCGTTAGGGTGCAATAGGCCGATACCAAGGCCATTGAGCTCGATAGTCCAGGGGTGGAAATAGCCGATGTGCTTGGAGAATTGCTCAATAGCAATAGCCGCGCACATAAGCAGGTGGTAACGATCGATTGCAAAACCTCGACCGCCCGACCAGAGCGTGCTCCAGAGCTGCGTGGTAGGATGCTGCGACCTACCGCTGTCGCCATTTACCAGGGGGGGCGATGTGAGCTCATACAGGTACTTAATCAGCTGTTTTTCTACGGGGCGAAAGTCACGCGCCGAGGACTCGCGAAACATGACCATAATATATAGAATCCAGATGGGCAGCAAGGGCGACTCAATGCTTGCGAGGATGTGTGATAGTTCAGCAAATGAGATGCGAATTAGACGCACACCCTGGGCGAAGTCACCCTCCTTACCACCATTGTTCCCCTGCGACGGCCGCTCTAGCAGACCCAGAGCAGCCCGGAAGCGTTCATATGTCTCCTCACTGGCGCCCATAGCTTGGTTGGTTTGCTCTACTGCGAGTCGATAAGCGGGCGAGTCCTCTTCCGTGACGGTATTATCCTCATCGAACGCCCATCGTCGTGCCGAGAAGGAAGCATCATAGTAATTCCGGAGCGTTTGATACAACATCTCTTCATCTCGGAACTCGACTGGGGTACCGATCTGATGAATCATTGCTGACGAATTGCTGGCACCCAGGTTGTGCTTCCAGAGGCCCCAGCGCCGGAAGCGCGTCTTGTACATCTTCGTACTGAAGGCCCCGCTAAGTACGTTGTATTTGCATTACAAGGGCCGATACTTACGTAGCAAAGAAGCCATATTGCTTCTCCATCGTCTCTATAAGTTGGGATATCGTAGTGTTGTTATATAGCTCCGTGATGGTCTGTCGATGTTTGTTAAAGTCATCCTCAGACGCCCACCTCGCCTTGGATACGGTATTCATTCTCTGATCGTAGTTGGTAGACATTTTCAATAACAGGGTATTTCTACCTTTTACTACATGTACCTTATAAAACAATGTTGATAGTTTACGGGCAGGTTTACGAAGGAGACTTTCCAGACATCGTTCAGTAACAGAAGCATGCTCCGATAACTTCTCAAGTAATTGAGAAATGAACCACGTGTCCTATCATGCCGCGATTCCGATCGCGGCAGTGTCACCCTTGGTAGTATTAGTATAATAACTAATATCGAACGTCCTAACAACTCCGTTCTCACCGATCCTTGTCGACGTCACTGGGGGATTCATTTGGGACATCCCCTTCCGCCCCCGCGATGGGGCCATTTCGGAAAGGGAGGGGTGAGGTTCTATCTCCCCCACATTCTCCCTAATGAACATCTTATGAGTTTAAACATCATCGAAAGGGATGGGCATAAGGTGCAGCGGTTGCACGTAAGCCTCAAGCAAGCATCACTGCGAGGTGGTAGTAGTAATGCTTTGTGGGGCATGCTGAGTACCGCTCGCCGGCATGGTGCCGCAAAATCCTCATGCCGCCGCACCTGGACCGATTCGGGATTCGGTGCATACTCAAAATTAATATCTGAATATCGGATGCATGCTCCGGTCTGTGCGGGTACCCATTGTAGTAACCTAAACTGTCAGTAAAGGCATTTTCGAGAGTTAATGAGAGGCTTGAGCTGCCAAGAGACCAACCAGGCCCTGGCGCTTAAGTTCTGCAAGGCCCTTTAACCGGATGCCATCCGCCAGGCTCTGCGAGGTCCTTTAAACAGTAATATGAAAGCGGATGTACATTGACGTTGATCATTCCCCTTTCTGATTATCACTAATGGGCAGCTTTTACTCTGTCAGACTCTCGCAAAGCCTCGCGATACTTACAGCTGCATACCGCCTCCCTAGAGCGACAGAACAAAGAAGGCATTTTGTGTATAGATCTCTAGCTTGTAGATGTAGTTGTTGGAGCTCCTTGTGCGACAACAAGTATTCAAGACTTACCCCTACGTTGCCTTCAGTGTCCAGAGGTCGTGACATACTCATTGTCTTTCGGCGCGGGTGTTGATGATCACGACGTGTTGGCAAGGAGTAGCGTATGCTATGCCCTTTCCGGCAAATGCCTGGCGAGTGACTATACGGAAAACACGAAACAAAGTATTGACGTCCCTGCGGGCTCTAAAGCAGAGACAAACAGGTGATGTATATATATGGCCCTTCCCTTCATCATTACGACTCGCATATGTTATCCCTCTATCATCCCCAGTCTAAATTTAAAGTCACACGATTAACTACTAAAGAGCTTCGTCAAGATGGGCCTCGCAACCTTCGTTCCCTTCCTTGCCCTCGTCCTTGGCGCTACTGCTGTTCCGGCCCAGCAGGACGACACTCCCGCCGTCGATTGTTTCGGTCGCGTACCGGTTGCACAGCTTACTTCATGGAATACCGAGTGCGGAGTCGGAAGCGGCAGAGCGCTAGGCAGTGCAATTGCAATCCCCGCCTGGGACAAGTTATGCCGGCCTCTTCCGGAGGATACGCATGGCTTGGAAGTCATAACGCTCGCTGATGGGTGCCACGGTAAGTGTCTTTTCTTTCCCATAGCATTCTAGATATTGATAATAGCGATTCAACTCGTTGAATGTGGCATGACCTATGACATGCGGATGCTAAAGGGACCTCTTTTACAGTCCAAGCCTTCCGAGGCCATGTGTGCGACGACTATCCTAACAACCGGCTTTTTAAAATGGATCCCGGTTGCCTCTGGACGGGTGGTGACATCTACAGGTCCTTCGCGGTGACCTGCGACAACAAGACACTCGAGGAACTACTCGGTGATTAAGATGTGCCGAGGGTCTGATTCAACAGACCAACGTGGGAGTATAGGGCCTTGGTGCACTCGCGGTCGGCATTATCAGTGCTGTTTATGCTGCAATGGCTTTTTATAAAGACGGCAAGGAATCCATAAAATCAGAGAAACCACGTAACAAAGTTTCAAAATCTACCGAGCTAGCCTTGAGAATAGTTGAACCAAACTAAAGTATTTCATTTGAAGATGCTAAGCCGACGCCAAAATGGGTCGTTGGACATGACCAGAAGATTTACTGGCGCGGCTGTCTTGTCCGAGTGAAGTCGCACAATACTATTCGTTTTAGACATTTGGGTGAATTATTATTACACTTCACGCTCTTGCTGAAACAAGTTGTTCGTATGGTGATATGTGTCCCTGTCAGTAGAAGTGACAACTCGAAGGCGAGAGCTTTCCATTGGGAATGGCAGCGGTTGCTTACATCACTTGCATTTACTCTGCACGTGAACTATATAGCAGGAGGTGTATTGACGAACCTTATTGATTGATTGGACAATGCACTTGTGGAAAGTTACGAAGGACAAATTCCCTCTACAACATCAATATCCTCACGTTCGCTACACCAACCCTACAATGTACGCGTAAACCTCGCTATAGCAACAGGGAACTGTGGCTTGGCCAAGTGTAACATTGAGGCTGAATGATATGTACTTACTTAAGGGATGAGGTTAGGACTGAAGTTATGGGATCAGGGTTATTGTTCACCCTGGCCCGGCAGTGAGCAATTGTGGGTACGATGGATCGCTGTTATAATTAGATTCAAGGCACACCGGGTTATACCCATTCTAGCTTAGCACCTTGTTGGCTCCTACGTAAACCACTTACTGATGATTATGTGTCGGATAGCGACATTATGGTGCGAAGACTGCTACAAACATCTGTTGTGCCTTCACTACTTACTCACTATTAAGCTTGACGATGTGGGCACGAAGTGAATGCGGCGGTTGGAGAACCCTTGGGTCCATCAACAATTGGAGCAAACTGGGCAGATGCCTACCAATACTTTCCCCAATCCCAACGCAAAAGAGTCATAATGGATAGTGGGGGGATCTGGGGGATCTTAGTTGGACAGTCGAAAGTAAGTGAGCTGACATGAGGTGGCCCTGGGCCAAAAAGGTGGGAGAAACCGTGAGAATAAGAGGAAAAGCTTGTTCGGACTGGACTCTTCCAGGTCTTCCCATTCTGCCCCGATGCTCGTATGATGCAAAACAAGATCAGCCCACAAGTGGCCATGTCAGCCGGACCTGGCCTGCTGCGTAATGGCAATTCGGGAATCGCTAATTGGTGGGAAGACCCCTGTCGACTACCCTTCCAGCAAGTCACAGTGGGTAACACCCGCCGCCACGCCACCATCAAGACCCCTGATCTTCAACCATAGCTCCTGGTCCCAGGCGAGCCAGGCACTGACTGATCTGGGGCAAGCAAGTGTGTGCGCCTGCCCCAAAGGACTTAACCTTCTTCTGACCAAGCATGTGCCTTGGGTCTTTCTCATTATAAATTTAATTCCCTGCATGGAACAAGCACGAGATCCTACTTATACCATAAGCTCCCTACCTGTTTCAGAAGCTTTCTCTTCTTCTTCTTGTTATTCCTAACAAAGGCTTTGAGACTTGACAACCGAGACCTCTCCACCAGCTACAAGTAAGACAACTTAATTCTACTATTCCCGCTCTACCAAAAGGTAGATAAAAGAAATCACAATGTCGCCCACATACACAATGTCTGCACACCTGTGCAAGGAAATCTACAAGTCGTTCCAGAACCGCCAGACGTCGCCCGAGCCAAGCCACCCCAACCGCAACCAAGCTCCATCGTCATCATGGATGACGCGCCGTTCACCGTCGCCCAACAACCGCACCTCTGTAGACAGCGACCGCAGCGACTCGTCATCATCAGCGTCTGGTACACCAATGTCTCGCTCGCCTTCGAGTTCTAGTTGGAGTTGGGGCAGTCGGTAAAACAAAAACAAACAAACGACAATAGCAAAGCTGCCTCTTTTGGCAAGCTAGCTACCCACTTCTACTGGCATACATTTTTACACGTATATCCCCAAGGACCCGGGACTCGGAGAACAGGCGTTCACGGAATGGAAACGGAAATACCCCGGAGCACTACACATTTGACATCTTTATTCTTTGTCTTCGTCGTTTCTTCATCTCACGCGGAAACACATACACGGCGCAATGCACGCAAAACTACAGCTACTATACGACATGAATTTTCTTCGTCTTTCGGGGAAAGGGGAGGAGATCGGTTCGGAATGCATTCTATTGGTCTGTTGCAAACATTCGATTCGAGTTGACTTGTTTGGTTTGGTTGGAGAAACAATAGCCAACAAGGCGGAATCCAGATGATGTGGATGGACCCTGGCGTGATACCCTCCAAGGATGACGCAAAACGCACCACCATGGGATGATCACGTAATCGGCATACGACATACCTACCTACCTACCCTAGTCTAGTATGCAGATAAAATCTGACTTAGCAATCATCATCGAACCCGGCTCGTGATATTTGTTTGCACTGGTTATTGGTGATGACGAGTGACACAATAAGTAACGACGGTAAATAAATAAAGTACCTCTTTGGACCCCCGGACTTCGTGCCTGACTACGTATGCAAGTGAATGGTCTAGGCACAAAGCCGACGATAGAGACTGGGGCCTCCCCTGCAGCTGTGATTCTCGTCTTCATAAGTAGTACGAAGCACATTCAAATCGTTGACGTGCTCATGGGGCAGTGCAACATTCATGATGTTTCATGATGTCTTTATATTTTGTGTTGTCTCGAGAACATTTACATCATGATATCGAATAACTCATTGTATCACACAAATGAATGGCGATCAATCCCTTTACCTTGGTATATTACCCCACCAGTTCACATGGACGAACCAAGCTATGTTACCATGTGCAGCATACTCACAGCATCAGTTCGTCTCATGTATACCTGGTAACACCTAGTAAGACTGGTGCACCCAGGCCTGTGATCCAAGGTACCCGGCTGGCTCCTCTTGGCTTGCACCCGGATGAACAGTATCCGCACTACATAGTACAGCAGCCCGTTGTTCGCCCATGTGCAGATCGCCAAATGGCTGTCCGCCAACGAACTTCAAAAAGCGGGAGATCTACAGGATGATTCCAGTAGATCAGCTATGTGGTGGGTTGGGTATGGACCAGAGTAGCGGAACGCAGTTCCACAACAGATCTTTAACAATTCGAGAATAAGACAGGGCGAAATGAAGATAAATCATACAACTCTTGATTCGTTACTCTATGCTCATGATACTAGGTACATATATTAAGTAATCTATTGGCATCCCTGTTTTGCGCATAACCATCCCATTCTATCAGAAAAGCGCGCCCAATTGGTATATACAGAGTCAGTATGTACATTATATCCAAAGAGCATCAGAGGACTCTACGCCGTGACGTATACTTCTCTCTTTCTCATTTGTCGACAGCGGCAATGAGGAGTTAGCCCACAACAAGTGGTCAATGGCGGTTTGAGTGAGATTAGGAGGCGCGGACTATTACATGACAGCCGCGCCGCCGCCATACTGCGTGGTCGTATTGAGCCCGACAATTCGCCTAATACTAAGCCAGAGTTCAAAGAACTCAAGCTTCAGCTCGACGCGCAGATACCCCATCCAGGCGGCGACAAACCGGATGGCGTTCCCAGGTGACAGCAAACTACCAGGGCGCTGTCTGATCTCGTCGACCTGTTCACGCAGAACGGTTCGCGCGCAATAATGTGCGAGGATCAGGAAGGTGCGCATGGGTCCCTGGCGCGTGTGGAGGCTCTCGTCGAGGCTGCGCGTCAGGTCGTTCGTCTTGAGGATCAACAAGATAATACGCGGAACTTGGCCCAGCATCGTCACGAGGTCCGATAGTAGACCCTCCTGTAAGGCATCGCCCATGGTCTTCTTCTCTTCGTCGGACCGGGACTGTAAAATCGAGGAGCTGACGACTGTGTAATCCCGACCAGTGATAGCACTCGCGAAGAGGGGGAATTGGTCCTCTGTGACACCCGCTACGTCGTGAGCGTGCTGCTTCATTGCCTCCATATCTCCATTGATGACTGCTAGCCACATTTTGGCGTACGAGCGTTGAAGGTGCTCAGGTATATCTCGATATAGTCCGTGGTCGTAAATAATGATCTCGAAGTTTTTGCCTCCCCTCTTTTTGTCTGTTTTTCGGATCGCGATGTTTCCTCCGTGGGGATCGCAATGTAGCGGCGCATTCTTCCCGAAAATCATCTCGTTGAAGATGTGCGCCAAAGTAGCGGAGACTTCGTCGCGATCGATGCCGTTCGAATCCAGGTAGTCGAGATCGTCCAGACGCTTACCCGACTCATTTGCCATGACCAAAATTCTCTTCTTTGCCCATAGCACTTCTGGTATCACCAAGGGGAGCTCGGAAAGTTTCTGAAAGTGCTGTTTTGTACGGATCGCGTTATTTGCTTCGAGTTGGAAATCAAGCTCTTGTGGCAACGAAGCCTCCATCTCAGACGATAGCCATTCCAGATCGTATTCGGGAAAGAATCGTTTCAGCGTAGAAAATGTGAACTTAGTTAATGCCATATCGAGCGGCGCCCATTGAGCCAGGCCAGGGTGCTGAACTTTGACGGCGACGCGCTGTCCGGTCTCCTTCACAGTAGCCAGATGGACTTGTGCAAGCGAAGCGGCTCCAATCGGCTCGTGCGCGAAGTCAGAGAAGTAGTCTGTCAGTTCTTCACCGGTATCTCGTCTGAACATCTCCTCAATTGATTCGTACGAGGACACAGGACACTGATCTTGCAGGGGTATGAAGGTACTGGTCCATTCATATGGGAGTAGATATGTCATGGCGCTCTGTCGGACCGTCAGTATTTCTCCTTATTTGGCGGTGAATTGAAGCGCAATACCAGGTGCTGCCCCAGCTTGATAAATATGCCGCCATTTTTTTCCAACACCTTCAGTGTTCGTACGGCGCATCTTTTATGGCACTCTTTCAAAATAATCTCCTGCTCGGCAGGGTCATCGGTCTTCTCTCGGGAATTTAATGAAGTTCGATAACTGGCAGAGATTGAGTTAGCATCCTCATTCGTCGATTACCTAGGCCAATCCAAAACTCACTCATTGATACACAGAGCCAAAGTCGTGGCGACCCTTCCCGTTCGTTCAGTCACATCGTATCCATATTTAATATCGTCGGTAAAGGCCAACACTCCGGCACCGGTAGCACCCGTTGCGGTGGCAGTAAGAACGACGACCCTCGCTCGTGTTCTCGGACCGTGTCTCGATGACCCCGATGGGCCGGTGGAATATCGATGAGAAGACGGGCGTTGGAACTTGGTGTGTCTAAGAAGCTGCGTGCGACAGCTGGTACATGTCCAGGGGGTGTTGCTAGCAAGACGGCTCAATGAGGCAAATGAGAGAGGCTTCATGTTGGCAGCAAGAGACGGCACATTGGAAGGGAGCGAGCGGGCATGCACAGTGAGATGCTATGAAGAAATGGCGGTTAAGCAATACCAGACTGGCCGAGGCATTCTCTTATGTTTCTGTCAACGACTTGCCGTTCGCACATTTAGACGTCTAGGGGCGTTCTAGGGTGGATCGAGAGATGGGTCTCTGATAAGTGAACTGAATCTGTTGAGACGATCTAGTCCCGTGTAATTTTTTTCTCACTCGGCATAGATCGGACACTGTTCCTACCGGTGGCACTTAAGCCGACCGGCGTCCATTAATGTCTGAAAGGGGTAAGTGCCTGACAAGGTATATCTTCAACAAGGGCTCGAAGCTAAACTGATTCATGATTGGCTGGCGACTTCCACAATGCGGGGGACTTAGCTCTTTACGCGTCCCAAAACCCACTTTAGCGCAGTTAGCATGTGCCACCGCGTTCTAACGCGGGTCCTTTGTCCCTCGACTTCCGTTTACACTAATACCTACTCTTTATTACATCAACAACGCACCTTCGAGAATAACCATCAACCACCCACCAGACTTTGGAATCTTTGTTGCAAACAATTCATTCGTCGTTGCAGTTTGACATACTAGAGGCGACATGTTAGCTACAATGCCCTCACCGATATTCAATCTCGATTTCTCCTCGCCGCACCGGCCAGCAGTCCCGTCGCCGCTTTCTTCCTCTCCTCTGCGCCCATCACAAGCTTCCCCTCCCCTCTCACCACGCGACCCCAATAGTCTCCCGCGACGGGAAATACAGTCGTCCCCTATACGAGGATCAACTTCTAGGTTCTCCAAGTATGCGTCCCGCAATGTCAAACCAAACCCGTTGCGCCTGAGTCGCGAGAAGGCTCAAGAAGGCAGGAGGTCGCTATTCTTGAAGAACGTACGGCAGCGGGCAGACGATAGGAAGTGGGAGAAGAGAGGCGGCGATCAAGAAGTGCGTGGCTCCACATGGATACACATCTCTAAGAAACGGGTTGACTAACATGTCTTACAGACACTGAAGTTAGAATGGAACGTCTTAAACAGGCAACGGAAGCAGGAGAAAGATATGGATCTAGACGGCATTGTGTACGATGATGAACTTGAAGATATTCCTCAGAGCGTGTTCGAAACACAAGAGGAAACTGACGACACAATGGTGGATGCCATTGCCCGAGAAGAGGAAGCCGAGCTAGACGCCATGCTATCATTACTTAATACCAATTCTTCTCAGACAGCAAAGAGGCCCGATACACCATCACTATCTGACGATGAAGACTACGATACCTTGTTCATGGATATACTGTCGCAGCAAAGCGACAATTGCGATAGATTTATATCGTCTGGCGAAATGGACATGTCATGATAATGCCTGTTTTGGAAGGGATTTTGGGAGGAATTGTTTCGCGGTATAATACCTAATCACTGTGATATGACGTTGTCGGGGACGGGGCATCCGTCATTCGGCGTTGTGGCATATTAGAGGTTCTATTGTTTGGATCGGGTCACCTTACCCGTGTATATACCGTACATGGTTTAGCGGTATCTGGAAGCCGCAGATCCACATGTATAAACCACTCTTACCCAAGATCCAAAATGATATTGCACTCCTTCATTGTGGCGCGCAGGAGTCCTCTGGGGCATCGAGGACTTCTTTAGCTGAAGGCATGTCTCCGACTAAATCATGGGGTGGCGACCCAGCCGCTTGCATCTAAATGGATGATCAGTATCTCGTTGTCGACTAATACCAGGGCCGCTTACTTTCTGCATCCTGTCCACGATATACTCCCTATCCGCAGGGTTCGAGTCGGAGTATGTGGGCTGTTCGAACCTAGCGACCATTTCAGCAACCAGAACTTGTTGTTCCTGGTACCGCTTGAGATCGTCTTTCGCCAACGTGTCCTTATTTTTCTCCATCCACCCAGGGTACTTGTCATTCAGCTCTTTCATAGGTTCATATAGGATTTCCTTGTTAGTGAGCTGCTCCATCATGCCCATCAACAGCTTAGAGAAATCCTCTTCGTTGCCATCGCCGCCAGGTACATCTTTCATGGCTTTCATCATCTCGGCAATGAAATCATCCTCGGACCCTTCAGCCGTGGCGGCGGCCGTTGCTTGGTCGCCCGACGCTTGCATCCTAGCCATCGTCCGTCGGATAGTCTCCTGAAAAGAGGCGTCTTGACTCAGATCCGCAGCCATTGCCTCAGTTGAAGTTGGTATCGAAGCAGATTTGCCATTTGACTCTGCTGATTCTGCAGCTCCAAGCCCCTTAAATATGTTCTCAAACTGGGCTTGCAAATCGGGCTGTAGCACTGTCAGTAGGAGAATTAGATCAAGGAGGAGAGAAAAACTTGCCGAGTCTTCTAAATCGCCCATTAATTCCGCCATGCCGGCTTGTAGCTGCTTCTGGAACTCCTCTTCTGAAAAATCTTCAAGGCCCGGCAGGGTGTCTTCGGTGTCTAAAGTTCTATCTTCTGTAGCAGGGACGGCAGAAGCAGGATCAGTAGCAACAGTGGAAGCAGTGGCAGTGGCAGTAGCTTTGGGAGCATCCGTTTTCGAATTTAATCTCACGCTTGAAAATTCGTCAAGCATGTCGTCCAAATCGTCCAGATCGTCTTCATCCGGATCGGGCGCATCATCAATGTGGTCTACACTCGTGGCAGCAGCCTGTGGTTCCACGCTGGGCGCTTGATCTGTCTGTTTAGATTGATCGCCAGCTATGCCGGCTTTGTCTGTCTCCATCGCGATCACGATGCCTGAGGCAGTTCCCAATCAAATAATTGGCCAGGTTATGAAGAGAGTGGGTTAAGTATAGCAATTGAGCGACGAACAGGGTAATAGGCAAACCCCAAACCCCGACAGGAGCCCCGCACGTGGGATATTCTTTCGTTGTGTGAGAGATGTTTTCTCAAAAGCGCATACGTTGGCCGTCTGTCTATTAGATTATGTATAATGAATACGAGATATCAACACTAAGTAGGTAATATTATAAAGTGTATGACAGGAGATGCCAGCCCGAGGATGACCAAGTGAGATCGATGTGAACAGAAGTTACCGAGGCGTTAAGTCTTGGCAGTCGATACCCATTACACGGCATGATTGTGGGCTGCGACTGTACTTCAAGGAGACATAACCCCGCTATGGGTCTAAAATTATGTAATCATGTACCCTGATATTGCCTAACCTAATTTGGTACACCGCCTACCTTGTTCATTCGTCTAAGACAGCGGCATGAGGCATTAGGTAGGTACCTGGAGTTATTCACTGGGAGCTGCGAGGCAACTACCAGCCAAACCCAACAATATCTGCCAAACAACCAACCCAATTACAAACTTGTACTCTTTTCTATTCACATCCTGTTTAAATCGTCCACCCCTCCCAGGAGATCTTTACCAATTTAATTTCCCTTTCCGCACTTTGCACATATTCCAACACAGTCGTTGGCTTCCGCAATTACAATCACGCGAGCCTGTTGCTCTCTTCCCAGCCGCAGCCTCACAGGTTTCATTTCACTCCTAGACTTTCGCACGCGCGCCGCTGTCTACCCAGACAAAACAACTATCTTCGCCCTACCCAGCTCTTTGCGATCAACTAATAATCCACCAAAATGTCACTTTGTACCTTGCGTCTAGGTGAAGAGAGGTTCGTTAACATCATCGCGCCCCTTAGGCAGACATCTATGCCTCAGGTGGTCAAGTAACCGGTCCCAGGACTGACGCAACAATCACAGGAAGCACTGGCGAAAGGACCACCCTTTTGGCTTTTGGGCGCGACCTGTCAAGAATGCTCAAGGCGTCCTTGATCTGAAGACATGGGAGTGTGGCATCCCCGGCAAGGAAAAGACGATCTGGGAGGGCGGTCTTTTCAAGATGACGATGATCTTTCCTGATGGTACGTGCGAGAGAATCCTGAAACAACTATTACTATTGTCGCTGACCGGACCGACCCATCCGCAGAGTACCCCACGAAACCGCCAAAATGTGAGTTCCCCACCTCCGCCCTGATTGTTACCCCAAGCAGCCATTTAGCTAACTTGAATGCCTCGTCACAGGCAAGTTCACGCCTCCGCTATTTCACCCCAATGTCTATCCCTCGGGAACCGTCTGCCTTTCAATCCTGAACGAAGATGAGGGTTGGAGACCCGCGATTACTATTAAGCAGATCGCTCTCGGTGTCCAGGACCTGCTCGACAACCCGAACCCTGAATCACCGGCACAAGCTGAAGCGTACAATCTCTTCAAGAAGGATCGTGTTGAATACGAGAAGCGCGTGCGACGTGAGGTTCGATCGAACCCCGCTACCTAAGTAGAAGACTTCGACGTTAGCGTGGGGGTGTCTTTGGGGATTGCGAGTAATGCGCTCGCAGGGCTTTGGGCATAAGGAGTTCAGGTTTTAAAGGATACCACGATGCGGCGTTACTTTGCAAGTTTGAGTTGGGCGCCCGACATGGATGTCGCTCTAAAATTGAGGTAGACTAAGACGGATAAAGAATGGAAACGACGACGAAGACGTTTTCGCGAGTACAGCTCACGAGACACACGAAATGAATGAGGATTTCCCAAGTCAGCACTACTCTACCATCTGCTAAATGAATCCCGTGATTTCCTAAATTCCACTCCAATTCGCATGCCTACCACACCGCAAGCTACAACCAAGAACCCAACTGTGAACCCCATTCAATATGCTTGATGACGCAACACGTGGTCAGTGATGTACCGTCGTTCTACTTGATTAGACGGGATTCCAGTTGGGATTAGTTATGGTTCTCACACCCGTAAATAATACATTCCTTGCTCATCCCATAGGTAGTCTGGTATGGATGAAGTAGATGCAAAAAAGTGGTTCAACCGATGGACCCAAGGTTTGGGGTCTACAAGAGCCAAGAAATACACATTTTCGGCTTTACGTGGCCAGTTATTGATTGGCGAATTTCCCTTATCTACCCGTAGCTTTTTAACTCAGGTAGTACGGACAGAGTCAAGTCACGATTTGGCCGAGATCGGCATTCATCTGTTATCGCGAAACAGATTCCAGTCACAGCAGTGAGTAATAGTCCCGGTAGCTGAGCACCTAGGTTAGTCTATTAATTTTAGATTTGCAACTTTCTACACGGCTTCGTCTTTTCTTCTTACTCACTCTAATCACCATTGTTATTTGTTCTGAGCTGTCTGGTGCTCATCTGGCGAACCCTAGGATTTTGGCTACAAGTTCGAATTTTTAGATCCCCAACCCAATTGGACATTCTTTTCGGCAATCTCCCAAAAATCATCGACAAGAGAAGGCAAGATGTGTGGTATATTTGCCTGCCATTGGTTAGTCACCATTTCGTTCTATTCTGTCGCAATTGGATTCTCTAGGGATGCACTCATCCCATTTAAGGTAAATCGTGGAGGGGCATTCATCAGCTCGCAATCGAGCTGAATATACCCCGCCATGTGCCCTGTACTATCGCATCTTGATTCGCGCGGCATGCGACACGACACGTGGACTAACATGAACACACGCGCAGTCATCCCGACGTCCAAAAATTCAAGCCCACGGCCCTAAAACTTGCGAGGCAGTGAGTACAGACTCGTTTCTATCTTCAGAACTTCAATTGACCTGTTCTTCCCAGAGTCCGCCACAGAGGCCCCGATTGGAGTGAGTCGGAAACGATGACGAGCATGTACAACAACAACATCATTATTGACTTCTACTCTGCTAGGTGGCAGTGTCATTTCCAAGAACACAAGTGAGTCTGCATGGGAGAGAGATACGAATTTTCAATTACTGATAACGGGTATAGTACTCTGTCATGAGAGATTGAGTATCGTCGGTGTCGGTACGTATCACAAGCAATAAGCGAGCCTCTCAAGTCGGGTTATTAACGAGGACGACAGAGTCCGGCGCCCAGCCGCTCACCAATGAGGATGAGAGCATCGTCCTTGCCGTCAATGGCGAAATCTACAACCACAGGTTGATCAGGAAAAGCCTGAAAACGCCCTACCACTTTAAGACCACTTCCGACTGTGAAGTCATCATTCCCCTAGTAAGGAGAACCAATATACTCCGTATTCGAGGACACAAATGGCGAAAATTGCTTACCCACCGACTAGTATCTGGAATATGGCCTTGACGCACCTAAGTACCTAGATGGTATGTTCTCTTTCGTGCTGTACGACAAGAAGCTCGACCGAACCATTGCCGCGCGTGATCCTATCGGTATCACCACCTTTTACCAGGGCTGGAACTCGAAAGAGCCGGACACGACATACTTCGCTTCCGAGCTCAAGTGCCTACATAGCGTCTGCGACAACATTCGCTCATTCCCTCCCGGCCATCTCTACGATACCCTGACGAAAGAAACCACCCGATACTTCCAGCCAACATGGTGGGAGGACTCAAGAGTCCCGGAAACGCCACTAGACCTGGAACTAGTTCGTGAGACCCTCGAGAAGTCGGTCAGAAAACGGCTGATGGCTGAGGTCCCTTACGGCGTGTTACTGTCTGGAGGGTTGGACTCGAGTCTAGTCGCGGCCATCGCTCAGCGAGAGACTTTAAGACTCAAGAAGGCTGCTTTGGCTGCCAACGATCAGGACCCCAACATTGCGGAGAACGCTGATACAGGCGAGGGCATGGTCGGTATCGACGACGACAACAAATTATCGACCGTCACATACTTGCCACAACTCAACTCCTTCTCTATCGGCTTGCCTGGATCACCGGATAACGTGGCCGCTCTCAAAGTTGCCAAATTCCTAGGCACAAAACATCACGTCATGACCTTCACTATTGATGACGGTCTCAACGCCTTATCCGATGTTATATACCACCTCGAAACCTACGATGTTACCACTATCCGAGCTTCTACCCCCATGTACCTACTGTCACGAAAAATCAAGGCTATGGGAGTTAAGATGGTGCTCAGCGGTGAAGGAAGTGACGAGATCTTTGGAGGATACCTCTACTTCCACGCTGCCCCCGACAAGAAGGCTTTCCACGAGGAGACCGTTCGCAGGGTCAAGAACCTACACTTGGCAGACTGCCTGCGAGCCAACAAATCCACATCGGCTTGGGGCCTCGAGGCTCGTGTGCCTTTCCTCGACAAGGAGGTAAGACAGATTTGGCACCATCTACCCACCTTGTAGCAACTACAGCAGTATTAACCATCGATATTATAGTTCCTAGAAGTCTGCATGAACATTGATCCCCAAGAAAAGATGATCACGAAAGAGCGCATCGAGAAATGGATACTGAGAAAAGCCTTCGACACCTCGGACCAGCCCGACGCGGAGCCCTACCTGCCGGACGAGATCCTCTGGCGGCAGAAGGAGCAGTTCTCCGACGGCGTGGGATACGGCTGGATCGACGCCCTGAAGGACAACGCCGAGCTTCACGTCACCGACGAGATGATGAAGAACCCCAAACCCGAGTGGGGCAACGATATTCCTGATACCAAGGAGGCGTAAGTTAATTACCCCATTTATCTACACCTTTTTACTAACGTTCTCATTCAGATACTGGTATCGCCTGATGTTCGACGAGCACTTCCCTCCTCATTGCGCTTCGACTGTGATGCGGTGGCAGCCGACTTGGTCTAAACAGACCGATCCTAGCGGAAGGTAGGTCTAAGGTCCTTGATTATTTTACGTTGAGTGATCATGCTGATTTTTTTGCAGAGCCATTTCTACCCACAACCAGAAATACAAGGATACAGAATAAGTAAAAGGAGATCGACTTGAGGTGGTGACGTCGGATATGACTAGACAGCCGGAAAGCTGGCGTTTGTATTTGGATGCCCTTTGTTGGCAGTTCTCACTTGACACGCATCTTTGATTGGATATATATGTGTGTTGATGATACCTTGAGACGGCGATTTTGCTAGGCCTGATCTAGAAAAAGTGACATACCAAAAGATTGAGAGATCGGAGACATGCGAACTATGTTTCCTACTTCGTGATAATCAAGTTTCGAATTCGTATTCGCGATATGTAGCTTTATGTAGGTAGGTACAGCTAACAGGACGAACAAAGCTTCAACCCCTACAATGACATTTCATAAGGAAGCTAAACTAGGGACACATGGTTTAAGGAGTTTGCGGCTGTCTCTTAACTTGTTGAAACACCTCTAGTTAGGATAAAACGATTGCAAGTCAATCAAAGAGAGACCAGCTGTAATGAAGGCTAGCATATTATAGCCCACATGGGTCTGCCACCCTTTTTGGCTGGGGATGCCACCAATTTCCCACCTGTACAGATGATATACGTACAAGCTGCCGAAGCACTCGACCCAAATGCTTTCACAGGTGCCCTCCCTGTATTCTGTAGCATCTACAACGTAAATTTAAGTGTATAATTAGGTGCTTGTACGGCTTTTGAGCTAGGTGACGTGCTACTTATACCGATAGCCTAATTATAATAAAGAAATAATACTGTTGATTTATTAGTTAAGTTATTACATACGAGCAGCTAGATGCCCAAGCGCTGAAGTCACGCAGAGGTATAGCCTTTGCCTTGAATCTAACTGCAGAGGGCTGAAGTGGCGTAAGTTGACCATATAAATGAGAAATTGGTGGCATCCCCAGCCAAAAAGGGTGGTAGACCCAGGTAGGCTAGCATATTAGGGATTGTGATAGTATTATTAGTATTATTGGACAATAATTCGAATTCTATTGCATTTCTCGGAAGGATTCGGAGGCTTAGCAAGCATGATAATAGCAAAGACTGTAATAAGAACAGGCATGGTATCCGAATATACGAAATATCGCCTCGCAGGATTACATGATGTCGCCGACTTACCCCTGGTATACGGGCCGTTACAATCCTATACTTAGGGGTGTCTTGGTCAAGATGCCTCGAAAGGTCGGACCTGATAGGCCGGTTTAAGTGCCTCAACGATCTGTTCTGATGAGGCAGTACAACGGGCCTCAAACTCGATAGGTATATCTATAATCGGCGCTTGTTTATAATGATCTGAGGGTGTGAAAGATGGGAGACTATTTTAATTGTTGGTTATACTGAATGTATCATATCGGGAATAAGTAATCCTATACTACCTAATATTGGCAGAATTCGTTTGAGCTTTTCAAAAAGGTAAGCATAGATGGGTATCTACTTGAAGAGATTATTTAAAACAAATCGGGTCTTTTGTCATAATAACGTTCTGTTTCCTGGTGGTAATGACATACCTTGTGAAAGGGGGAATGTCCTAACTAGCTTACAGTGCGCTACTATCGGCGACTTGGATGTGGGTTTGCTATTGTTTCTGGGGTGTCTTATGATGGCTTAAATAGAGTACACCGATCTTGACGTAGGCTGACCTTCTTTGTAGGAGTTATTTAACTAAGATATGCGCCGTTAGAGCCTGCGCATAGAAGATGTGGTGGCGCGCACAGCGTAGCATCTGCTTCATTGCGTCGGGTTACCGTTATTAATCTACTTTGCCAGCCATGAAGGCGACGACATGATGCATTGATTGGTTAGCACATAAACTCCTACGGAGCCACAACAACAACCACGACTTAGAGCATCTGGTAGGCTAGTAAATAGTATTCTCGCAGCCTGCTTTGACTATGGGGGCTGTGCAGATTTGGCGTAGTCTAGTCGGGTCTATATTCGTAATCCTCACTGTTAATGATTCAGCCTGCGAAAACAGACGTGCAATTCTCGGCCGATAAGGAAATCCTGGCGAATCAACTACCTGTGATGGCAAGCGAAAGAAGAGGTCACATTCTGCGATCGATTTGCATCAGTCACAGGCGCTTAATGTCGTACCTATGCGGTGACATCTACTACGTTGTGCTCTAATAGGCCCTGCTGCGCCGCTTTCGACGAGATGCGGCGACCGCCTCCCACTGCTGGCGCGGTGCATGTATTATCGCTTCATTGATGGGGCGAAAACAGCCGTGTTTGCATTTAGACTTATATTGCTACCTCAAATTCTTCTCCTAATTCTTGTAGATGGTTCTTACACTGCCGAAATTCGATAGACTTACAGATCTCCTCATGGCGTCAATATCGCGCTCGAATCTAGGTTCTTCAGCCTCCAGCAATCTACTGGCCCCCGAAAAGAGAAAAACAGCCATCATATTTCTCAGGAGATACGTTAAAGAGGCTTGGCAAGATGCTCGAGCAGATGTGACTACTCGATGGCCGCTATTCTTTTTGGTCCTCTGGTTCGCAGCCCTATTCATGATTCTTGTGATTATTGCAATACTGTACCCGCCATCGGCTGCTTGTCGACCCGATGGCACTTTCAGCGTTTATGAAGGCTATCAATACTGGGATTCCTCCGGTTTTTTCCAGATCACCCTTACCTTCGGCGATTTCACTTTCACACAAGTAAAGGTTATCGACATAGCTTGGGATGTTGTGCGTATACAGAGGTCCGTATAATTTCCCCCTAAGCTTACAATTTTCTCTAGGTTGTTGGCCGTATTGGACAAGGCATTCTAGCATTCTTTTCCTGGCGCACGTTTGCAGACTATGCAACGGTTTCTATAGAGACCAACCCTATGACATACAAAACCTTCACTGCACTATTCATGGAGAGCGGTCCATCTCTCATGTCAATTTATCGGTCACTTAGGGATTTCGTGAAATACCGTCGGCTCAGATCGAGAGCATCCACAACTTGGGTAATTCTAAGCATGCTCTTTGTCTTGGCATGGCCAACCTTTATCGCCGCCATGAGCGGATATACCCCCAAATCAGGGGCGTATGTCAGAGATGTCAACGAGAACTTTGTACCCTATAACGAGTTCCAGCTTCTCTCCTATATTATACATGATGGTGAGAGGATAAACCTCACCGCAGATTACCTCGTTCCATATGGCCCAAAGCCGACATATCTAGATGGTAAGAGCATTCTTCTCCTTCCCTTTCTCCTCAGCGTCTCTCATTTCATACATGAAACTTGATCGAGTCTGATTATGGTCTAGAAAATGTTTTACTATCAAAGGTCCACACATGGCTGGCAGGGGCAGCATCATACGAATATTATTATTATTGTAAAGGTGATACTAGTTTCTGCGATCTGCACTCGAATATTTCAGAATGTCAGTTTTACCCAGTTCGTATATGTTCAAATTCAACTGACGACCGTTCAGATGTACAAAAATATGGCTTCAATGGTCACAGTAACCACTCTTCGCAATGGCTAAATTATTCGCTACCGAGTAATTCACTGAATATAGAACCTATATATGTTCCAGAAGAGGTCCTTGAAAGGTTGAACGTGACACGCAACTCTGAGCCGGCCTGGACCTACGCAAACCATACCTATACACTCAACGACATAGTCGAGCGCGGAGCTTGTAAAACACTTGGAGAGGTACGCAAGAGCTCGCAATGTTAGATATAATCTCACTGACGCTATAATCCTAGTCTTTTCAATGGGGCTTTTCGTACATACAACTCTTCATAATCGTCCTCTTACTCATTATCTGGACTACTGGCACATGCTTGCTCAGATATCAAACAAATAGATACCCACCTCTTCAAGATCAGCCAGAACGGCCACGTGGCTTAAGGGCCCTGATCTTACTAGCGGAGGCTGTCAAGAGTGATTTGGAAGCAAACGGAATCAATCCTCACACTCTAACCAACAAACAGCTAAACCGACTTATCTACAAGAACTTGGAGGGAGGGTCAGCGACTTTTGGATTCCCGTATAGGAAGAAATATATCAATGTTCGTTTCTTACAATGGGCAAAACGGGACCTGGGGTGGCTGGTCGTTGCTGCAGTATTAGTGGGAGTTTCATTTGGGTTTGGTGGCCTATTTTATCCTTTGCTATTGTTGACGACTTTGATGGCATATATTGTAGGGACGACGACTAAGAGTAGGCTTTTCCTTTTCACTGTCTTAGTTCCAATACCTTTTATCGCAGGGGAAAGCTATTTTGCAGAGCATGACCCAAGTTGGTGGTGGCCAGGGTGGAGTTTGTGGTGGGACGAGGGTGGTAATGAAATAAGTTATTCGAGTTGGTGAGCACTAACTAGGCAACATCAAGGCATTACGTTATCATTTTATACTGTCGACAGGGATATAATACCGACCTTGTCAAGTATCCGCGCGGGCCAGGGAGTTTTTCCGTGCAAGTACGAATTTGTATCTCATTGCAAGATATTTTCTTGGCGCAGAGTACCTGACATGGTCAAGTTTTTCTTGCCGGATACCATAGTACATCAAATTTCCAGGGCTTTAAACCTATCCAGGAATCCATGCCAATTAAACGCAAAGACGCGTGGGGATTGGGCGGGACTTCTTATAACCTACCGTAGGAGACGTTCTGTCATTAATTTGCTAGTTAGCGATACCTAGTTACCCTTAGATATTCACAACGTTACGAGTGCACAAATAATTAACCGCAATCTAATCAATTAGTTAGAAGAAATCCAGCACGCTAATCAGCAAGCTATAGAGCCCGACCACGAACCAAACCGCCTCACCGCCACGATAAATTAGTCGAAACCTTCGTACCAAGTGTTCAATGTATTTGAAAATACCGAACACTAATCTCGTACACTAGCTTGATTAGGTCTGCTGGATTTACCTAAGCATAACGGTTGATGCTTGCGCATTGGGCGCAAAGGCATCGATGTGGATCTGCCCACACCCGATCCTTTCTACACAGCCGTCTGTTTCTTGAGAGAGTAAAAGAACATTAACCCTGGGCCAAGGTTTTCTGTCACTAAACTCCGTTTTGTCAAAAACATCGTCATTCTTTTCCCAGTCGACCCCGTCCTATGAGAAATACTGCTTTGACCTCCTCATCTTCTCTATGCCTTTTGGTACGGGCAAAGAACCCATTCTATCATCCAGGGCAGAGGATGGCTTGGCTATCCAATTCTCTAGAGGTCTCTTATATTTATCAAAGACCCTGTCTCCCGCTTGGCCTTCTTGACAATGAATAGCCCACGAACGAAACATTTTCTTCTCCCGATCCCATGTTGGCTCAATGTACTCCACGCCGGTCTCTTCACTAAAGCCGGCCCTGATGTAAGTAGAACGAGATAAAGCCAAGATGTTATGGGTACGGCCTTGTAATTGTGGTATCAATTTACCATCCGTTGTAATGGTTCCGGCCACGCGATTCTTATCATCGATGACTGCGAGCTTACATTTTTTGTGAGTCCCTCGCTCACAATTCTTGTCCAATCGTGCCGCGTGCTGTCCTGTAAGCCGCATTGAAGCGATTTTCCCTTGGATTTTCAGGGTAGTGAATGTTGTATCAGCAGTACCACTGTATATTGTGCGAGAAAGAGAGTGTAGTGGACGGGGATAACGGTACCCCTTGTTCAACCCAGCCGTGGAGACATAGTATATCTCATTTGTCTCGTCTTCGTAGTGCCGCTCCCAACTGGAACTTAAAACCTCGTCGGTGCCTGGGTAAGTATCTGTGCAAAGACATATAGAACTTTCGCCACGGCGAATGTCACAAATGCTGACAGTAGACTCGCATAGATTGAGCAATTCCTTGTCCTCGTCCCATTGCACAGAACCATTCCAGCCTGCCCACGACCTCGGAAATCCGTAATTCGTTCGGGTCAAAGATTCTATCGGATACCATAGCAGGGCAACATCAAATAGCGACATTGGCAAGCCGAATAGAAAGGGGGCCTGAAACGGCTCCTTCAATCGTCCTAATATCCCTTGGAATGCTTTGAGTTTGTCTGTTGGATTTCCTAGGGACCTCCTGGTATACTCTGTTACAGCGTTGGCGTAGACTGCAAATAGATTCGCCCCTGTCAAGTCCAGGTAGGATATGCTGTCGAAAAGGGAAAATGATGCCCGATCATCTACATTATGAAACTGCTCTTGGAAGTTACATCCTCCTTCGCAGCTGTATTCGACTTGAGCCTCTGAAAAGAAGAGCAGCCGCTGAGGTAATACCCTCTCCTGATATGTCCACCCCCTGGTGTTCCACCAAGTGCCATTGATGTCGCTATGGAGCCGACTAGCTATGCGAAACCCATTGATCGTTGCACGGTGCTGTTTCTGCGTTCTTGGTGTTTTAGAAGAAACCCCTGGGAGGCCGTGATTTGCATCCACCCCGGCAGCAGCAACCATTGTGAAAAGGGAGCGAGAATACACACGATCCATTTCCATCACGTTTTGTTGAAGGCTGGTAGGATCATCTTGTACAATGCATAAAGCATCGACCCAAAGGTATCGGTATCCCAAGAGTCTGACAACATCCATAGAGTCTACAATCGTCTTCGAAAGCTGGCCAATCGCTGATCGTAAGTACCCCTTCGAGAAAAATTGAACTGAGTTTTGTGTCCGTAGTTTCACGCGCTGATCCTCACCCCACACGTAGCTTAGCGCTACGTACTGTACTCCGGGCGGAAGTTTGACAATACGACCATCGATTACGTCAACAACGAGTAAGTGAAACTCGCAGGTGCTATCGTAGCCGCTCTTAAGGTCATCAGTTGTGTGCTTTAAGCACGAATTGATCCACCCCTGGACGATCGACCAGTCAATCTTATCAGTATCAACTTCTCTGCCGAATTCGCGACACGGAACAACTGCGTTGGTCGTATCCATGCGTAGTGCTATGAGTTGTGGCGAAACCGTTAGATCAGATGTCGGTAACCTTAGCGTACGTGATTCGGCTCCTAGACTATGGAGATTCTTCCGAAAAAGTTTCACACTTAGAGTAAGTGGAATGTTGCCTTCAAAATCGGCAAAGGTGTCCACGCTCAGATCCAAGGGGTGTTGGTAGAGAAATAAGCCTGTATCGTCTCCAATGTCGGTCAGTTTTTGGAGAACCTCCGAAGTGTAAAAACTCCTCAGAGTATTTCTTAGAAGAGCACAGAAGATACACTTTTCCTCTTTCAAGACCTCGTTCAAACTCGCGAAGCAGTCTCTCCCATCTAAGCAGGGACCAAGATGCCCTTCAGTTACTAATCCAATGGATTGGTTGTACGAAGAGGTACAGAACAGATTCGATAAAGGAAGTTGTATGCATCGGATACAGAGGGACGTTTGAGACATCTTGAATAGTTCTAAATATCCCGTGTTCTCGCTAGTTTTTATCACGAGGCTCCGAAGTCCCTAGCAGAGTTTGCTAGCGAATTTGCGGATATCACTTCCCCAAAGTCTACATATGCAGGGCGAACGTAACAAGGGTTTAGAAGAATATTCAATATATATTGATTGTCCATGATTTCAGGGAGCCTAAGCATAGGCGACACAATGGGGTGAGACAATACTTTACTCAGTCAGATTCTAATTATAGGCTGAATCTATTTCTAGCTCGAAAAGGTAGGGCTATGTGAAAAGTGGAAAGCTGCCGATTCTTACAGTTTACCGGGCGTATACCATATATAAAATTCTTCATATAACCTGAAAAGGTAACTAGGATCAGATGAACTACTCTTATATGTCATTGCTGCTATTTCGGCGACTACCTAATCTCTTTCAATACGACGCTGCTGTTTAGGGGAAAAGATATAGATGTTCAGCGCTTGTGACACTATACAAGCATAAAACCAGATCCATATGGTAGCTTGGAGAGAGCACCCTACTCCTACCCAACTATCCCTCTACAGCTATAAAGTTTCATTGACTTGCCTGTTTCATTTCCGCTCTCTGCTCGATTATGGGATAGTCGTATAATCGATTTTGCGCGCAAAATCCAAGCCACTCACTTTACGACCGCGCCCCTCCGAGCACAGCTCATTTTCATATTGTATCGTGGCATAAAAGGTATACCTGCACATAATCGGCACAGGTGGCCGAGACAGGCATTCCAACGCCGTGTGTCATCTTAAAATAAGGCCATACAACAAGATACTGGTTCTCAAGATATCGAATTCGATTGGGAGGAAGAAGTCAAGTGACCGGGCTGGATTGAATGTTCGGCGCATTGAAAACGCGAATAATGTATTCAATTAGGCCTTTTGCTGTCAAAAGGAATACCTAGTCTCTCCTGCTGCCCAAGAAGCCAAGCCTCGGCATCTTCGATCTTACCATCGATATGTTCGAACTGCCACGCCATCAGTCCGTCAAGCGCGCTCTTGAGATACTTTCCCCCTTTCTGCAAACCAAACAGTTTTTGAATCTCATTGCCGTTTAGTAATGGGCGTTGAAGGTGGGCGTCGCGCAAGTCTTGATCCCACACAAAATCGGCAAACGCAGAAAATGGCTCGAGAAGTGATCCTGCAAGAAACTCGTCCATGGAGGAACCGCACACGGAAGCCGCTGATGTTGTGGAAGTTTGCGGTGCGTACACCGCCTGGGCTAGCATGACGTAGGTCACTTGCGTGCTCCAAGTTGCGCCCCAGGAGCGAAGAGCCATGCCGACAAGGCTTCGCGAAGAAGACTTCTCTGATTGTGTGGCAATGGTGTCCAGAATTGCCAGAATGGAATCGAAGTTCCTGAGCGCGCTCTCAAGAACTTTGGATATCTTGGTGGGGAGCTTGAGGGCAGCTGTGGCCTCCTGGACCGCCTGCCCGAGCATTTTTTGCCGAAGCCCAGCAATCGGTGCATATGCAGCCATGACCCAAAGATGATCGACGTTCTCCTCAGACTGAACAATGTTCCCTAGATTACTGGTATCTTTCAAGAGGTAGGCTAGAAGTTGGTAGGCCCGTGGCCACGTCATTGGCCATGGCGGCGATGTGGACAATCCTAAAATAGGGAATTCGGTTTGTAATATTTCTAAAAGGGATGATTCAAGGCGGAGGAAGACCGGTATGTAAAGATTAGACTCGAAAATATGCTGAAAGGCAACCGCCGTGCTTGCATCCCTCATCATTTTAAACAGTTCAATATTGATTCTGTCGCGAGTGATCATTGTGTCTAGTGCTCGCCGTATCTCGTTTTCCTTCATACATCGAGTAGCCTCCGGGTGTAGGGCAAAACCAAGTTTACTACCAACCCGAATGAGTCGTAGCACCCGCAGTGGATCGTCCATGAAGGTCTGGCGCGGATCCAGGGGCGTCCTCATGATTCTCGCATCTAGATCTTTGAGACCTCTGCCCGTGAGGTCAACAACCTCCTGCTTCCCTAGATGGAAAAACATGGCATTGACCGTAGCATCACGACGGAAGGCATCTTCCTCGGGCGTGCCGAACTCCATTTCCGGAGTCCGGCTCTGGCCGTCGTACACCTCCTTTCTGAGATTAACCAGGTCAATATCCAGGCCAAATAGCTTTCCGCCGGCCGTCTCAAGCTTCTTAGAAGTGTCAGCATTTCTTTCCACTACATGAAACCGAGTGAACTTGGAAACAGGGATTCCCAGATCAACTGCCTTCGAGCGGTACTTGGATTCGATCTCCGGCTTGGCGGAGAACTTCTCGAGAAATTTGCCGAATTCTCTCCCCGTCACCTTGCTTAGAGCTAGGTCCAGATCGGAAGAAGGGATGCCAAGCAAGCGGTCACGAACCCAGCCACCCGTGATCCAGATCTCGAGTCCGGGGAAATGCTGAGCACATTCGAGCAAAAGCTCTCGCAGGAGTTTCTCTGCAGGCAGCAAAACAATCGCCATAGCCTTAGTCAAGAAAATAATGAACAGGTGAGGCAGGCCCGACAAGACATGCATCATGGACCCACGTTAGCTCCGAATGAATGCCATTGTGTAAATTGTACTGCGTAGATGGGATGGAGGACTCCACTATGGCTACTGTGTACAGAAGGCTAACTTAAGTGGGTATGTACATGCCTATGTTCTGTGACAAGCTATGTCTTATACTGGAGTCTACTGATCGACGTAAAGTCCAACTAATAAATAGATCATTGCATGGAATACATAGCAATGCTTTGGCTTTGGTAGAGTTACAATTATGTTCTTTCAAGATCGATCACGTACCATTCGTGGTCTTAGTCGCATGGGTACCATAACTTTGTGCTTGGTGGCACGTTATAATGAGAACTCTACTTAATAGACGAAAGAGGAAATGAAATATAATCAATAAAGTATACACTTAATAGACATGGAAACCCATCTATATTTTTGAACCATCAGTTGAAAACTTGAACACCAAAATACAGCCTGAAGCAGAACCAATCGCGACAGTTGTACCTGTGATAGCTATTTCACGTGGTCGATACTCGGATGGCAGCCATAGAACCTTCTGACCATTCCATATTATCCATTTCATAGTAGCGTCTATCCCATATCCTTGATAGTGAGGAAGTGAACACAGTGGTGGCAGTCTCTTTAATGTTTGTGATATAGGTGTATTTGAACGAGCAGTAGGATCAAGGTTGATGATCCCCATCATTGTACGAAGGCGTGAGCTAGAATCAAACGACACAGTGTTAGTGTAGAGAGGCGTCCCTATATCGAGCGTCTGTATGCAAGTGCCTGTTATTGTATCCCAGATCTTGATAGTCTTATCACCCGATCCCGACACAAGCCGACGGCCGTCAGGTGATATAGAGACTGTATAGATGTTATGGCTATGACCATAGAGTGACTGTGTACAAGTGCCTGATTTCACGTCCCAGATCTCAATAGTCGTGTAGGATGCTGACGCAAGCCAGTGGCTATCGGGCGATATAGCGATTGACCAGATCTCGCCAGGATGGCCTTTAAGTCTGTGTTTGCAGGTGCCTGTTGCCACATCCCAGATCTCAATAGCCTTCTCGATTCTGTCCCAGGTCTGGGTAGTTCCGGTAGTCTCGTTACTCGATACCGACGCAAGCCAGTGGCTATCGGGCGATATAGCGATAGTGTCGATCATGTTAATAAGGCCAGATGAGTCTGTATACGCTTTGAAAGTCTGTGTACAGGTGCCTGTTATTACGTCCCAGATTTTGATAGTCTGATCGTTTGATCTTGAAGCAAGCCAGCGATTATTAGGCGATATAACGATTAGACTAATTAGATCGTTATGGCCTTTAAGCGTTTGTATGCAAGCACCCGATACTACATCCCAGATTCCGATAGTCCCGTCAGCCCTATCATCCGAACTTGACGCAAGCCAGCAGCTATCGGGTGATATAGTAATCAAAGCGTGTCGACCCTGGAGTGTTTGTGAATAAGTGCCTGTTGCCACGTCCCAAATCTTGACAGTATGATCACTTAATTGTAACGCAAGCCAACATCTATCAGGTGATATGGTAATTGAAATACCACGGCTTTCACGGCTTTCCTGTGGCTCCTCGTAAGCACCTTTAGATATATCCCAAATTCTGACAGTCTGATCGCTCGATCCTGACGCAAGCCAACGACTATTAGGTGAGATAGCGATCGAATTCATAAAAGTATCATGACCTTTGAGGGTTTGTATGCAAGCACCTGATGCTACATCCCAGATTCTAATAGTGCTGTTAGTTCTATCATTCGAACCTGACGCAAGCCAGCGGCTATCGGCTGATATGACGATCGGCCCGGTTCGAATGTCAACGTTGCCATCAACCCCAAAGATTTTTTGGGGGGCGCCTGTTGCCAGGTCCCAGGTTCGGATGGTCCCATCTCCCAATCCTGACGCAAGCCAGTGGCTATCGGGCGATATAGCAATGCGGACGTCATAGCAAGATACCCACAAGTGACAGCTTATAACGGTCTTTTTATAAGGGCTTGTCGCCATGTCCCAAATCCTAATATCTTCGGATGATGCTGACACAATCCAGCGACCATCGGGTGATATGGAGGTTGATGAATTCCAGTCGGGCTCGTAACAATGCTCGATTGTCTGTATGCAAGCGCCTATCATCAAATCCCAGATCTTTAAAAATTTCTTCTGAGATACCAATACAAGCCAATGGCCATCTGGCGATGTGCTGATTGATTTAATCGAGTAGCCGACATTGAGCGTCTGTATACAAGCGCCTATCCCCATATCCCAGATCTTGATCAATCCATCCCACGATCCCGAAGCAAGCCAGCGACTATCAGGCGATATAGCGATCGACCCAACGGCGTCGCTGTGGTCTTCGAGCGTTTGTGTACAAGCGCCTATCAGTACATCCCAGATCTTAATAAACCCATCAAGTGACCCTGATGCAATCCAGCGGCCATCAGGCGATATAGCAATCGACTTAACGACGTCGCTGTGGCCTTCGAGCGTCTGCGTGCAGGCATTCCAAGTGTCCGCCACAGCTGGGGCTTTGACGATCCAAGCCGACATCTCCTTTTGAAACACCTGTCGAATCGCGCTTTTCTGTGGAGCGAAAGATATCGCAGAGCTATAGAGTTGTAGTGGGTACAGGGCTATAATAGGGATCCAGCATCTGATGAATCGATTGGCATCCTGGAGAAAGTTGTCGAAGTGTGTCCCAGGCTAACAGGTCAGTACGTATATATAAGATAAGTATTTTAGTATCTCCTTACCTGGCAACGTTCTCGTAAGGCTTGTATCATATGAATGCCATCATGTATTCTTCCTATAAGGCATAATGCTTCAAGCCAATGAAGGAAGTGCGTTTGTAAGAATGCGTGAGCTTGGTCATTATCTTGCACAGATATATTACCAAGTTCCAAATGATGAACCCAGTATAAACAAGCATATTGGACCTCAGGAGGGAGGCATCTGTTTATAGTTTCGCGATCGACCTGTTCTAGAGACGTCCCCGGACTACGAAGGCTGCAAATGTCTTTCTTGAGGATTTTGGCAGACAATAGCTCGATACACCGAGCTGTAAGTCTCTTGTGATTCAACTTCCCATTAATCCAGAACTCGTGGGTATCCTGCTTCGTCGGATCTAAAAGAAAGTCGCGAAAGGAGAGGTGAAAGGTCCGGACGGGAGCATCTGCCGTAGAAGGAATAGCAAATACAGAATGGAGTAGTTTAAGCTGATTTTGTATATCAGGTAAAGAGATGTGTAAGATCCGAGACAGAGCCCGGACGGAGAGAGGTTCAGCAAGAAGTATAATAGTGCCAACAATATCTCGAAATCTGTCAAGTAGTTGCTTCTTATTCTCATCAGATTGATCCGATATAAGCTGATTTAGGACTGGTAAATATGTGCTACCAAGCTGGTCTGAGGCATGCGCTGTCGCCTTGAATTCCAAAAGCTTCTGTAACTGGTCGGCTGGATTAAATCTAGCGGGATCTAGGAAACGACATATTGTGGCAGCTACAATAAAAAGTGGATAGGCCTGACGGACGAGTGTATCAACATGTTGACCAGGCCAATCTGGCGGGAGTTGAGCGTCCTCGAAACTGCCAGTATTATATTCCTCATATATCCTTGCTAGTTCCAGCTCGAAGAAAACACGAAGATCGTGCATAACAATTTGCTGTGGCATCTGGTGGAGAATTAGATCCTGGTAGCCACCTTGGACTTTTTGGAAGCCAAGACGGATGGGCAACTCCGGTCGACTTGTCAAGAACGTCCTTAAACGTACGTATGGAATCGTCTTAACCTGGGATAGGAGATGAATGATGGCTCTAATGTCCATATCTTTGTCACACTCATCAAGAGCATCGATAACGATGACAAGGGTCTGCGGGTTTCGCACATTGTTAAGGGCGTGTAGAATCAGTTCCTTAAACTGCTGTGATAAAGCTTTATTACAGACGCTAGGATCGATATCAACAGCAGTCTGGATCTGCTGTGCCACTCGAGGCAGCTTCGTGGCGATCTGTGCGGCGAGGGTGGCGAATAGTCGGCCAGCGTGCCCTCGCTCAGCCTCGCCTCTCTTGAAAAAGAAGCTTGCACCAAGGAGGCCACGTTCGTGAAACTGCTGCGCAACAGTGCGGGAGATGGTAGATTTCCCAGTACCTGCAATGCCATTCAGCCAAAATATAGCTTTTCCATCAGGGTCCGTTGCCCAGGTTTCGATCTGGCGGAGGAGGTCAGCTCGTGTGTTGGGATAGCAGCGTGCGTTGTGCTCCTCTGCGCGAGAGTCAAACGCTGCCCCTTCGGCGACTGGTATTAGTGGAAGCTTGGTAGCCTGGCCAACCTCCCTTCGTAGTCGTCCAGATGCCTTTGCATACCCTTCACCGTAGAGCAGTGGCATTTGGACGCAGAAGATGCCTAACATCGCGTAGGCTTTATCTTCCTCGAGCGTCGTTTCGCGGTTGTCCATCCAAGAGAATCTATCCGACACGCTGAAGTCGGATAACGGGCAATTTCGCAATGCTTCGACCGGGATGTGTGTTATATCGCGAATAATCCGCTCGAGGGAGCTCTTATCCCCTAGCAGCGTATGTTCTCTAGAGAAGAACTCCACTGATGTTGGCGCAAGGAGTTCCTGGAGTGTCCACCCGCGGGTGAACCAAAGGCTTTTTCGAAATGCTGAATGCCAGGGCGGCGCTTCTGAAGGTCCTGCATACTGGGCCGAAGGACAAGATACATCGTCAAGGTAGACATAGCACCGGTCTGCATCGTGGTACCAGCGGAACATGCTAATGATAGCCGCTTGCAGCTCAACAGCGTTTTTCTTGTCAATGCAACAAGTATCAACCCAGAAGTAGGATAATCCATCACGCCAGGCTTGCTCGCCGCAGAAACGAATCTTGTGATAGCCAGCTTTGCTTACACCGGTGCCGTCGGAGAGGTCTTGTAAGGTGACCTCGTTGGGGCCCCATCTGTGGGAAAGGATCGCATAGGGGGGGATGTCTGAGTGTAGGTCTTCGGTCAAATAAATGGTCCCGGTGACATGATCGCGATGCAAAAGACGCATAATTTCAACCGTTGAGTCGCACGACGTAAGTTATCGAAAGGAAGACATTTCGTTTGTTTCGTGATAACTCGTATGAAGGGCAACTACCCTCAGCCGTACACCTAGCAGCAATATGCCTTGTATACAAATAAGCAAATTTATAACGAATAATGAATACCCATTTTGAAAACACTGCCTGGTCTCGGCCTTGAAGTGTGGTTACACTGCAGTATCACGTGTGTCAGCTTGCGGACTAACATGAGAAAGAACGAAGTCATACATATTCAGATGTAAGCAACTTCTACGTTGCTTCCTTAGATATCAATGTATCTTTGATCTTAGTAACCGGTATCTCAAACGAAGACAATATTTGAATCATGTTGTGTCATATCTGTGAGGATTGCATCCGTAACGCAGAGAATCTCGCCGTTTCTGATGATTATTCACTTAGCCCCCACCACTTTTCCTTGGACAGCTTCTATAAGTCCATCCAAGATGAATGCTTCATCTGTCGGCACTTATGGATGTCGCTTCGAGAATCCCAGGGCGTGGATGACCATGACCATAAGCTCATCCCTAGAACTTTCGAAGACTTCCACCTTATGGCACCCAAATTTCATACACTTGATCGCGACAACCGGGCTCTTACATATTTATCACTTAGATATGGTGACAATGTTATAATAATCACTGCATACCAACTCGGCCCTTCTTACGAACGACGCTACATTAGACGATTTGGTCTTGATCCAGTCTCGCCCGATCAGGTGGTTTCGGGAACGTACGCCATTGGCAGCCCTAGCCTCGCTTACACTGGCGATACGATCCAGGTATGGTGTAACTGGTTCAGGGCTTGTTCCGAAACGCATTCCCGCTGTCGAAAGTTCGAACAACAACCACACAAGTTCACACCTAAGAAACTCATTCAGCTTTTACCCAATGACCATGGCGTCATATCTGACTGGAAACTGATTTCTTCTATCGGAGACGTACCCTACATAACCTTAAGCCATTGTTGGGGCTCATCTCAGCCCACGCGGTTAACCAAAGAAAGTCTTTACGAATTTTCCCGTCCATCATCAGTTCTAAGCTTACCTAAGACATACCAACATGCAATAGCTATCGCAAATTCACTTAAATTCCAGTATTTATGGATTGATTCCCTTTGTATTGTCCAAGATGATGATGACGATTGGAAAACTCAGTCTCGATATATGGGGTTGATTTATCGAAACGCGGCTTGCAATATTGCTGCAACATGGGCTACCGACAGCAACGACGGGTGCTTCATTTACAGGAATCCGGATACGGTAAGATCTTGCCTAATAACACTCCATCGGGCATTTGATATGTCGTCAATTTATCAAATCTACGACGACGATCTATATGGCCTGGATGTCGTCTGTGGACCGCTGAACTCGCGTGGTTGGGTTGTCCAAGAACGACATTTTGCTAGGAGACAATTGAATTTTGCCAAGCACCAGGTATACTGGGAATGTTACGAGCTGGTGGCTTCTGAGCAGTTCCCCTCTGGACTCACGAGCAAAACTTGTCAACAGAAGCCGACATTGGATTTTCAAGACGAAAGAGCCATTCATCAAGCCTGGTCGAAATTGGTGTGGAGCTTTTCAAATTCTTATCTCACTCGCAAGTCGGACAAGCTGTATGCTATATCAGGGCTAATCACAGAGCTAGAGAGGCTCACTGGTGATTCTTGCATAGCTGGGCTATGGAAGACAAATTTGTACTCACAGCTGTGTTGGTACTCCATTGGCCATCCCAGGCTATCAGTCACCACTCAAGGTTACGTCGCTCCAACCTGGTCTTGGGCACATATCGATGGCTCAGTCTCTGTTGATGCTTCTTATGATGACGGACTCGCCGCTTCTTGGATTGAGGTCGTCGATATCGACGAGAACCCGGTCGCACAGGAGGGGTCTCCTACTACAGTAGAACAAAAGATTGTCATCAAAGGCATAGCTTTAAGGGGGCTCGCTATGTCGAAGTCAAATAAAGGCTTCATTGCCAATACGTCCCATATTATTCTTACCGATCCTATTAGAGCGCCTAGCCTCCCTCCCCTAGCCGACATTATAGTTGACATCGGTTGGGATGAGGTCCCTTCTGATCGCGATAGACTGACAACCTTAATAGAAGAGCGAAACTCCGACCTGCTGTTCCTGGTCGTCCTTCATCGGAATGACAGCTCAAAGCATCCCATACAAGGGTTGGTGTTGAGAGGGTTACCAGTAAGCGTTGGCGGGGATATGAAATACGAGAGAATAGGCAGCTTCAGGGAACATGACGGCACCAATCAGCCATTCTTCTTTCAAGTCGCAGCTATGGATGCATGGGGGTCTGTGGATCTAAACGACCCTCAAATAGCTGACTTAGTTGACATAATTACTATAGTTTAAGAATTCAATTGAGATCAGCATAATTTCAGGCTTTTATTGCATGTCTAGTAGCCATGAAAGTAGTCGTCTCCTCTGTTTTATACTCATATTCCAAATGAGAGCCACGTCCAATTCCGTCTTATCTTCTAAGTCGCCTATTAATCATATAGCTTAAACCAAGATTCAAAACCTTCTTTGCTATCTTTTTTTGATTTGTAGCCCTTGTTCCTGACGTACACCTGCATTTCGGTCTTCAACTATGAACTCCAAATCCCAGGTGCTGTCTCACCACTCGCCTCCCAGAGTGATGTCCCGGTATACTCAGCGAACATGGCCTTTGTCCGAGGCGTATCGGGGTCGAATCTGTCGTGAATGCCCAATGACCTCAACAGATAGATAGTCAGCAAGGTGCGTGCAATAAAGTTCCATACATAAGAGATCATACCAGTTCAGTAAACCCTCGACATGTCGGTCAGCATATTCGCATTTGTCAACCCAGTTGAGATCAGCTTCTCTGAAGGGACGCGTAATGATGACCGCAGGTCTTGCAAGCTCTGCTAGAATCTGCCTCACGGGTATGTCGGAGGGTTTGCAAAACACCAATGATTTCTCGTCGACTTCGAGAAACCCGTCAATGCCGTTCTTGCCAATGACCTCGAACCCATGCTCCTCCAGCACGGCCTTCGTATCAGACGTGTATTCGGGGAAATGCGTCAAGAGTCTCAATTTCCATCCAAATTTCATTTTGAGCGCATTCCTGATACTAATTGCTGCAGGATGTTGGGTCCAGTACTCGAACTCTTTGGTAAGATGGTTCCCAAGGCCGAAGCAGACGATTTTATTGATACATGGGGGAAGCTCCAGGCCGAGGAGAGCAGCCGCAAGTTTATGACGAGCATCATGTTTCGACCAGTCCTTTAACGCTGTCTTGAATGAGCTATTCAGCTCGTCGATGCCATATTGAGGGAATAGATATGGGTATTCGAGATCGTATACGGAGCGTTGGCGAATGGCGTAGCTGGCATGTTGTACCCCGATAGTCGAATTTTGAACCCTTTGGTCGATTAGGTGACGATAACCGAAGAACACTAATTTGGTATGCCTGCCGCTCGTTAGAATAGTGTAAATGGAGTGTCTACTTACAATATTACTCGCCAAGCATCTGGATGTTCATGCGCTAAATTCTTTTCAAGGCACAGTGAACCATCGATGTAGTGAACCACGAAGAATTTGACATTTTCTTTGATTTGATCCCGTGCATCTTTAAGAAATGCCTTGGTCCATAACGGTTCGCCCTGTTGGTATAGGTTAGGACCAGTCGGGGCGGCGTCGCTCATGGGCTGATCTTCTTGTGGAGGGTGGGTGTATGCTTCAATGGTGCGACTTTCAAAGGTGTAATCTTCCATGGTGTAACGTTAAATGAAAACACAAGTATGAATACGATCTTATTGAATTACGGACAAGATGTACATTGAGAGATTCAGCGGTGTTTTTAAGCTTTATTTGTTGGACATAAATACCTAGGTAGGTAGTTTCTTACGATAGGCAGCACATCTACGGTGGATAGAGCAGGTACTGCGTCTGGTTTATACCCACGGCAGTCTTGAAAGACCTACAATGCTTAGCTACTAGGTAGCTTCTATACAATCTTTGACGGCTCTTTCCCATGTCATATTTATCAACCCACTATCTCTCTATCTCTCTTTCTGTGACAAAGAGCGCAAAACAGAGCCAGAACTAGATAAGGTTGCCTGCAAAGGTGGTTTAGATCCCTAACGACTGTCGTACTTACCCTTTCAATTTATATGAGACCCAAACAGAACTGCCTAGGTACACAAGTGCCCAGGGGGCGGGGTGTACAAGACGATCACCCAGCTTACAACCGTCATATATTCTTTCAATGAAAAATGGTGCAAACAAGTAGATGAACATGTCTTTCGTGGTCTATATTAGGCCTCGAAGACCGGTTTTGATCCGAGATCGTTTTGATCTGGGGATCGTGTTGTGGTATGATGTTCAAGAGAATATCAGTGGCCATCTCGGTGATCGTCCCCACCAACCCCCCCTTAGCGATAAGTATTCGCAATTGTATAGAACAAACGAAAGAATCAAACCTTTAGAATTTCGCTTCTCGAAGAATACATCTATTTATTTACAATACCCGAGCCTTCCAACGATAATTCGCCACTACACTAATATAAATATGCTTAGCAGTTCAAATCAGCCCGAAAACAGCCAATCAGAGGACGTAACGGAAGACTGTCTTTTAGTAGACACCACTGGTAATTATAAATGGCGATCAAAATGGCTGGTTTTTGCGGCTTCAATTGAAAGATGATGGTAGGCGAGGTTTGTACCCGAGAGGAGATAGCCGTTGTCACGACCTCTGGATACTGAAGGCAACGTAGGGGTAAGTCTTGAATACTTGTTGTCGCACAAGGAGCTCCAACATCTACATCTACAAGCTAGAGATCTATATACAAAATGCCTTCTTTGTTCTGTTACTCTAGGGAGGCGGTATGCAGCTGTAAGTATCGCGAGGCTTCGCGAGAGTCTGACAGCCGTAGAGGGCCCAGCTTACACATGATGGCCGACAACATACCTAACTCCTACAAAAGGACGGGTATGTTGAAGTACCCAGCAGTCGTATGCCCCACGATAAAACAGATGAATAAAGCATGTATGGGCAGGAATATGGTGTCGACTATTTACATTAGAGAACTCCAAGGCATCAGCATGCCAGTACAGATAGCACGGGAAAACCGACAACGAGGACACTCGAAAGATAAGGTCGCGATGTACACTAACAGCCATATGACTATCATATCATTGATCAAGCCACTAGAAAATCCAGGAGCATACCTTCTGAAAGCCGTTGTACAATTACTCAAGGACGTAGAGGAAGACGGCATACCCGTGGAAGTCTGATAGGCCCCGGCCTATAAATGCTTCCTGTGATAAAGGATCCCTGGTATTCTTGAGCTTGGAATAAGGGTGGTCAGCTAATAATCTCTTTGGGGTCCGTATGCAGCCTGTCGCCCCAAGCCAAACTTTTACCCTAGCAGTCACAGATCATTACTACCCTTTCAATGCTTCATTCTTGGAGAGTAGTAAGGCTAGGTCTTACATACCAGTTATGGAACAGGTACCCCTAAGTACTACTTGGTCTTCCTTCATCTTTCTATATAGATACTCACTTTTGTTCTGTACCCATAACGTTGTATTGTTAACCCTAATGTATTTTTTATGGAGCAATATTTCAGAGTGATAGCCCCTACTTTGTAACCATCCCTCTCTTATGCACCTTAATATGAGCTGAAATGCCCATGACCCAATATTTCATGCAGTGAACTCAATGCACCTATAATATCTTTTATCGTTATCTTCGCCAGCGGCAATATCAAGCCATCTTATTACTATCGCATTCGTGCTTCGAGAAGTTGCAGCCGCAGGCACCATTTCAATAGGGGCTCGTCTTAGAGAGTGGCATGATGAACATGATAAAGAGCCGGATACCTACTCTAATGGGACCACCGACGCTACAAAGACAACCCCTCTTGATTCTTCAGGCTATTCACCATGACCTCACAAACATCCCAGCGTTCTGTGCTGCCAAACGGCTTCACAACCTTACACGAAGGGGGTCCCGACCCCGAGTGTGACATTGTTTTCATTCATGGGCTGAACGGAAGACCAGACAAATCATGGACTTATTCTGACACTCCAAGTGAGACCAAAGTCAGAGGTTCCACTGGAAATTTGTTCAAGAGGGTTTTAAAAAGAGACAAAGGTAGCGTTGACATACATGATAAGAGCCCTGATAGGAGCCCTGATAGGAGCCCTGATAGTGCAGCTGTCAAAGGTGAACCAATCAATAGATCCAATTCAACTCTACCAGCTGACAGGATACATAGTAAGCCAAGATGTTTTCTGGCCTAATGATCTCTTGCCCAAGGAAGACATATGTAAAACAGCTCGCATCATGACATACGGATACGACTCCGACGTCATCAAGCTCGTCGACAATGCAAACTTTTCAACAATCACAGATCACGGCGAGACATTACTCAACGGACTTGCTCGAGTTCGTGCAAGCTGTCAGAAACGTCCTCTAATGCTCATTGCTCACTCTCTTGGGGGTTTGGTTGTCAAGTCGGTAAGCTATTTCTTGTTGAGACGCATAGATATTTCCATGTCATTGTGCTCATTCCCCAGGGTTAACTAATTTCAAGAGTGAGATGGGAGCCTAGTGGTATTGGTAGCATCGCCCTATACTTGTTTCCGACGTATCAAGTCATTTGTGCTTATTGTGATTCTCCTGCAAACCCTTATAAATGGCCACCTACATACAGACCCAACCCACAAAGAATGCTGACAGCGAGATATCTAGGCCTTAAATAATTCTGTACTCAAGACAGATCATGATCTTCGAGCTGTGGTCGAATCTACCTTTGCCATCATCTTCTTTAGTACACCTCATCGCGGCGGCAATTTTGTTGAGATTGGAAAGATTGCTGCAGGGCTCGCGTCAATTTTGACCTTACGACCATATAATACAAACATTGTGACGAATTTAGCTCGCAATAATGAGCTTCTGCGTCAGTTGCGGCAAAACTTTGACAGCTCGACAGTGAATATCATGATTAAAAAGAGCGGCTTTCAATCGAGCACTTTCCAAGAGAGTAAAGGCTTCGCCACTGTAGCTGGCTTCCGTGGCAAGGTGTGTCCCATTTCCCTAATCTCCATCTCTGGTCAATTTGCGGACAGATCTTTCACTGGCAAACCAAGCCAGTCTCGTACTTTGAACTGCAGATAACCTTGGTCTAGCCGTCACACTAGGACATGAATACTGATTATAATTTAGGTGGTCGAGGACGACGCGGCTGAAGCAACAGGGACATATGATAGAAATGACCACATTGAAAGCAACCACATTAACATGGTTAGTAAACTCTATAACATCCCCATCTCTGTAACCATAATATCTTAAAACATATGAGGGCTTTGAACCGCACTTATGTCTCATTTTCCTGTTCATTTTGAGACTTTCTAAGATGGATCCCTTGCTGACTCCAAACTTGTTTATAGATCAGATTCTCGGGGTTTGATGACCCAGAATACAAGAAGGTCATAGGGGAGATAGAGAGACATATGAAGAGGCTTCGTCGTGCTATGGATGAAGAGAAGAGCAGTTAGTGGAATTAGCCCAAGTCAAAAATTCTATATGGCTGACCCCATGGAAGAATTGTGTGAAAGCTTGGAAGTACTAGGTAAATACGCAGACAAATGGTGGAATGATATCGATACAAACACACCAGGAACTCTGCATTGGCTTTATCGCGTCAATGCTAATAAGGGAGAAGACCCAAAGTCAAAAGCCGAACCAAGTATCACCCTTGATGCTTGGCTCGCTCGACATACTGGAATATTCTGGATAACTGGCCGACCAGGATCAGGAAAGTCGACCGTCATGAAGTATCTTTCTAGTTGTAACAGTGAGATATCGAATGTTCTTTATACTAACGCAGAGACGCTTGGTCGCTCAGTGGAATCTGTGAGCTCTTCCCAGTGTCCCTTGCCCCCCAAAAACAGGGGTCGCTCTATTGATGTCGAACCCGCGAGCTCCAAACGAACGGAATGGTGTATCGTTAAACTCTTTGTTACCAACCGGGGTAATGAACATCAGAACAAGTGGCAACCGATGTTGCACGGCCTTCTTTGGCAGTTGCTTACACAACGTCCTGAAATGATTCGCAGTGTCATGACATTAGCCAAAAAGAAGAAGGGCATAGCTCATCCAGGAGGGCATGACATGACCAGTACCGAGGTACAAGAAACATACGAATGGCCCGTCGGCGCTATAGAACATGCCCTAGAAGTCTGCAAAACCCAAGCAACCCATCGTCTCAATGTTCTCATTATACTTGACGGCCTTGACGAGATGAAGTTTGACAAGGATATACACCAATGTGTCAGCTTTTTGAGGCGCCTGTCTGATGTTCCTGCCACGTCCCAGAACATATTCAAAGTTTGCATCTCGAGTCGTTCTGAGCGGTTATTCCTTGATCTATTATCTGGAGTCTGGCGAATCGAAATACACAATTATACCAAAAATGATATTAAGCAACACGTCCTTTCCCGTATTCGCGAAATTCGTAGATTCCGGACTGAACCCGTTGATCCCGACCTGAGAGGGATATTACGATATATTGTCAACAATTCCCACGGTGTCTTTTTGTGGGCACGTTCTGTTACTAATTTGGTGGTTACGGCTTTGAGCGATGGAGAGACTCTCGATAAGGCGAATAATCTATTACGTGCACTGCCCACGGAAATGTCGGAACTCTACAAGTACACCCTGCGTCGAATAGAACCTCGTCTCCGCACTAAGGCATATATAATGCTTGAATCTGTTATGAGGGCAAGAACCCCTTTAACGCTTTTAGAGCTAGCTCTTATTGTGCACGTTGCGGAGAGGATGATCGCTAATAAATCCAACACCTGGTCCGACCATTCCGGGGACCAATATCCTTCCCCGAAGGACTTTCTGGATCCGGTGAGGCTTCAGACCCAGCTCATAGTGAGCTGCAGATGCATCCTAGAAATATCTTCTGGTACCTCGGACAATTGGTTTGACGATCCACCTTACCTTAGTGACTTTAGTGAAGACGACGATGAGTTAGCAGATTTCCCAAGTTTAGGCCGCACCTCGAATCGGCAATTATTTCCACCGCCCGCGCGTGATAGGTGGTTCGACGAAGAAACAGACATAACCAAAAACAATGAAGGCCTCCCTGTCGACGCAAATCGAGACTCAACTATGGTCGTCGCTGCTAAACCGAACGCAGAACTGGAAATTATGGAGAGGAACCAGTACAACCCCAACCACTTGAAATCGAGGGTCAAGCTTCTTCATCGATCAGCCAGAGACTTTTTATTAGAGCCATCGTGTCTCGGAACCCTTTTCCAAAACGACGGAGCAGAAACAGCCCTGTCTTCCAAACCTTATGAGAATGGACACGTATACATTCTTCAGTTTGCCAGGGCATGGTTGGGCCTTCCCGAAGTTGTCAGATCTCAACTGGGATGCGGGTTTGCTGTGGTACGGGAGACAGCATATCACGCCCCACAGTTAGAGTTTACTCTTGGCTCTGCGGTTGCTGCACGTTTCTTTCCAGTTCTTGATGATATTGACCAGCGTCTATCGACTCACCATCGCTTTCATGATTCGTGGCCAACTGAATGGTTTGAACATCAATCAAACAATGACATTAGGAACTGGAACTTCACGTTTCCAGCCTTCGCCGTTGCTATGAACATGAGAGGCTACATCGAACACCGAATAAAAAGAGCAAAAGAACATCATGATGGCGATCATTTCATAAATGGGAAAAGTGGACGGCCTTTGCTCTTTTTTTCGGTCTATCTACCGGACCAGGAACCGAAGCCGGATATGACGAAATTCCTCCTCGAGGAGGGTGCAAACGTCCATGCGAGATTCGACGACAAAACCGCGATAGAAAGTTTTTCGATTGACGAGATTTTTGGTACAGGCTCTCCTCACTTAGAGATCATGCAGCACCTACTGGAATATGGAGGTGATCCCAACTCTCGCTACATCCCTTTTGGCCAATACCCGCTATTCTGGTACCCCTTGATACATATCGTCGCTCATGTTAAGAGAATCCACTCCGGCCCTCGATTTGAATTCATGAGGCATCTGGTTGATATGGGCGCTGACATTAACGGGTCTGACTATGACGGCGTAACCTTCCTGGAAGCCTTGTATTGGGGCAACAAAGAGGTTCCTCCCCAAGAGTGGGATTGGATCCTCCGGAATGGAGGGAAAATTACTAGATCTATGATCAGTGCTCACAGCATTGAACTACACGATCGCGTTGCGAGAGCCAGTCTGATGAGAAGGACCCCTCCCAAACGACGTGGAATGATTGAACTTGCCCATAGGTGGAGCTCACTTGATTATTTTCCTACCACTGTTTCGAGATTAAAGAGGAACGAACTAATGCTTTGGTCCGGGAACTCTTCTCTTATTGATAAGGAAACGGATTCGGACCTCCTCTCTCCTCTTGATCTCCCCTTAAAAGGCCTTTGTGATGGAGATGGCAAGGGCCATGACGCTTACGAAATACTAAAGCGGGAAAGCCTGCGCAAAAGGGAATACTATGAACCAGAAGCTTTGCAGATTATTAAGAGTTATTGCCCAGATTGGTTTCCTAAGAGTCGATTGCTATAAATTGCCGCGAGCTATGCGCCGAGGCCATCGGGAAGCTCTATGTATATAAATTGTGGTGAGGCATTAATCGTCAAATCTTCCAAACTATTAGGGTGAGTTCAATTTGAAGAGTTGTAGTTTCCTCAATTAATACCTATCGCCCTTTTCTTAAGACAATAGCCAGGACATAGTAGGTTCAACTATATAGACTACTAAGACTATCAGGAGAGAAAGAGCCCTGATACTGCTCATGATTGTGAAAATATAACCAATCAGAGGCATCAATATAAAGTCAATCACTAGGGTACACACAGACCCAATCAAAAGTATCAGAATGATAGACACCAGGGGTCTGCCCACAGCCATAAGCCTATCCGTAGCCACGAGCGAGCCAGTTGGATGCGCCACCGGTGAATTGTCCGCTCGTCGGTGGGTCAGGGCTGTTTTTGATAATGCGATATTCTGCAGGAAAAGCTTCTCGCTTCTGATAATATCTTCTATCTGAGCGAGCGATAGTCCCGGATCACTGATTTCGAGAGCTGATTTGAATCGACTGTTTTGATTTTGTAAGAATTGATCCATTATCGCTAAATGAACCGCGATGCCCTCAATAGTAATACGTGCAGTTTCTGCCCTAGGGTCGTTGTGGTAAGAATAGTCCGCAGAGGCAATCTCACGACGTGAGATCTCTGGGCCATCAGGATATTTCTCTAAAAATTGTTGACAGATAGATGCATTTCTAATTTCCTAGGAGTCGGTCAACCGATCGGCTCGCTTCAGTAACAATTTAAGGATCGTACCTCATCGCTACACGAAAGAGCAAGCGTGACTAGTTCAGATTCCCTGGCAACTGCAATGCTTTTGTCCTGAGCCACCCATTGGGTAGCTCCAAATGTTATAGCGAGAAGCAAGCCAAGTATACCGCAGGCGTTAGCAATTCTGGAAGATGCATTGCGCCAGAATGGCTTTTGATTTGGTGAACCAATGACGGTAACAGCACCTATCACGCTATTAAACCATTTCCTGCCTCTTCCCGACCAGCTGAGCGATCCAGAGCCTTGCGATGGGGCTGTTTGGTCAGGCAGAGGATGCGTGTTTGAATCATCAGGTGTAATAGAGGACTCAGGCGTAGGAGTCGATTCTTCGGATTGAGAAGGCACCTGTTGCGGGGTAATTGCTTGCGCCATATGTTGCTATATCGCACTCGGTTGATTCATTCACTGAAAGGTACAATTGGCCGCCTTAAAGACAAATGGCTGATGTAGAATCATGGCTAGGTGACCACAGTAATTTTTGGTTGAGACATAGACGCCGTTTTGTAATATTCGAATCCAGAGAACATTTGCTGCAGATGGGGGCTGAGCTCAACTGCTATCATCCATGATTGCATCACACTGCAGTACGGATCAGGCCATAAGTATGTGGCTTGTTCCATGTCTTTTGTGATGATTGGTCGCATATGGTAGGCTTCTATGACCTTTCAAGCATCACGCACAGATGAAAAGGGATTCATCTAACAAGAGAGTGTGTACCGGGAGAGCATTCGGGTGTGAGAATGCCGAAGACGGCCGAGGATCGGATATTCCATCACGTTCTGAAGGAGGCTCACTTTCCAGACTATGGTAGATAAGATACACCGAGTTATAACCGCGCGATATTCAATTGAAGCAATGAGTGAGGATGGGTTGAGTTTGAGTTCATACTAACGCAGGGCAAGCACAGGAAATATCTGAAATGGGTGCAACGATCCACCAGTTTCGAAGTTTAATCGGAACTAGGGGATTGTACCTACAGACAATTAATATGACGGCGAGATCTGTACTTAAACATGTGTTTGGTTGCCACCAGTCAGTGTTTGCACTACCACACTACGTAGCTGACAAGAATAGTAGCTGGATATGGTTAGGGCAGTTAGACATGACTAAGAACAATGCCCGTCAACCCCCCGCATCTCACTTTAGTGCGCCGGTCTGAACGGACGATTTTGGATGACAGGGCCAGCTTACTCATTATTACGGATGACAGTAGAGTATAATAGTCGGTCATAGAACGGCAACCCGAGACCCTTTTTCCGAACCTCTAAAGCCGTTAGATACCCGAGGAGATGTAGAGAGGTCCCTGCAGCATCTTCCCAACTTTAATCAATCAACCAGTATAGTTTTTTTGACCATTCGCTTTAAAGTGTTACCATATAATCACACATTCATTATTATACCCGCAAGTCGAGTGGCCAGCTTGTCTTATTGTTCACAGTTCCGGGTTATTGTTAGTTATTATTATCTATCTCGGCTTTTTGCCGCATTCTAACCCACACATTCAACTCAATCCTCAACCTCGGCTTTCGCGATCGGTACAACCATTGCGCTCACCATTTTGCGATTTTCGCATCGCACTGCAAGGTTATACCGCATAGTGTCCAAATTGGACAACCCGTTCTCGTTTCACCGGCGCAATGCCCAACCTCGACGGCAAAGACACTGGAAGGGGAGCGGGAGTTCGCAAGACATGGCAGAAAGAGACGGTCGACCTTCCCTCTTTCTATTCCCCGCAGTCGCGACCGGTTCCAGACACTTCTCGCTTACCAAACGTCGAGCATGCCCAGCATGACGAGGGGGTGAGCTTCTCCCTATCACCTCCTGCAGAGCCATCTTCATCCCGTAATCTCGAAGTGCCGGCGGCGACACTCGACATGATTGCGTCCAGCCAAAACCCTCTTCCGCCGCCTTCCCTCCTATCGCCAGCCTTCACACCGCCCGCCACACCCGGCACTACAACACCACGCAGCGAGCATCCCCGCGGCGTGCCGGTCGACTCGTCTATCCCGTCCGGCGGCTGCGGCACTAAGAAGCCCCGCCTTCTCGAAACATTACCCGAAGTACAATGCATCGTTCGCGCGCGGATACCGACCACTGGCGGCACCGAGATGTTCTTGCATCTATACACCAACAACGTTGACCAGAAGGAGCATTTGGCCATCGTATTCGGGTCGCACATTCGGAGCACCTCGCTCGACGCGCCCAGAGAGGGTGAGACGGAGATGGATCGGATGGTCCGAGGCGCTTACACCGGACGCCTATACCCGGGTAGGACGCGAAGCGGCATGGTAGGCCCGATCACGCCCGCCGATTCCGAGTCGGCCGGCGGCACCTCCGGCGAGAGAAACCCTCCCCTGGTGCGCATACATTCCGAGTGCTATACTGGTGAGACCGCGTGGTCTGCGCGATGCGACTGCGGAGAGCAGTTAGACGAGGCAGCGCGGCTGATGTCTCTCCCGAGCGAGGAGCAAGGCGGCATCATCATCTACCTGCGCCAGGAAGGCCGGGGCATCGGGCTCGGGGAGAAGCTCAAGGCATACAACCTCCAAGACCTGGGCTCCGACACCGTTGAGGCGAATTTATTGCTGCGACATCCGGCGGACGCCCGTAGTTACGGTCTTGCGACGGCCATGCTCCGCGACCTAGGCCAGCACGAGGTCAGGTTGCTGACCAACAACCCCGACAAGATCCGGGCGGTCGAAGGCCCCAACAGAGAGGTTAGGGTGACGGAGCGCGTGGCCATGGTGCCGCTGAGCTGGAAAGGAAAGGGCGGTTTCCGAAGTCGCGAGGTGGAGGGTTATTTAAAAACCAAGGTTAGTTCTCCAATCGCCCTCCCTTGTTTTCTCTCCCTTATTTCCCCAGACTGGTGACCTTGATATGCTAACAAGACTTCTCATATCCAGATTGAAAAGATGGGTCATATGCTAGACATGGATTTGGGAAGCCAGCCTTTATAAATAAGACTGCAAAGGCTATCGGTGTAGATATGTATATACACGTATGCATGCATTTTAGACATGATCATATACTTCTCACTCATTGTCCGCGCGGGAGTGAGCTCGGCATGGGACGGCGTTTTGGCATTGGGTAGGTCTATCTGTTATAGAAAGAAGATCTCAAAAGTTTAGTACGGTGATACTGCTTTATTAGTGGTACGGCGTGCTTGGAAGATGCGATTCTCAACATGGTTTATACGTCATATATCCTTCTACTGCCTGTATATCTTTAACAACAGTCAACATTGTGCATCTTCCTTCTTAGTATTACTTAACTACCAAAAACTAGATATTGTACAACGACATAAGCACCAATGAAAACAGCCGATCCCATATCTGCCCGTATGAAGGTATTCCAGTACCTCTTCCAACACTTACAGGAACTTCCCCGCATTCTGCGGCGATGGAGTCATGTCCCTGGGCATCCTACAAACCCTCGCGAGTCGGTATGCATCCCACTGTAGGTTCCCCACTATAGTGCAGCCGATTTACAGCCTTAGTGTCTCTAGCGTACCTGAGCTCTCCTACCAAGTTTCATCCAAATTATTGGAATCGATAAGGATCGTTATACCTCTGACGCGTTACCATAACCTTCACGCTTCTCAGCTGCGCAACAACATGGAACTCTATTCCCAACCTTGATACCCAAAAGCCGCTTCCAGGCTTTTATTAATTCGACCCTGCTTTTTCCCTTCTCCTCCCAGTTCGTTCCTTTCCTCGCCTCCTCAACTATTACACTTGCATTTAATCCGTTGCTGCAGCTTGCGCCTGGCCTCCGTTCATCGACCGTCGATTTTCGCCGAACTGCCTTCACCTCCAGACTAGCTTTATGCTGCCACCGATTCTACATAATATTTCTTAAACTTAGTTCATGACTTGACGCCCCAGCATATACCCAACATGGCCGACCAAGAAATGCGTCTACGGCTTGTCGTACGCCGTAATAGCCTCCCAGAGCTCAGGCTCATGTGGCATGTGAAGCTCGACAGCAATCCGTCCATCTCGAAGCTTCTTGAACAACTCAATGACCATGTGCCGCTGGAGAGCGAACACTGGGGTCTGGAGGACTATGTGGTCGAGTTACATGACAGCGACGGCACTGACTTCGAGTGTCTGCATTACCAGCTGGTCCGCAATGTGCTGAAACCCGATGACCGGGTCTTGTGAGCAGCTCACCCTAGCCTTTTCGTTTTTGAGTCTCCGACGCTGACTCTTGCAGTATCCGAGCTCTCGATCGGGACGATCATCGCCGCCGACGTATTAGTGGCCGTCTGCAAATCTCTTCCGATGGGAGACACTTGATTGATGGGGTCCCCTTTGGCCGTCCAAGTCTCAGAACACCCACCAACCGCCCGTCTATACATATCCCCCCGCGGAAGCGAGCCAGAGTTGCATATACACAGCCGAACGACGATGACCAAGGCCGAGGCACTAGATCGGAAAGCGATTCGCCCGTTCTGCTACTTACCAATGGCGGGCCGCAAGGGGATGGCCACACACTGTCTCCTACTCAGGCAGCAGGTGACTTTGATGAAGATGCAGACTCTGATACCGAAGACAGTGATTACAATGATGACGATGCTGAGCTGAGCAGCTCGAGCAGCGAGTCAGGAATCGAGCAAGCAGAGGAAATAGCAGAGGAAGAAGCAGAAGAAATTGACGATGAAATGGAGGAAGAAAACGAAAAAGACAAAGAGAAGATCGCCCAAGAAGCATACGACATAGCTGTTTGGAATGGCAGTTTGGGTCGACCATTAAACCCATTGACAGCGCAGACAATCAGCCTCGAGACTCTAGATAAGGTGACTGCTCTGCGTTCTGCGTTTCCGGGCATCCCGATAAACATTTTTGAGAAGGTGTTGGAATCATGCCATAATGATCTCGAGACAGCGTATAACCTCTTGTCTCCGGGGTTCAACCCTCAATTAACGCGAGAGACTGTTATGGCATGGAAGCCAGGAAGCTCAAGCAATCGAGACGCACATTCAGAGCAAACCCGAGCCCTAACCAGCCCAGCTTCCACTCAAGCAATTTCTGCTGGGTCTTTAACCAGGAAACGAAAATTCAGAGAACAATCCCCAGCCGGGGAACCAAGTAACGATGAAGCCGAGGAGCACAATCATGATCTATGGCGGAAGTATGGTAGGTGGGCCTGTTTACTTTTCTTTGTCTTACTGGCTGAGAGACATGACTGACCCAAGGCCTTCTAGACCACGCCGGCTTCCCCCCAGGTACCATCACATCTGGGACAGGACTGAAGCACATGGCGACGATCTCCGCTTCTTTCAGCAGTAATAAAACTAATGGTAATAGCGAGACAACATCAACGACTCTCAAGGCTGCTACAGAAGAGCCAATGGATGAGGACGATGATACCTCAAGCAGTGGAACTAGTTCAGATTCGAGCGACACTTCGAGCAGTGGGGGTAGTTCTGATTCAGATGATACTTCGAGCAACGGGGATTCAAGTGCTGGTGATGACGAATCCGATGATGATGAATCCGATGACGCAAGTGAGGAAGACTTGTCGAGCGAGGATTTATCGAGCCAGTCCAACTCAGCAGACTCTGATGGATCAGGCTCAGACTCAGAGAGTAGCGATGATTCCGGCGGAGAGCCCGACAGATTGACAGACAAGCATGCTCGCTTTGAGTTAAAGCCTACTTATTATGAGAGTAGCGCAAGCGACAACGAGAGCGACAGCGGCCCAGAAGAGTACCCGCTCCAAACGACTAGTAACCTAGCTACTGAAGACAAGGAACTTGACGAACCCAAAGAATCTTCAGACGAGACTTCCAGCGGTGAATCTGATGATCAAGCTGCAGAAACCAGCTCAAGCTCAGATTCAGAAGAAGACGCAGAGTACAACGCCAACGACACTGAGACTAAATCACGAGCCTGTCCCTCTTCCCCTAAATCAACGCAGACACATGTGGCACCTATTTCGGTCCCTCCCGGAGCCGGAAAGGAGAGTACTAAGCGCCGTAATGCTCGACGAAGGGCAGCCAAACTAGCCAAGCGAGAGATTCAAAGCGATACCATGACGAAGAGCACTCCAGATAGCGAGGCTGCCCTTTTCGAGGCCAAACGAAAAGCACTGCTAGATGCGATTGCAACAGGGGGGATTGAGGTTGGACCCTCAGGAGAGACCAGATTTGACCAGAGTCTCACAGAAACAGATCACGTCAAAGAAAAACGCGCCGAGGCAGGCGGCATGAGTCCACAACCTGACATAAATCAGGCAGCTATAGAGGCCGACGAACATCCGTGTGATGATCAGGAGGATCAATCTCCAAATCAAAAAAGACGTCGTGTCGACCTCGGAGCTGGCCGCCGTTTAGTCTTTGGTGCCCTAGGCCTTCGTAATCCGAAGAATAAAGAAGAGGAAGCCCAATTACGTGACAAGTTACAGGCCGATTCTCAGCTTCGTGCAAACCGAACAGTCAGCTCCCACCCTCAGCTGTCTACGGAGGACGGGGAAACTGTGAGTATTGGCAATGAAGATGATATATATGCTTGGATTGCAAAGATCAACTACCGAGCTGTCGAATGTTGTCATGACAATATAGAACTCAGCTCAGCACCGTTCCCATTTCAGCAAAGATGGGACCCGCAGCAGCAGGCCCTTTCATTTTTCAAGAGGAATAAACGGGGAGGCCAAAGCAAACGAGCACAGCGGAACCAATCCCACTATTACAGTGACGATAGCCAACTTAGTAAGAAAAGGAAACGCAATAATAGTTACGAGATGGTAGACGACGGGTTTGATGGTACAGACAACAGACAGGACGAGACTACAAATGGAGACGATGTCATGCTCAACTACGACGACGTCGGCAGCCAAGATCGCGATGCTGGCAACAACCCAGCGAATGAGACGAGCCAGACCACCGATCTCGACGATTTACCCTCTCTACCCGAAGGTATGCCTGTCTAAGGACATTTCCTTGCCTCTTTCAAAAGGAGAACGGAAGCAGATTTTCCTAGGAATTATCTCGGTGTTCATTTATTACTACGTTATTACTACGGGCTCCGGAGACACCACCACTTCCTGCTCTGTTAAATTGACTTTTGAAATATGCAGACATATCAGTGCTCCCTATTTTGCGACCCGGTAAAGCGCGGGTGGGTATGGTAATTACCTGGCAAAAGTGGTCTTGTTCTTCGGCTACCAGTTGGCAGCCCCAACTCTCCAGAGTTACAGCCATTGTGGTCAGGGTCGACGACGACGCTACGGTACTGGATGTGTGTCTGGCCAAAAGAGATCGCTACCTGGACGGAAATGAGAAGCGATATGACCACGTAACGGGCCAGCGAATATATGATAAATTTGAAGCGCCGGATTTGCATGAAGGAGAAACCGACGACCATCATGATGGGGGCGTGGAAGACGGATACCGAGACGTCGCTTGGGTACGTACCCCAAATCATACTATATCTGACAATCGCTGGAAATAAGTCAAGATCGCCAAGTTCCTCTTTTTATCTGAGTATTCGTGATACTAATACAAGCTGCTATAGGCCGAGATGCAAGACCCTAGAATCCTACAAGAACCATTAGATCAGACTGCCGAGCTTGACCCCAGTTCTAATTGCCCTGCATCCGTAGAGATGAATGAAAGGAACAGTAGCATTGAAAACCAAACGGAACCGACCGTACCGGTCGTGTCCAGCCAACAGGAAACAAGCGCAATAGCTGATCTGGTGTTGACCATCAACGAAGAAAACGTTGTCGACAGCGTTTCTAAATCAGGCGCCCTACTAGAAGAAAACCTGGGAGATTCTAATTTAGAGACCTACCTTGAGGCCGCAAGTAATTCAACATCCCATCAAGCCGGTCAAAATCAGCAAACTGACCTGGCCTTGTCCGACATCTCTCAGATTAGCAGTCCCTCCCGACAACTTCACGAAACCACCAGTCAAGCGATCGGCAGTCATTCGCCGGTTCAAGACTGGACTCGCACGTCTAGCATAGAGCAAGCTGAGTCTTCGCAACCGAATACTTCGAGCCCCATGGCTTTACCTGCAACAGCATCATCACATCTGGGCTTTGATAGCGACCTTGTCACTGGGACCCCAGGTCTCATCCTACCTCGTGCAGTGATTACCTCGTCGGCCAGTAGTATTGGCAGTGGTCGACAACCCGACTATGCGATGGGTATTGATGATGGCTTGTTGGACCCGTTTAACGCAACAGATGACATTGACCATCAGAGTGACGGCCATGAGCATAATAACGCCCCATCAGAGCGCAATTCATTGACCCCAGTTCCCATCATCCAAACAACGGCGCCCGATCATACCGGCAACATGACTGAAGATAAAGGAAAGGGCATATCACCAAAAGCGACACCGATGGCGACACCGATTGCAAGATCTTCATCTCCACCCAGCTCGATCTTCTGTACAGCCCTCACCTCTCACAGTACGCAGAGTCCCTCAAGGGCACAAATGCCTTCAATCACGCCAAAGTCGAGCACATCTAGATTCGCTCGGGACGCAAAGTACGAAGAAGCGATGCGCAAGCTCGACGAGCAATTTAGCGAGGACTTAAGCGACGACGATTCGCCTCCGCCGCCACCAACGAGTAGTCTCGAACTAAAACGGGAGGAATCGACCCAATTCGTATCTCGAAATCTGGACCCGATATCGCCGCCTCCCAGAAGGAGGGTGACAGGTCCTGCCTTCATAGGTAGGATGAGAAGGCGTTCTCAACCATTCACCATACCACCCGGATCGCAGGTCGTGGAGCTCTCGTCGGACTCGGAACCCGTCTACAGCGAGGACTATGCCGACGAGGATATCGACGGAACGTACTCTCCTGAGCTGGGGAGCATGCCGACGGGTGATGGGTGGGTTCAGAAACGACGGGGCAAAGGGAGGCGATCGGTTGGTTAGCTAGCGAGTTGTGTATAGGTTGGCTATCTCGTCGGTCGATCGGGTTATTTTGCTTGGTTTCTTTGTGTAAATACCTAGAGCAAAGGCGCACGGGGTTTTGTCATAGCTGGCATTGGCATTGCATGTAGAATACGGCGTTTATAGTTGGAATCGTATTTCGATGCAAGATTCTAAGAGTGTATGCGCTGCTATGCTAGACTTGACTTGTGTGTTCATCCGGGAACGTGGTGTAAATATAATTTGTGTGTGAGAGAGAAAGCACTCAAATGACTGCTTGACGTAGGTAGTAAATGATAAACCAGAACTCGATCTACCTACGAGAAAACATGACATACGTAGACGACATGCTCGGAATGCGTTTTTTCCTATAGATCTCCTTTCCTAGAGGCGCCATCACATCTAGGTAGAACTCAATAATCAAATAATCACGGTTAGCTTGGGCCAATGATCCGAGGCAATTCTCATCATCTTCGTTTTGACAGTTAGATTAGCTACGTAGATATCCAGGTAGATCAAAAGCAACAAGGATAGGGTAGAACAAGCAGGCCGAGTTCGGTTCGGTTCAGTTCAGATCTTCGGGGCCATTGGCTTGAGAGATAGATAGATAGACCGGTTATCGATCGTTCGTCTATGGGTCGTTGATAGACATTGTATGGTATGGTATGGTATATATACAGTTTTTTTTAATTCTCGTTCGTGTTTCTGCATCTGTTCTTTCTCCTAATCTCTCTTATGTTTCGGAGCAAGATTCCAGACTTAGTTCGGGCAGACGGGCGAACAGAAATATTGACGACGAGTTCCCATTCGTATTTCCCCCCCCTCCTCCCCTCATTCATAATCCCAACCATCAACCGTATCAATTACTCCTAGCACCGTCCTTGGAAGCACGCAGCTCGTTCATCTTGGCAACGCGCTTCTTGAATTCTTCGTACTGGCACTTTTCGTAGCTGTGACGCTCGTTCTGTAATACACACACACACTAAATCAGCAACCATTTGCGTCTCTATTTATCTGGTATATTGAAATTTCCGTAGAAGACGCATATCGGGAGTGAATTTTGACGACAACGCACCTCGCACTTCCAGGGCAGGTAGTATGTGTCGACGCGGCATCGGTTGAGGGGGATCAGCAGGTTGGCGCAGCTGTCGCGGTAGGCGATGGGGAGCTTTGCTTCGCGCATCTCTTCGCGGGTGGCTTCTGTTCGATTCGTTCATGGTCAGTTTAATCCTTGCAATCAATCAACCCTCTCTCTTTCTCCCATCCCCCCCCCTTTCCTTCTCCGTCCGTTTCTCTTCCTTTCTAGGGTATAGTCGACATGATTTCAAGATCGGGTTGGGGTGATGATATATGTATTCGGGCTTGGGATTTCACGTACTGGCCGGGCCTTCCGAGGCCGTGCTGAAGAGACCCATGGCTGCTGTATGTACTATGTCTGAGCGACTATTTGGGGGATAAGCAGGCACAACTCGTCGTGGTGGTGGTGGCGACGAGGTTGGTGATGTCGAAGAGCGAGGTTGAGTTGCGGTGCGCTGATTGATCAATCAATAGACCTAGGTTAGCTTAGTTCACAGCATGTCTAAGCTGCGCTGTAAGGGTCTATCTGCAGTCGCTGATTGGTTGTAGTTGTGTGGAGTTGCGGCTGCTTCAGCCACAACTACCCTTCATTGTGGCTGCACGACAATAATGACTTTAACCACTTGAAAGCGAAATAGAGTGCCGACATCTAGTAAATTCAATCTAGTAATAGATGATAATGAGTTCAGACCTATAAGGAAAGTTTATGTACCGCAGGATTATAAGGTATAATACCCCATTTGGCCTTGTACCTGGGGTAAGAAAGTATCCAAAATTTGGTATTAAAGGCGTGATATAGCATCGAATATTACTCTACCTAGAAGAGGCTCCAAAACATCTAGCTCTTTAAGAAAATAAAAAATAAAACTAATTGACCATGAAATAATCATCGTGCAACAATGAGTTTCATCCAACCATGTTTTGGACAAATTCGACTTACAGCAATCTTTTAGACAAATGGCAAACAACTCCCTCTTGAACACGTGAGTAACCCTCGGCCCAAAACTTCCCGTCAAACCCCTCGTGAATACTGGATAGATGGCCAATAACAAGATGCCACCTTCTCTGCCTCAAAGATAATGTGAAGGAATCGAGAAAGGTGCTAATGGTAGATAGATAAACGATTGACGAGACCATACATGTTCGTGTTGACCAAAAAGCAACAAGATGATTAGCGGTGACTAGCACGCACAATGAAAGGTGACGGCGGAAGCCAAAAAAAAGGGATACTATTATTTTTGTCTTGCCCCTATCTCTTTTCCCCCAAATCATTTTGCTCGTCGTCGAATTGAATTGTCTTGACTTGATTACACACGCCCTCTCTAACCCATTTCACCAATTAGTGAATGAATGAATGAACTCACTCGGTGGGCGCGGCGACTAATAATCAATAATATGATTATTTTTTTCATCCTAATTTTTTCTGCCAAAAAGAAAAAGCCAGATTGAGCTAACAAGAAGGATCAAGAATGAGCAAACAAATCGGCGATACCAAACCAGTGATGCGGAGAACGAAGTATAGCGCCAAAAAGAGCCGAATTATTTTTGCGAGCAGTTAACGACATGTAAGCAGATAGAACCAACCGAATTTTCCGTCCTTCTCCAACGAAAGTTATTATTTATAGCTGAGGCTAGGCAACGAGGTAAAAGCCAGGCAGATGAGCCAAAGTTTTTTCCCCTGTCCTGACACTTCATGTCGGAAGTGTGCGAAGGAACTGAATGAAAGAATGGAGGCTCAGCAATGCGAATCAAAAAGCTTGGGACCTGCTTGCTTGCTTCCTCTTGATCAGACCTGCACATGAACGAATGCCCGATGCGGTGGATCGGTGGACAAGCAGACGGCACAGCACAGCACAGCACAACACAATAGTGTGTATCACGACGCGTACCGGCCGCAAGAAATCAGTCGGCGTTGCACAAGGCAACCGAGCCTAGTACCGTGCCAGTCAGGTGAGCGATGATTATGGAACGAGCGGTCGAGATCCGACAGGACGGAGTAGAGTGATAGGTGGTGGTTGTATCCAGCACATGTTGGAAGCCAGTCGGAGAATTAAAATTTAAAAAAAAAAAAAAAAAAAAAAAAAAACGAAAACGAAAAGGCAGGAGAGGCGAGACACAGCGTATGGGCGTGTCCATCTCAAAACAATAAGGGAAAAGTCCAAGTCGTACAGGGTTATCCCCATCCCACCCCATCGACTCATCTAACCCCGACGGCGCCGCCGTCAGATTAGGTACCTGTCATATCTCTCACGGGGAGAAAACGTCGCACCGCATTTCCTGCAACGTGGAGCCAACAAGGAAAGCCGTAAGAGAGGTTATACGACTAGCTAGCTAGCTGTGCAAGTGTCCCATACCGTACACGAGCATCCCAGCCTAACCTAACCCAACTAGTCCCCACGAAGGCTGCCGGCAGACTTCCTATCCGCGTCCTCGCGATGGCGCTGCGAGCTGCTGCCGGTGCTGACGTTGCTCTCGCTTCCGCTTCCCGGGTCAACCTCGATTTTCAGCGCGACGCTGGTCGGGATGGCGTATGTGGTGGGGTTGGAGTCGGGCACGTAGACCTGGCCATTGGACAGCAGGGATCCGCTGCCGCTGCCGCCGCCGACGCCGCTGGTGGTGGTGGTGATGGAGCGTTTGTGGCGTTGCTGGGCGTTGTTGTTGCTGTTGGGATTGCTATAAACGTAACTGAGGCCCGCGCTCGGGTCCTCGGAGCGGATCGACGGATCGCTGGCGGCTGAGTAGAGCTGCCGCTGAGCGGTTGTGGAGACGGGAGGATATGCGGCGGCGGCGCGATGGGGGGTATCTGATGCGAAGACCGGTGTGGCGGTGGTGGTGGCGGTGGTGGAATAAGGGGATTCGTAGGCGGGCTGGAGAGTGCTGTATGCCACGTCGGTCGTGGTCTTGCCGTTCTGATACGCGGAAAGCCCATCGGTGCGATAGGTAGAGGTGGAGGGGTTGGTGAGGGTCCTGTTGATGCTGGAATATAGCCTGGAGGGTCTTCTGGGGAGAGATGCCGCCATGCTGGAGAGCGAGAAGCCCTGGGCGTCGTTATTGCCTCCTCCTGCCGCGGCGGCGGGGCGATGGGCTAGGCTACCGTAAGAGTAGGAGGAGGGTGTCGTCTCGGCCGGCTGGATGTAGACTGGCTTCCGCGCGGTATAGGAGGTGGTGGTAGGGTATCCCGAGACTACGGGGGAAGTGGGCTCCTGATTCACGATGGGATATGACGAGTAGCTGAGGCCGTAGTCGACGCTGCCGTCATCCTGATACGTGCCGGCCCAGCCTGACACATTCTGGTAGTAGTCCTTGCTCGTATAGGGGTACGGGCTCTGGCGGTACGCAGTCAGGCCATCCCCGGGAGCGACCTCGTGAGCGTATTGCGTGACCGGGCTGATGGGCGAGACGGCGGCGCCTCGCGGGTTGCCGTAGGCGCGCGCCGCATCGACGTTGTATGTGTATTCGGTGTTGAAGGGTGTTTCTTGGGAAGAGACCTAGAATAGCGCACGACAGGTCAGAAACGGATGCAAATACTGACTTTCGAACAACTTCCCCACGAGGGAGGCTGCCAGACATTTTGTGTTGTGTGCTTTCGTACCCGTAGGAACAGGCAGGGCTCGTGACCCGCGTTCTTACAACTAGAACATTGCTTGCCGTTTCCCGGATCGCCGCTGCACCGGATCTTGCGCTTGCGGCACCTCCCGCACTTCGAGTAGTTCCCGAGTTAGTTCAAGGTGGCAACAACATGTAATGTTCAAAGGAAGGGGGGGGAAGGGTGGAGTTTCATGCAAGCGGGTGGCGAGGAAGAGAAGAAGCATTCCTTACTTACCGCGATGGGGATCCGTTTTCGAGGCTCGTTCGACTCCTCTTGATCCGACATGACGATGGGGCGGTTCTCGAAAGAGGAGAAGTAGGCGCGGCGACGATCAGGGTAGGATAAGGGACTCGGCGGACAAGGACGACTAGATCGTCTGCTGCTTCCTGCTACTTCCTTGCTAGTATCACGACAATTTGGAGTCACCATTTTTCCAGAAATATTTCCCCCCCCTGGTATCCGTCGACGAACAGTGATCTAAATAGTAAATATGGGATGAGGAGGAGAGATGAGAACGTTCCTCAGAGCTGTTGCCACCCGATCCTTCTCGGGGGTCACGCCGAGTTCGTTTGAGCCTGCTAAAAGGGGACAAGCAAGGGATAGATGCGTAGACAGAAAAGATACGAAATTAGAATAATAATAAATAACTAAAACAGAAGAACCAAAATAGGTGAGAATCGCTGTTCTGCGGCAGGCACTGGGGGCGAGATTCTTCCAACAATTAGCTGTATACCTCTTCCTCAGCCTTGAAAAACACCGGCTTTATCGCCTCCAAGCTTCACTAGATCTCTGTCGTTGTTCGACTCGAAATGTTTCAGTGAGCGGGTCAGACGCTAGTTTCCAGCAGGCAGCAGAGGATGTTCAGATCGAGGCACGATACGAGAGGAACAACGACGGGACGCTGCAAGTCTCTTTCATGTTATACCCCGTCCGACGCTTCGAGACATACCTTGAACCCTACATAGAGACGTGGTTTGCAGATCCAATGGGGGTCGATTGGGAACGGCCGAATGTATTGCCAAAGTATTGACAGCGAATCTCTATTCTGTTTGCTAATTCCCCTCTCTCTAGCTATTCCTTCTCCTAGCTCTTGTCTCGCTCGCTCTCGCTCGTTTTAGGAACGAACCTATGGAGTGGCAAGGTGTCACGTAAACGAGTGTCTGTCAATAAACAGCCCGACATACATGGTCACATCTTCATGCCCCCTCCCGTCAACCTGCATATTCTTTGCATGGAAGGTGGACTTGTAGACCCATGTGTCGCCCATCTATAGCTTCCCCTATGCCGGCTTTCAGATTAACGTAAGGCTGTTCCCCAGCTTTATCATTACGGCCCAACAGTCCAGTCTAGTCTTTTGCTACTACATCCGAGGCGACTGTACTTTTCACGGAAAAGTCTTCGATGCGCCCCCACCACAGTGCCTCGCTGCTTTTCTCTCCATGTCTCAAAGTGAGACTTCTTTAGCAGTCTGTTTGGCACGTGTGTCCTGACACTACGTCGTAAAGGCAGTGTCGACTCTGCATATTTTCACATGAGAATAAAATAGGGGTGTGGTATCGTGGGTCGGTAGTAGTCTGGGCAACGTCAACGTGCTAGTTCTAGTCTGTTCTTCCGTGGCACACGGGCGCTGCTTCCAGCACCAACCGCGTGACCTCCGTGGGAAGCACTTGCTAACGGTGAAGGCTGCGGTGCGATAGTAGTATCAAATCCATCAGCGGTGGTATTTTTACGTATCGGAGACGCCCGCCCGACCACCATCAAACGAACCGCCCTGTTCAACTGTCGTATGTGGCCATTCAGGGTGATAGGTATGTCCACTGGTGGCATTCTGTCCATCCAGACAGTGGCTGGCGGCCGCACAAGATGCGACCCCCGCGAGCGAGCGAGCAAACTTTTGACGAGGAGTACATACATACATAGGCCCAACAGCGTTAGTCCCGCTGCTCGCAGCAAAAAATAAAAAAGTGAGTGACAAACACAACGTGAAACAGTTGTAACGCGTGCAGGAACTACCGGGCAGTACTACGATGTCAGACATCCCCCATCCCATCCCAATGTCTGGTCTAGAAGGTGGCCCAAGTAGGTACCGCCCAGGGCGTGGGTGGTGGCGGGATAGAATAATCTCTAACCATGAGGGTGAGTCATGTGGGTTGCAGCGTCTTTTGCAGCTATCCGAAGGCTGTTTCAGTACACTGGATTAGGGGAAAAAGAGACATACTTTCTGAGGCCAGATCACAATTGATTCGGAATAGCAACAGAATAGGATTCGTGAGTAATGTGGGGTGTTGATTGTCGTCATTGTGACATGAGAAGGAGATAGTTGTTCCATTCGAGATGTCGTTGTTGTCGAGTGGTGGTAGCATGACATCTGTTTATTCTTCTGTTCGTTACCTGCTTGACTTCTAGCACGATAGCACAGGGAAACGGTTTCTACCGTGCCCCCGAAATTCCCCGGTGGAAGCCAAACCGAGGTGGTCAAAATTATGATGGACTGGTTCTAATCTAAGTGTGCTACACGACGAACCAGGGTAGTTTTCGTCCAGTTCGAGTTAGTTTGGAACGTGCTGTGAAATCCCAAAATAGAAAAGTTGAATCATCTCTACCGTCAAGGATTGAGGTCTGGAGCCACCATACATGCATACATGTCACCCATTCTATAGCTAGGGGTGACTAAGACACTAGCTGGCTTGCGTGAATCTGTACAAGAGATCAATGTCGAGTGTAATGGTTGCAAACCCGTGTCATCGGAGGATATAGCCGGTACGATGCTCATTTGTTCGACGACCAATACGGGCCGTAAGTATTTCTTTCTTGCTTCTGTTTGATCAACGCCTCCGAGATTGCGCCTTAAATGCCATTCGCCCAGAATCGAGATCATGAGTGAAACGAGGTTAGTGTGATGCGTCATCTAAATAGAAATGCTCACTGATGAGGACAGATGGGGACCTGAACTCTTGTCCGCCGTTACTTATGCTAAGGTGATATGCAAGCAATACGCAGCAGATCATTCTGGAGACGATATACTGCAGGAAGTGGACCCCATGGCTGTAAGACACATCCACAGAGTGCTCGTTAATTATATTCGTAACATGCAGCAGAAGGGACATGCGTGCCCATAGAAGGTTACCAATTCGAGACATTACCAGGAAATCGAGAGCCGGATAGTGCATCTCTTCAACCTTGACGCAGCTAAAATAATAGAGAGATAGAGAGTCGCAGTCAATTATTGGTAGACAATATGATCATCCAGACGTCCAAAGCTCCGCCTTGCAAGCTGATGCAAAACATGCCAATCTGGGCACTACAACGCACACGAGCTGATGGACCAATAGCATGCGCACTCGTCTTCTGGGCACGAACGGAGCCGATAAGCGAGCTGCATTTCCGAACAGTGTAGCGTGTGGTTTAGTCTAGCCCGTTTTGTTCGGTTACAGCCCAATTATTGAGATAATCAACGTTCAATATCCCCGAAAAAATCCCCGGTGTACTCTCTCAATTGTGTCAAAGGCTTTCCAATCTTTTCCCCTTTTAGAACCGGAGGGCGTCGTGGGTAGTGGGAAGAGAGAGACAGACACCCAGATATCATTGCCAGTGGTTGCTTGGTGTGGCTTTCTACAGCAGCAGTAGACAGGACACAAAAGGAAGCAAACGGGGATTTTCTCATGAGACACGCGGGTTGGTACAGGCCCCGCTGTCACCATTCCAACGAACTGCAGTCATCCGGAACTCGCACCACCAATGAGCCAGCATCATGCCTGCCTCCCTCAGTGCAATGTGCTGCTGGCGCTAAGGGGACCTAGCCGCCACACATGACGCCCGTGTTGGTGCTTTGTTTCGCAGGTACTGAGTGAGATAAATACCGAGATGGATAATACGGTCGGCCCTTGATAGTGTTATGTGTGTGCGCCGCTGCAGAATGGCCGGGCAGTAGGCGGGCAAGCTGCCGGTTTTGTGCTACTAGCTTAATACAGAAAAGCACAATGTCAGCATGTACGTTTGCTTGGTGGCGGACATCATGGCCGCCTTGCTTGGCCTGGGCCTAGGTCGGCCGAACTGGGGAAACGAGCTCTTCGAGATGTGCCACAGATGGCAGTAACCGACGTCACCCGTTGCCGTCACACATCCGCACACAATTTCTAACGATTATATGAAAGAGTGTGTTCATGTTTCACATACTCGAGCGTTACTGGGACACTGGTGGAGAACCAGGATAGGCACTACCGATGAAAATTTCAGATGCCTGTTTGACATTGATAGTACATGCGGACCTTCGAGGCCAATAAAGGTGACATGAATACAAACGATTCTATGGGGACCCTGGTGGATACGTGATTTCTAGCACAGATCCTTCTAGAGTGAAGCTGCTTCATCTGGTTCCCCCTATCGAAACAGAAGTGTGTGCAAACAGGAGGTAGACGGTCCAGTGTATGGTTGAAGTGAAGGGGAGGGTCCTTGCAGCATGGCGGCTTAAAGAAGCCAGCGGAAGATCGACGTGGATCATGCGCGCGGTGAAAATTTGGCTGTCCTGTCTTGGGGGAAGGAGGGCTGATGACTGACGGCAGCTGGATGCGATATAACCTTGGGGGAGATGATTCGCCTAAATCGTGATGTCGTAGCATCTCGGCCGGGATTCGACTGGCCGATCAACTTCACCACGGCGTTTGAACGTGGGGGAAGCGAGACATGGGGTTATTCTTCATCTACCCGAGTATCCGTAACCGTGCAGGTGTCGCCAATCGGATGCTCGGAAATCCTATCGGAGAGACAAGGCCGTCGCAGCTTATGCCAACCCCAGAGCAGTTGCTATTAATTGGTTCTCAGCCCTGCCAGCTTCGGCTCGATACGGAGTTACCTAGACCAGAAGCGGAAGAATACGGACGCCCGCTACCCAGGAACACAACAGACCCCAAGTTCATTTAGATAGACAGCCCCTTCGAGTAGCCCATGAGTCTTGCATGTTGCTGAGACTGCATAAGGTAGCAAACCGCACTGCTATAGAGCTTGTATACTGATCGATAGCTCTACTGGTTATTTCGTTTCGGTATGAGAGTAAAGGTTTCGAATTTTATGACGTCGGCGCCGAAAACGAGTAGCGGCCGGCAACAACCAGGCACCAGCTCAAGTATGGCAAGATATCTATCATGAACACAGGGCATTTATATTGTGTCCTCAGCCTGTTGTTAAATAACATGGGAGATGGTGATCAGAGAACAGCGAGACGAGAAATCCCACAAATCCAGGTAAAGCACCAAACCCCGAGGTTTCATGTAAAACGTGGCGTGATTTGATGATATGGCATCACATGCACACGTGACGTTTCGGACCACTCCCGTCGAACAACCCCTGGGACATCGGTAATTCAGTTTCGGGATGACGGGTCGCGTGATTTTCCTGTCATGCAGTTGCCGAGCTAAACGCGCCGGCTACAGAACGGTCTAAGCTATGTATCAGCGAACGAGCCCTATATAGCACGTTTAGAACAAATTAGCGCCCGGCAACATTGAAAATCTCGACCGGGTGAGACAAACGGGTATATTTCTGATTCCTTGTCTTTACCATCGCGTGGATCTGGATGCACGTCTGACAAAGATACTGTGATCCATGATCTAGAAGTATGAGAATAAACCCTAGTTTTCGCCCTGCATGCAAGGCTGGCGGGTCCTGCGAACTTTAATCATAGAACTGTGACACAGACGCGATCCTTATATAACGTAAAACGCGAATCGCTCCCGTTTGTATTAGATAGTAAATGTGTCCACCGAGCTCTTTTGAAAGGTAGATCCAACGTAGCCAACCAGTTATCTCGTTCGATCGCGATGATCTTCGCGACGTCGATCACGATGCCGAGGATAATCCTGACGATATGAATCATTCCGTCGAGAATCGCGGTCTTGTCGTCCAGCATAACCGTCTCTATTACGAGGTATATCTTTCCTAGGGCTTCGACTGCGGCTTCGTTGCCTTGGGTTCTGGCGACGTTCCCTCTCTCGATCATTCCTTGTATCGGCAGCGCGCTCAGCTCGACGATTCGAATCCCCTGATGGCCCGGCTCGACGGTCGTCGTCGTCACGTTGCCGCTGATGCCTCCCGCGCATTTCCTCTTCGCCGTAGACCATACTATAATGATCGTCGTTGCCACGGCCGTCCTCCTCATTTCTATACTTGCGCCACTTCTCGAGGCCTTGGACACCACCCCAACCGCCGCGACCACCAACCCTACCTTTTCGTTTGGCATTCTCGCCGCCTCTCCAGACGTCCGCCAGTTTGCTCACACTTTGACTGAAGTCCACATGTATTCTACGATCGTCAATGAGGACCCCCTGCATCTTGAAATAGGCGGCTTCGCAGGCGCTTTTTTCTTCGAATTCGATGAAGGCATACTGGAGACTGTCACCCGTTTTCTTGTCCCGAATGACTTCGCAAGATAGGATCTTGCCGAAACGGCTGAATATGAGCTCGAGATCTGAGTCAGCCGTCACTGGATTAAGCTTGCAAACAAATAAGATGTTTTCTGGTGGCTTGACCTCGGCAAAGGGTAAATCACCCATCATCTCTAAAGTCAGGGCCTGTGCGCGGGCCTCTCTCTCGCGACGGAGCTTTTCTGCGATATCTTGGTCGACTTCTTGGTCCAGGTCGGCGGCGTCATCATCAGCAATCCTCACGGTAGCGAGCTGGGCCTTGGAGGGCTGTGGAGACTGGCTAGGTTCGCGCAGACCGCTTGGATCGTCATAAGGGTCGTCGAGGACTATAGTGTGTTTGATGCGGATATCTACGAGTGGATGACCATCCTTGTCGGTGATGGCGGTGTTGATGGTTTCAAGGGCGTCGAAGCCCTCCACGACCTTGCCGAAAATAGAAGCTTTGCCATCTAGATAGTCGGTGTTGTCGCCCAGGGTGACGAGGAACTGGCTCGCGGCCAGACGGACATCCGGGTCCGAGGGGTGCGGCGCAGTGGCCATGGACACGGTGCCACGCTCGACATGCCTTAACTTGGGATGGAAGGTTGCGGGAAAGTTCTTCTTGGATGGGCCGTCTAAAAGGCCCCAGACGGATGAGCCACCATCGGATTGGGTTGAGTTGGGGCCGAGAGGGTCGCCGGTTTGGAAAGAGAAATTCTGCTGGATGGAGTGGACGGGCGAGAAATTGTAATATTTGAGCTTGCAGAGCTTGAGGAAGCTGTATACACAGACGTGCAGCAAATGATTAGCAAGAGAACGTAGATAAGACTAGCAAACAATGGATTACAACGCACTTCTGGCACTCTTTGGGCGCGTAGTCCACCAACAGATCGATCACGATATCGCCCGCGCTGGTCTCGAGTAGGACCGACATGACGTAGCTGGCGCGCGGTCTGCCCTGATCGTAATATGATTGATGCGCTCGACCTGATTCAACTGCGATTAACCGATTTAGTTTTTGCAGAGATAAGTAATTGCGATATAAAGTATATGCGCGGCGTCGTAGTGTTTTGCGAATTTGTGAGATGATGGTATAAACCTGAAAGACGAAAGGTACAGCTAAAGATTGTGATGCTACATGGATCTTGATTCACTGCATGTAGGAATTACCTATTTAGGTAATGATATGCCTATATCAGTTAGTATTTATGTAGAGGGTAGATACCTATTCGGGAAATTGTCTTTTGCAAGAACGAAGCACATGGTTTCGAAACACTTTATATTCTCTCAACAAAGGAGTTATTCTTTAGCTATGATCCCGTGACGCCCAATGGTCCGTCCTCTCTTTTAACGCCGCCGATGTTCCATATACCGGCATCCCGTCCCATGTGGAATTGAAGCTGGAAGACCAGACTACCTGTGTAGGCATTAAGATGAAATGCCAAAAGTGATAACCAATGCCAGCCAGAAAAGGGCGACTAAAATACGCCGAGGCAATATGCCAACTCCAAACGGGCAGACACGATGCCCGTACAATTTCAGCAGTAAACAATAAATATATCTCTTGAAGTCCGCCAACAAGAATATCCTATGCCTCTCTCTTTTTCTCTGTCGTCCTTTTTTGTCTTGATTCAATCGCTTCGCTTTTCTCTTCTCCAGTTTTTTTTTTCTTTGGCGCATCACAACGAGATTTGTAGGGACTACCTAGTCCGCAGAGCTTCGCCTTCTTCTACCGCGGCGAAGCTCCTTCTCCGTCTCCAGCAGCCGGGTTTGCACCCACGTGCGCATGACCCTGTCCTGTCGGACGGCCTCGCAGTTCAGGAGCTCCGTCAGCGCCCGCTTCATGCCCTCGTTGACGTCATACAACTTCTGCTTGCCGGCGGCAACCTCCCCAACGAGGGATTCGTTTTGGACACGGAAATCTGGTCTCGATGAAGACGGGGTGAGCATAGACGAGGAGGAGGAGCCATCCCTGCCCAGAAACGAGCGGGTCGGGGAGACGGAGGGAGATGTTGCGGTTGTTGACGCCAGTGACGATAGCGTTGTCGTTGTCGATGACGATGACGACGATGGACACAGCTCGTGAAGGCGCTGGCAGAGCTCTTCGCGCTGGTCGTGCAGTGAAAGGTATTCCTGCATGGCAAAGTCGAGATTATGATTTGCGGCCGGCCACATGGCACTGTTCTCGAATTGATGATCCATGGTAGTATCTCAGACGGGGCCAGACTAGATTGTATTATATGGCACGGGGACGTGATAAGTAGCTCAGCAATGCAGCGTAGCTACAACGGGAATCAGCCTATGGCAAGCACATCGAATTGTCAGATGATGTAAATGTTTCAAGTGACCACCACGAGCTGCAGGTGCGAATTCATCTGGCGGTGTGCTAAGTGATGGTAGACGTCAAGCAGCGCCGAAGTGCAAGAATAATTGGCGGTTGCGCGCCCCCTAACTATGTATGTATTGTACCGGCGGCTCCACGTTTTAGAAACAACGACGTAATTGCGCAATAACCTTAGCCAAGTATACAAATGTGAGCTCATCAAACGGCGCCCGGGGGTTCTGTCCGGGGGGGAAATTGATAGCAAAGGGGGAACGGGTGGGTTCCAGGTGGGTTAGGATGAATTTCGTTTGCCGTATCTAGAGCGGAAGGTTTACTTGAACCGTCGATCTCGATCTGACGATCTCAATTGCGGGTATTTACTGTATACCCAGTATTTGGGGATTTGGGTATGGAACACAATCATCAGAGGTGGAAAAAAGTAATGGTGGTGCACTCGAGTTAAGAAATGGCGATGTCCCTCGGAAGATGTTTATATGGATTTTGAAAACAGGACCGGTACAAGCCGTCGTCCGGCTTCCGTGCTGCAGCATCCAGATGCACATCCAATCCTCAGCTGTGCACATCGCCTATGCCCGATAGAGAAGGGACTTGATGGGCCAATGTTGCATCATTACCTCGTCAGCGTGATAGTGGGTAGCTAACTAGTAGCTAACCTGCCCATGCAAGAGCTCAAGCGGGACTTTGGACTTTGATGTGGACGGTGGCCGCCTTGCGCTGATGGGTCCCCCTGAGCCAATATTGGGAATTGCTGGGACCAGGTTCGTGGTCTAGCCAGAGCGGCGTTTGATAGCTTAATGCCACTAACGGACAAAAAAAAGAGGTGGTGGTGTGGGCCAGCCGTTGAGACGAGCCGCTTGGGAGCTATAAGATAACATACAGTAGATAGTACGACTGTAACCACGCAAGCCACTATCAATTATCAATTATATGAGTTGAAAATAGCTACCTGGCGCTAGATAGAAAACTAGAGGGGGACGAAATCAGCGGTACATCCGGTTTCCGTGCCACGCCAGGCAGTCCAGTGCCGTGGTTCTCTGTTATCAGGGGGCGAAAAGGGGTCATGACTTATTTGCAGTCGGCAAAGTCGGTAGAGCTTACTGAATGATAAAATAGCGCAAACTTAATCTACTGTGAATCAGAATGGTAGATATGTGGAGGTAGATAAGGGACTCTGTTTACAATGTTTGAGTTTAAAAGCAGTTCTCCAAAGAGCCTGTATGCAAGTCATGCTGCGTGATCCAAGTAATCAATGATATCATCCAGAGAATTCCAGGGTAGGCTTCTGCCGGTCGATAGTAACGTACCACCTGCATCTCAGTAATACTAACCAGTGTTACGATTCGCACGTTACCAGCTGTTCAAACAGCTGTTCTCGTAGCCCGCATCGGTTATTGCAGGCATTAGCAATAGAAACAAGGGCGCGCCTTGGAGTTGATGGATATATCATATCCAATATAGCATGCCTACTTTGATATCGTATACTTTTCAATTGCCGTTGTTGTTTTTTCCGAGACACAGAACCATAGCGTAGCAGTAGCGTCCTTTACTAACATGGCCACTTTGCCGTTCAACATCCTTATCTTTGGCGGCACGGGCGCCATCGGCAAGCATATCACCAACGCCATCGTCTCCGCCGGGGCCTCTCCCGGCCACAGCATATCTATTTTCACTTCCGATGCCACGGCCTCCAGCCCCGAAAAGGCATCATTACTGTCATCATGGGAGTCGCAAGGCCTACGCGTTGTAACGGGAGACGTCAATAGTGCCCAAGACGTGTCGCGTGCATACGAGGGTATAGATGTGGTGGTGTCCTGTCTCGGGCGGAGCGTCTTGACATCACAGATCGAACTCATCAGGCTCGCGGAAGAGAGCGCGAGCGTCAAGTGGTTCTTCCCCAGCGAGTACGGCACGGATATCGAGTATGATGCCTCCAGCAAGGATGAGAAGCCACACCAGAACAAGCTCAAGGTGCGCGAGTTCATCCGGAACAACGTCAAGAAGTTACAGTGCACATATCTCGTTACTGGTCCCTACATCGACATGTACCTGACGCTCGTTCCGAGTGCCGAAGCAATGGGTGGCTATGACGTTCGTTCCAAGAGGGCCGTGGTCGTCGGCAGTGGCAACGAAGCAGTCGGCTTCACAACCATGCCCGAGTTCGTATTCTACCCCTATCTTGATTCTCCATCTTGATTTTATGTGTCAATCTGCACCTAGTCATCTATCCTGGTTATCTATCTCGAGTTTCTCGCTGGCTACGTCGTAGTATTTATTATCCATCACCCCACCATGTTCGATGCAGACTAACTTGGCGGATGTAGCGTTGGTAAGCTGTTAGTGGCAGCGCTGCGTCATCCGACAGAAGCAAAGGGTAGTGTGCTGAAGGTTCAGTCATTCGTGACAACACCACTCGAGATCTTGCGAGAATTTGAGAAACAGACGGGTGGAGGGTGGACGACGGAATACACTCCGATCCAAGCGTTTCGCGAAATGGAGGCACGGCTGTGGAGTGAGAACAACCCGATGGCGGCGTTTGCAACCCTGCGACGCATCTGGGCCGAGGGACGCACTCTTTATGAAAAGACGGACAACGAGAAACTAGGACTCGCACCCCAAGACATGGAATCACTAGGTGAGGTTGTCGGAAGAGCTGTCGGCGAGGTGTGAGCTATTTCTTGGAAGGCTTGAAACACACTTAATTAATTGCCTCCCTCACAGGTAGACTCTTTTCACACAGCTCTTTTCATAGGATATAAGTAGCAAAGGGACTTACTGCATCGTCAGCAATATGCCTGCTGTACGAATTCGTACTGTAACAAGCTGTAACGAGGAGAATTACCCCGCCATCCTCAATTGAGTTTCGAGGCATGATGCAGGGTTCGGGGGCTATCGTCCCCCAGAATGCCGATACCCCACAAAAAATTCTTATCAGTAGCTGCAGGCATTGCATTTTTTTCAATTGAGACTCAATTATCTAGCACCATTACATCGTTCAACATCGCATCCAAGTGCCCTGGCTATCCCGACCTATACTCTCTCGATCTTGACCTGCTCATGTGAAAATGGCCGCAGTGGCGCCCGCAAGTTTACCAGACTTAGCTGGTGCCGTGAGCGACACAGTACGGAAATCCTCAAAGCATGGCAAGAAGCGACACCGAGACTCCAACCAGACAGAGAAATCTGAGCGAAAGCACAAAAGGTCTAAAAGCGAGGCAGCTCCCGCCCCCATTGAAGCCGTCGAAACAGTAGAGGATGACTCGGCGCCCAAACAGAAACGGAAAGGTCATAAGTCGAGCAAAGCAAAAAGCTCTCACATAAACGAGGAGCAGGACGAGGCCGTGCCTGCACACGGTGCTGGTGAGAACGGCGAGGACGAAAGTAGTAGACGATCGGAAAAAAAGAAACATAAGAAAGGCGAGAAAAGCGAGAAAAAGTCCAAGAAGAAGAGCAAAGAATCGCATGAGCAAGTTCCGGACGGCGACAATGAAGACGAAGATATCTCAGAAGTACAAGTACATCCGGATGTCATAGTACTTAGTTCATCACGTTCGAAGACACACCCTGGCACCAAGTCGTCCAAGCATCTATACCCTTTTTACACCCAGACTGTGTCGCAGTACCTCCCGCTCCACCCTCTAGGAATCAACGAGCCCATACAAGGCTACATAAATCAGCATCTAGAACCGCTCCTTAATCGCTACGTACCCAATTTCGCAGGTGTTCTCCTTGCCTACCGCAATCCTCGTATCGGTGAGGCTCCCGGAAGCGGCTCGCTCACGGAAGAGAGCGGGATGGAGGATATGGCTGTGTTTGAGTCGATCAACGAGCATGCTGTTAGCTTCGGCTGGCTTACCGTCGAGATTGACATATTTCGGCCATCGCGAGGCGCGTGGCTGGAAGGCCTAGTCAATATCCAGAGCGGCGGTCATATTGGAGTCGTCTGCTGGGGTAAATTCAACGCGTCCATCGAATCCGGACGACTGCCACAGGATTGGCGATGGGTTGACCAGCATCCCGGCAAGAAGCAGCAAGACTCCAATCCCGAGGACACAGAATCCTCGTCATCACCCCAGGAGAACGCGGAAGCGGAGTCCACCGAGGTACATGCGACAGGTTATTGGGTAGACGGAAAAGGCGCCAAGGTCACATCCGAGACACCGATATGCTTCCGCATCAAGAACTACGAAGTTGGCAGCAGTGGCGATTATGGATACTTGAGCATTGAGGGTACCATGCTCACGGAAGAAGACGAAGAGAAGAAGGTGCGTAACGAGATGGAGGCCTTGAAGAACAAGTCAAAGCGCGGGTCGGCACTACGAAGGGAGAGGCGGCACCTACTGGAATTGGGCATAACCAAGTTCGGCGACGATGATAAAAAGGAATCCGAAAGCCAGAGGACCGAGGCTTAGGTTTCGAATTGACTATGTGGTGGAGAGAGACTGACACTGGGCTTTTTCTGAAAATGTTCAATGATATCCCCTATTACAGCGGAATTGCTCCCCGTCGGGGATGATTTCAGGTTCGAATCACTTTTTTAAAAATAATGGGGACCTGCAATATAGACTCAACACCCTGTAGCATCCTGAAAATAAAAATGATTAATAATTCTACCTAATTTATAGCACTTCTACTCAGCGATTTAGAGGGAAAATGTATGCTCAACATCATTTCTAATCACTACTCTCTGGAGCGGCTCCCGTTCTCTCCACTCCCTTCTCATTAACCTCAGTACCAGGTTCAGTGAGGTCGACACCGAGACGCATAGCCTCCGTGACCTCAGCTGCAGGGCCTGTAAACCACTTCCTAGCCCACAAGATCCACGCGCCTGTAGCGCCAATAGCGATGATACCGACCGCGACGACAGTGTAGTTGAGCGTCTGGCTAGTGACGGGATTCGCGGTAGGGAGAACGAAAACGACTGTGATGGTGATGATCCACGCGACAGCGATAAAGGCAATGATTCTACTGAAAGCCCCGAGATTGAAGGGGCCCTTCATGGCGACGAACTCGCGATGCCAGATCAGTCCAAGAAGAATTGGGATACCGTAGCTGATATATAAACCGATAGTTGCGATACTCGTAGCAGCAGCAAAAGCGACACTACTACCAAGGGAGGGCAGCGCCAGAATAAAACTCAGCGTAGCAGCGAGCCAGACGGCGCGGACGGGGCTGCGGAAGCGGTCGTCGACGCGGTGGAAGAAGGGGTGGATGCCGCCGTCGCGGGCAAAGGCGAACATCATGCGCGAGTTGCTCGTCATGCTGAAGAGGCCGCAGTGCCAGACGCAGAGGATGATGAGCGAGAAGAGGACCAGCGCGCCGTCCTCGCCGAATACGTCGATTAGGATCTGGAGCACGGGCTGGCCGTAGATGGATGATATGGTGGCCTCGAAGTCCTGGATTGAGAAGAGGAGGGATAGCAGGACGAGGAGCCCGAAGATGGCGCTGAAGCCTACTGATGATACCACGCCGATGGGCGCTGACCATGCGGCTCTGCGCGTCTCTTCTGACAGATGCGCTGAGGCGTCGAAGCCGGTGAGTCTGGAAAGTCAGTTAGTGGTGGCTCGATTCGTAATACTTAGTAGCAGAAAGGGGAGGAACACGAACGTGTATTGCGCGAGCAGACTACCGCAGACGACGAGATACGCAGGCGAAGCGCGTTCGCTCCAGCCCGGGGTTCCGTCTACACCAGTGCCGTCATTCAAGTAACCAAAGACGAAAGAAGCCGGCTGATGAGTGGGTGCCTTGGCCAGTACAGCAATAGCAAGAGCCGTGACGCCAGCCGAATGCAGAATTATAGAGACATTATTCAGATACTTCAGCACGTGGACACCAAAGGTATTCACGAGACCATGCGAGACGAGCACAGCGGCATAGATACCGATCGTCTTGGCGGGCGTCGGTTCGTAGTCGGGACTCTTGACGGTAGCGACAGTGGCAATGAGGCCCGCGAGACCGAACGAGATACCCGTGGTCACGGCGACCTGGCCGAGCAGATTGAACCAGCCTGTAATCCAGGCGGCAAAGGGCGACCACCGTGGAGGCGCCATCAGCGCGGCCCAGAAGTATGGTCCTCCGCTTGTTGGGATGGCGGACACAATCTCACCCATTGCCGTCGCGACCGCGAGGGTGAAGAAGGAGACGATGATCCAGCCGATACTCATGACTGGTTTTGATCAGTTAGTCAGAGGTGAACTTGACAGGTAGATACCCAAGGCGAAGTGAAGGCTGGGACAGAATCTCACCAGCTGGACCACCCGTATTCAACCCATATTCGAAAAGTGTCGTCAACCCTGTGATGACGCTCTTGAGGTTTCTTTAGTCATCCGCGCGCGCATACTCTTCATGATCTCACACTCACGATGATCGAGAAAGACACGCCAAAGTTATGCGCCAGGCCCTATTTTTACAAAGTCAGCACTCAGAACCAAAATAAATCACATATCGAGTAAGACGAATGCACGACATACCCAGTCCCGTTTCAGCTCCTGCTTGTACCCGAACTGCGCGAGGCGGTCCTCATCCTGCGCTGTGGCGGCGGTATTCGACGCCTGTCGCTCTATCTCCAGCTCTGCCATGATTCCCTCGTTCGCTCGTTCACTTAGTCTATCGCATGCGCAAGTCAAAATGCCACCCAATAACAAATTATACAAAGTCTAGCGACAAGTGATTATTCAAGTAGGCAATCATAAAACAAATGACGACGCGGGTATATATGTAGGTAGATAGAGTCGCATCTCAAGCCGCATTGCATGAACAAACTACCGAACTTACTTTATATCCACTACGCTGCAGACATACCTAGCTATCTCTCTAGACAGGGGGGGGGATGTTGGATTCTCCTCATTCTACGGCCGTACTTATGTACATACATACATGGCTCATGTGGTTGGGTTACTGATAAAGCTCCCCCCCGGTCGCTTCGACGCCATCCAAGACTTTAGCGGATTGGAATAGGTAAGCTTGATGTTACCTTATCTATGCCTGTGCACAACATACCTGATAAGACTACGTATTCGAATAGGTATCTATTGGAAATAGGTGCGATTAGGTAAGTAGGTAGATAGTTTTCCTGCTTAAATAGACGTTGTTCTCGAGGAGTACGTATGCAATCATATGTTTGACCCTTCTGAAGGGAAGCTGTTCGTGATAATTGTCCTTTCTCACGAGAATCACGCGACTAGCTGCCATCTATGGTATTAGTCAGACCATAATAGGTAAGTCTCTATTCTACGCGATTAGAATTTCAAGCAGGGGACCTGAATTAGGTAAGTTATCGATCTAACCTCAAGTAAGAACAATCTAGATGATAAAGACGTTCCTTGACCCCATGATCCCGGCCATCTACTAATTATTCAAAGATAAATAAGCAAAAACTACCGTACCAGTTGCCAGCCTTCTTCCTAGAAACTACCTAATCTAAACGGCATCACGACCGTTATCGGCTCAAATGACTCGAGCTACCTCAGCGGAAACCCACTTGTCGAAACTCTTGTCCCCGTTTCCCCGTAACCGCCAAGCGCCGTAAATAGCTATTATACCCGAAGGCGGACCGCCGTCTTCAAAATTATGCTTCCGGAACTCCTAATAGACTGGGGTGTGGCATATCAATAAGTGGTCGGGTCCAGCTCACTGATATCCCAGATATCATTTCGTGGTAACGTCGTGTTGATCCGCGAGTCTTTACGAGGATGCCTTACTTTCGAAATCATGCTGGGGACTATTGGTACGTGATAAGCTTGATGAGTTAGCGGCACTCGGGGAGGCTTCGAAGAAGTAATATGCGCCACGGCGGTCACTTCCGTTACCGTAGTGGGCACTATATACGTAGAGGAAGAATCCGAGGCCATGATGTTCACATTGATGATGTGGCCTTTGTGCTAACACACCCGGAGGGCGCCCCTGTGAGAAGAATTCTTCTGCCAACTTAGCGTCGTAGTTCAACACGTTGCACCGTGAGGGCCATGTCCGACTTACTCCGTCAATCCTATCATTCGCACTAGCATTGATTCGGAGACGCAATTGGGAAGACGCTCAATCGTATAATTCTTCTAAGAAGAAAGATAAGTACTATAGTTCCGAAATAACGAGAGCGAGACTCATGAATCTTGGTTTGAGGCGTCATCGCCTCGCCTCGTCTTTGGCAGGTGTCTTGGAAGCCAGTGTCTGTATCGCCCCTAGGACGGAAGCTCACATTATCGTATGATATTCCGCCTTAAGTTTAAATAGCAAACATGCTTCGTCCACGAATACACGAACACCTCGGCATAATACAGAGTGCTTAGCTTCCACTTTATCGTATCATTAGCGTTCTTCACTGATATATAAGCCCAAGGTTAAGACATACGAGAGAATTCTCTACACGTATAAACGAAGGGACTATACCTGTGCACATTCAAGTTGAATACTCATTGGAAAAGACGTAGGTAGTGTTATACCTCAGCCTAAAGGTAGTATAACGGCTAACTTCGCGCAAAATAGGACATCGAACGTGACTTCGTTTTGTTATCTTCGCTGTATCGCAGTCAGGACAAACCCTTACCGAACAACACATTATCGTTATCAACGTGTCTGCGATGGGCTCGCTTTGCTTCCGTTTATTGTGCAAGACACAGTTATGCATACAGAAGTAATTTTCAAAGGTCTACGAATTCATTCCTCCATGAAGACGTGATGAAGCTCATATACACACCTACCTAGTCAACCAAGATCGTACGTCTCCCCAGTCCCTGCTAAGTAAAACTGGCGCGCACCTTAGCAACTTGCTTATCACTGGATATTCGAAGTGGTCTTAACGAGAATGAAAATCTTGATTTCTATAGATGCATTAAATTAGGGAAAAGGGTTATGAGAGAAAGAACTGTATATGAAACATAGAAAACCGCTATATATCAGTCTCCCAAAGCACTTGCCGCCCACGGCCGGGCTCGACCACCGGTTCAAGCCTTGCTAGATGACCCAGCGTTATCATCGCAACGCCCTCCCTAACGTCACGTTTTCGAAATTACGCAGTTACTGAGGCCATTCCGCTTCCAACTGTGGGCTTCGAATCCTTTCCCCAACTTGTGACCCCCCAGAGCGCCAGTGCTGTAAAAATGACAACGAAGATTGAGTTTGAGGGTGCTCACGCCCCAGGACTCGGATTTGCGCCTGGGCACACTGCTCCATCAACTCCATTGCCACGTCTGCATGGCCCAAGCCCTTCCGAGCATGTGCTAGCGTACCCATGCTTTTTAGGGTATCAGGATGCTCTGGCCCTAGTACCCGTTTGTTTCTTTCTACTACTTGTACAAGCAGCAACTCGGCTTCTTGCCACTGTTCTTGCCTGTTGTACACGAAGGCTAGGTCGTGCATACTGTTTAACGTCTCAGGATGCTCTAGCCCTAGTACCCTTTTACTTATTTCTACTACTCCTTTAGTCAGTAACTCGCCTCCCTGCCACCGTCCTTGTTTGATGTATGCTGAGGCTAGAGAGTGCATACTCGTTAACGTAGAAGGATTCTCTAGCCCCAGTACCTTCTTTCTTTTTCGCACTACTTCTTCAAGTAGCAACTCAGCTTCCTGCCACCGTTTTTGTTCGCAGTATAGGGAGGCTAGGTTGTGCATGCTAGTTAGTGTGTCAAGACGGTCTAGCCCTAGCACCCTCTTTTTCTTTTCAATTATTTGTGTGAACTCGAGCTCGGCCACGTCCAACTGACCTTGCTTCATGTGAACCCATGCTAGATGGCTCATGCTCTCCAGCGTGACAGGGTCATCTGGGTTTAGATCCGCCTCGCGTATTTTTATCGTCTCCTTAAACATTTCCTCGGCATCTTTCCACCGCCTCTGTTTCGTGTAGGTTAGAGCCAGCGATGTCATTACATTTGCCGTCTCCTTGTGCTCTGTACCATATAATTTCTTTGCCACGGCAAGTGCTTTCTCTTGCATACATTCTGCTGTAGCGTATCTACCTTGGCCGTCAGAATACCAACCACCGCGATATAAGATTTGATAGAAGTCTGTTCGCTGCTCCAATTCCTTATCCTCGGGGTAATAGAGAGCTGTTTGTTCGACGTGTGGAAACAATTTGCGGCAAGCCGGCCAGTTTGAGAAGTGTGGTGGCGGAAACGCTCGAGCCAACCGACTTATGCACGGCATCTTGAACATTCCCGTCTCTTTGTGCATATCTAACCATTTTCTGATGGAAAACTGAACTAGTCGGTGCATTTCAAACGTGTCGACAGTTTCATTGGCGCTGATTAAGCTGTAATTCAGAAGTGTTGCGATATCTTTAGCGAAAATTTCTTTGTATGCATCATTCAAACTTTTACTGGTGCTGACGTTTTCGTTTTCTGAGTGAGCATCGTACTTGCGAGTCTCATTCCAAGCTATTGGCTGAACTAAATAGTCCTGGATACCTTGGCAGTCGAAGAAACTCATGAGCGATAGTAGCTCTGTCGCTGTTGGCCTTTGCGAGCGGATGTGCTCAAAAGTGATCTGCAACGTGGTTATGACCGAATTCGGTGTGTCAGGTTCACGTCGAAGATCGCCACCATCGTAGTTCAAAAGATTAAACTGTTTCTCTTCATTTTGGCGAAATTCTTCCAAGTACTTTTTGACTGAAAAATGCCGCGCTCTTTGTTGTATATAGGCCGCGGCTTGACCAATAGCCAGAGGCATATGCCCAAGAGCCTCGACGAGCTCTATTCCACTGGCTTCGTCAAAGTGGGATTCCGACTTCGTTTTGAGGAGCGCAAGGGCTTCGGCGCGGTTCATTGGTCCGACATCAATGACGCAGCTATTATGCCCCGTTAGCCTAAAGGCTAAATCTCTGCTTCTCGTTGTGATAATGATGGATCCGTTCGAACTTTGAGGGAGATATGTCGCTAACGCCTTTGTCTCTTCTCCAGCAGTTGTGGATTGCTTGTCACCTTTGTAAAACACATTAATATCGTCGGCACTGTCCAAGACCATTAACCACCGGCCATTATGTTCGTTACGTAGCCATTGATAGACACGCTGGAGGATGTCTGCATTTGGCTGGTCTCGGCCACGGATCTTAACAGCATCTGCAATCTCTTTGAAGCCTTGTTCGAACCGAGCTCGCGTGCCAGCGTGGACCCAAAACACCCAGAGCTCTTTCCCTTTTTGTTTGAAGGATTTTTCTACTCTGTATGCGTACTCGATGCCGAGTTGTGATTTTCCTACTCCTCCAAGCCCCATGAGGGCTACGCGTGAGGGTGTTGTTGAGCATGCTTGCTCCATTAGATCGAGGATATCCTTGCGCTCGACAAAATTGCGGTCCTGGCAGAAGGGGATGAAGGACGATGGTTTTGGCGGGGTTTCAGGGCGATCAGGAGCTACAAGACTCTAGTTAGGGTCGTTGCGTTGGCAGCAAGTAGTGGGCAACGTACCTTGGACTACGATAGTATTGTTCCCGACATGAACACTACTATGTCCATCAGCTCGCAAATCTCTGACACCATTAGATGTCACCATTTTCTATTCGTTTCGAGATGTAGATTTTGTCAATATAGTCGATATGGGAACTAGTAGGTATCGATAGTTTTGTTTGGGTCTCGTTTTGTCCGGGTAAGCAGTGTTGGTATGGCCCCCAGCTTTTGTCGCTCAGCCTGCCTTACGTCTTTCGTCTCTTCAGCCATAGAAACCCCGCAGTAAGCACGCCTATAAAGGTAATTTCTTCAATCCCATACCCTAAGCAAGTATAGTTATCAAAACATTTCATTAGCAACTTTCTGAACTTTCTGTCAAAATGGCAGAGGCCTTTGGTGTTGTGGCCGGTGCGTTGAGCGTGGCAGCCCTATTTAATAACTGCGTCACTACTTTCGAGTACATCCAGCTCGGACGCCATTTTGGAACGGACTATAAGAGATACCAGCTCAAACTCGACATTGCCAAAACCCGCCTGAGCCGATGGGGTGAAGCTATCGATGTCAACAACGACCCTCGATTTACTATCGACAAGCCACAAGATGAATCTTCTTGTGAAGCTCGAGACATCATGGCAGAGATCGATGAATTGTTTAAAACGCTACAGAGAGCATCTGAGCGCTACGCCAAAAAAGCAAAACCAGAAGAACTCAGGCTCCTACAGATCGAGGATATGCCACCAGTCGCCAAAAACCTACATAAACGTCTGGGCGATATTGTTAAACATAGGACAAAGAAAATCAGCATATTGAAGAAGGCCAGCTGGGCATTGTATGATGGCAAGAACTTTGACAAGCTAGTGGGAGAGGTGACGGGGTTTGTCGACAGTCTAGAGAAGCTGTTTCCCGTAGAAGCTGCTCGTCAAAATCTGGTTCAGATAGAAATTGAAGAGTTCAACGAGGACGAGCCCAGCTTGAGGGCTTTGCAAGAGGCTGCGGCAGATACGGATCGTGATCTATCTGAAGCTACTTCCGAGCAATTGAAGAAATTCGACGGCATGAATTATGCGGGGCACATCCAAAATAATGAAGAGGCGATAGTGAAGGTCGGAGATGAATGGAGCGAGGAAGCGCTAAGTCGTGGCGTTCGTCCATTTGGTACGACTCGGAACGGAGCCGGATCGGTCGTGGGGAGTGGCTCATCAAGAACCCAAATTGGAAACAGCTACGGAGGGCCCAGTTTCTTCCATGGCTAAGCTCCGTGCAATCTTTCGAAACATGCCCGGGCTCTCAAACTTTCTTTCGAATCCTACCCTGGTAGGGTCACCACCTGTGCCAGTGGTTTCCACAAAATCTACTTCAGACCTAGTTATAACGTTGCTACAGTGTCTTTCGTTATTTATTTCTTTCTCTTCCCTCTTCTCCCCTTCTTTCTTTTTTTTATTTCACTTTCATGTTTTCTGATGGGAATAGAAGTGTATTTAAAGGGCTCCTACTATCATTAACATCTACTTTCCTAGTCTAGGTAGTCTTATCATTTGATTCTATCTCTCAAACTCGAGACAATTTAGATTATTGAGCCTGTTGGACCGTTCATGTAGTGATGACTGTTATGGTGTATATACGAAGCGCAAAGACATTGTCAGTCTAGCTGTAAACTAATCTAAGTACAAGGTTGCTTGACGTGGAGATTGCGGATCTAACCTTAATACTTGCTGATTTACACTATTTATGTATTAGCGCCGATCAGCTAAGTGGGTACCCGTTCGGAACTAACAGCCTTAGCTGAACTACACTACAATACATCATTACATCTTCTGATTTACCATCTAGCCCAGATGCATCTTATGCATCAATAGGTGGAAGATATTGTCTACCGCTGTGGTATCTTCATCATGACTTCAACCACACTGCGACAGTGCATGAGGGACATATCCCCATTTCTCCTCTTGCTCGTCAGCATCAGCACGCTTGGCCCACTGCAGTTTGGATTCCATCTTGTAAGCTCTCTGTCCTCTCCGTCAATAGTCAATCATGTTCCAGGTAGCTGACACACTCTATCACCATACTGTAGGCCGAACTTAATGCACCACAAGATGTCATATCATGCCGTGTCTCCAAGTCATCCGTGGGCTCGAAGCTTTCCGCCGCCTTCCACTCCTGGACATCGTCATCGTCGAGCTCGAACCGCGCCGTCACCACCACAGCCTTGCCCAACTGCATCCCCATGAATGACGCCCAGTTCGCCGTCGTTTCGAGCATGTTCACCCTTGGTGGCTTGATTGGCGCTCTTGCGGGTGGTCCCATATCTTCCGCTCGAGGGCGGCTCTTCGCCATGCGTTTGACCGGCCTGTTCTTCGTAGCCGGGTCCGTCCTTCTTACTCTGGGAACCTCTATCGCCGTCATGTCCATCGGAAGAGTCCTTTCCGGTATAGGTGCCGGTGCAGCCACCGTGATAGTCCCCATCTACATCAGCGAGGTCGCACCTCCTCGAGAGCGGGGCACTTTCGGTGCCATGACCCAAGTCAGCATCAACGTCGGTATCCTGGGAACCCAGACCTTGGGGTACTTCTTGAGTTCCGAACCTACTTGGAGATGGATCTTTGCTGTCGGCATTATCGTCGGCGCTCTCCAGCTCCTCGGCCTCCTGGTCATACCCGAGAGCCCAGCATGGTTGGCCACGAACAAGAACGTTTCCCAAGCTAAGCGTGTCCTTCAACGGATTCGCGGCAAGCACTATGATATTGAAGAAGAGACTGCGTTCTGGGATTCCGGAGTTGCGTCCCCTGAAGAAGAGGCGCTTCTCGAAGAGTCCACCACGCCCGTCAGTCCCATACTCAGAAGAGCCTCGACCTCAAGTAAGGCCAGTGGGAAGTCTAATTCCCACCTGGGCTTTTTCGAGATTGTTAGGGATGTCCAGTATCGTCCGGCCCTAGTAGCGGCTGTTGGAGTAATGTGTACCCAGCAACTATGCGGCATCAACTCTATCATCATGTATTCCGTGTCTTTGCTGAAGGATCTTCTGCCCATAAACTCAGCACTGTTGACAATAATCATCTCCGCTATCAATCTTATCACGACCATCGCGTGCTCACCGTTGCCTGACAAGCTTGGAAGAAAGACCTGCTTACTTCTATCCATCTTCGGCCAGGGGGTTAGTGCACTGGCACTAGCTCTGTCGATTGTTTTTGGAGCCAAAATACTCTCCGCTGTAGCTGTGCTATTCTTTGTAGCATTTTTCGCTGTTGGGTTGGGGCCTGTCCCCTTCATTCTCGCATCTGAGATGGTAGGCCCCGAGGCGGTGGGTGCTGTCCAGTCTTGCTGCCTTGGAGCCAACTACCTTGCCACATTCTTGGTGGCTCAGTTTTTCCCGATCATCAACCTAGCCTTGAATGAACGGTTTGGCGGCGCCGGTTGGGTCTACTTTATTTTTACGGGCTTGGCCGTCCTTTGCGGCTTATTTGTTCTGTGGCGCGTGCCGGAAACGAAGGGGAAGAAGGATGCAGACGAGGTTTGGGGACGAACACGACGTCTAGATTAAGTGTTTTTCTTGCTCATTCGAAGTTAACTCAGTATACAGTATAATGGTCCATTGAATTCATGAATATCTCACAGTTTCCGCCCAGGTCTCAACCGCTGGTTTCTAATCATGTGATCTACCTGCATGATGCCCGCCCTGACACCATCAACGACATGTAGTTGCTCGTAGGCGAACTCGTCACCAAATTCCTCACCGGCAGCCTCGCGAATGATCTGCTCCAGACCCGCCATGCCCGCACAGCCCATGACCACAACAGAAACATGACCTGCACCTAGTAGACGCTTCGTCGCCGCCTTCAGCTTCTGTCTGACCACGGCGGGATCCACACCATGGTGGAAGTCGGACGCATTCAGCCCCGTAGACTGAACACCCGCAAACTTAGCATTTCCTCCCTCTGTCTTCGCACCAAGGAAGGCGCTCACGCCGTCCGACAGGTGGGTTTCCCAGAACTTCCCCGTGGTGACGATACCCCATTTCTGGTCCGGGCGGAGAAGAGAGATAGCGGCTAGGACGCTGGCCTCGAAGATACCCGTGACCGCAGTGGCGGGCTCGCGAGATTGGAGTTCCGATACCAGAGGGTGTACGCTGAAGCAGGCGACCACGATGCCGTCGTAGTTGTTTGCAGTGCTGAAGTCTCCTAGCACGGCTTCTGTGCTGTTTTTGATGTCTGTTCCGTCGTTTATGCTTGCTGGGGACTCTGGGGGGGCTGTGTAGGTGTATACTTCTGTTGACTATACACATGAAAGATGAGTCGTTATCATCGTAAAGATAAAGACTTTGAGGGGTTGACGTACGTGAGGCAAATTAACTATACATGACCGTTCGAGTTAGTACAAGTAATCTTCTTGACATTGGAAATTATTGTAAATCTCAAGAAGCGCCTAACTCCCCACATGGACGAGACTAAATCAAACTAACTCATATCTTGGACAATGAAGGACTAGAAAACCGAATATAAACTAAGGACATACTCACCATCATTAATAACTGTCTTCATCCCATCTGTCATAGATGAGGATGAGTTGGGGTTCAGGAGCAGAATCTTGGTGCCCTGTCCTCTCACAAGCGTTGTAGACATTGTTGTTGTAGATTGGTGATGGCTTATTGCTCGAAGTACCATTTCCTGCGATGTTTCCTAAGTAACTAGAAACAAATATCGTTATGCCCTACTACATAAAAGTTCATATAGACGAAAAATTTCAAATTATATGATTTCCACCTCGACAATTGCGTAGATAGGTATACTTCATTGTATTTGGTTTACAAGTTTACAACCAGGTAGTTCCATATGAGTTTCGAGGTGGGGATGGTGGGGTTAGTATTACCGCGATGCGGGGTGCTTCCCTTGCGTAAATACAGTATGGAAATTATAATTTGAACTGTAATTGAGTTCTGCAGCCTGCAGGTACGCAAGATGCACAGCCACAGAGCATAGTTACCCTGCCACACCGTCAATAGGTAACTTACGCTTAAGGTCTGACGACAGCTGCCTCCTCGTCACTCCCGTCCGCCGCTCTCCCCGCCGTCGCAACCATCGTCCAGGAGCTTCGTGCCTACAGCTAGTCCAGCCCAAATCCTCATACAGTCCGCTAACAAGGCCTCTGGCGACTCAACACCATTTCCGATTTATTTGATCCTCTCGGGCGAGCCGTGGTCATCTCCTCGCTCTGATAGTAGGCCCGAGAGAGACACGAAGCCATGGCCGCTCCTCCTATCGGTTGGTGGCACCTTTCCCGGTAACTGGGTGCTTCGATGCCTGTGCATACGCCCGCTGCCGATCACAAGTTATACTGGCATATCTATCTCTAACATGAACGTGTACCAGTCCTCGATGGAGGCACCGGCTTTCTGAAAGTCGGCTATGCCGCGCAGAACTTCCCCGAGCACCAATTCCCGTCCATCGTGGGCCGCCCAATCCTGCGAACCGAAGAAAAGGGCGGTGACAATGACATCGTCATTAAGGATATCATGTGCGGTGACGAGGCTGCCGCCGCCCGTACCATGCTTCAGATAACCTACCCCATGGAGAACGGCATCGTTAAGCGGTGGGACGACATGCAGCACTTGTGGGACTTCACCTTCTTCGAAAAGATGCAGATCGACCCCCGCGGCCGCAAGATCCTGCTCACCGAACCCCCCATGAACCCCCTCAAGAACCGAGAGCAGATGTGCGAGGTCATGTTCGAGCGTTATGAGTTCGGCGGTGTCTACGTCGCTATTCAGGCCGTGCTAGCCCTGTATGCGCAAGGTGCGTGCAGTTGCTCTTGAATTGTATCCACGCAGTCACTAACGAGCTTTCGTGTCTATCTCTCTAGGTCTGAGCTCTGGTGTGGTAGTAGACTCTGGAGACGGTGTCACACATATCGTCCCCGTCTACGAATCCGTCGTCCTTAACCACCTTACCCGCAGATTGGATGTCGCCGGCCGCGACGTCACACGTAACCTCATCTCACTTCTTCTACGGAGAGGTTATGCCTTCAACCGAACCGCCGATTTCGAGACCGTCCGTCAGATTAAGGAGAAGCTCTGCTACGTGTCATACGACTTGGAACTGGACAAGCGCCTGAGCGAGGAGACCACGACACTAGTAGAGAGCTACACACTCCCCGATGGCCGTGTGATCCGTGTAGGCAGCGAACGATTCGAGGCTCCTGAATGTCTGTTCCAGCCCCACCTCGTAGACTGCGAACAGCCGGGTATCGCCGAGTTCCTATTCAACACGATCCAGTCCGCTGACGTCGACGTGCGCGCCTCGCTGTTCAAGGCAATAGTGCTTTCGGGTGGCAGCAGCATGTACCCTGGTCTACCGTCGCGACTCGAGAAGGAGTTGAAGCAGCTATGGCTGACACGCGTTCTTGGGGGCAACCCGGAACGACTAAACAAGTTTAAGGTCAGGATAGAGGACCCGCCGCGTCGGAGGCACATGGTGTTCCTGGGCGGTGCCGTCCTGGCCAACATCATGGCCGACAAGGAAAGCATGTGGATCACCAAAGAAGAATGGGCTGAGCAGGGACCAAGAGTCCTGGAAAAACTTGGCCCACGTTAGAACTGGAAGATAGCGAGTCAAGGGGGCTACGGGGACTTGGTACCTCGTAGCCTTCTGTGCGATTGAAAATTAAATATATTGAAGAATGATGATATACCAAACCCCGAGTAGCAATTCGATACCTTCGTATATAGTATTATGAGTTCTGGTTCGGAATCTACCTTGACGAGATATGAGCAGGAGACAATTGATCTTTCATCTATATGATAGTTAATCCGCTACAACAGCTTGGATCTAAACTTCTATAGATATGCAAGCCACCTTTTAACGTCTGGGATCCGTCTAACTAGAAGAATTCCACGAGTACTCTGATCAATTTTCTATACTATTGTACTGTTAAGCAGCTAAGTAAGACGAGGTTCATACGATTCGTACGCTTGTTCTATATTAGAGGAAGATCTACCTACTATCCCTTCCAAAAGCGGGTCGTTTGGACTGTGAGGGGTGCATACAGTACAGTACAGTAAAACGTCTTACCGTTCAGCTACAAGTAAAGGTAGAGCCACCTAATTCATAGTGGACTAACCTAGCAATGAGATGTAAAGTTTATCAGATTATCAATTTTTAGAGATTTCAAAGTGTTTGGTCTGGAGGCGAGGCGAGTCGGACAAATTAGGGTGCTCACATACCTAGGGAAATGAGTAGCTGCTGCGCCACAATGACTTTGGTCACCAGCCACCTTTCCTCGGACTGGACAATGGGGGAATGGCCGGGCAGAAGCCGGGTTGGCAGTCATCCCTCATGTTCGAAGGTAAATCAATTAATGAACAAGAAATACGTGACATTATATCACATGCTGTATAAGCTTTGAATCCTACGCATCCATACCGGCATTTTATGTTCCTCCAACCAGCCAGTGTTCAAGCTCGCCACGACGCGTATTGTGGCAGGTACCTACAATCAAATTATTCGACATTATTATAACCGGAAACCTTAATGACCTGATCTATCATTCTCGTCAGCTACTCCATCCTTCTCTCTCTCTTCTTCGACCCGTCATCCATCATCCATCTTCGGGTCACTTTTATTCACCATTATCATCCTCATTATCATAAGATACATGCGAGGTCTCACCGCCGACAGAGTGTGATAGCATATTGTCTCACCTTCGGTTCCGGGCTTACCGGCGTCACGGAAGGGGGCGTTTGCTCCTTTACACGACATACGGGTAACAAACAAGTCATCAGAAACAATCGACCAGCCAGCCAGTTAGCCAGCCAGCCAGCCATGAGTAACACGAACCCACCCTCGGGAGCGTCGGGGCCCGCCTCGGCATCCGCACGGCCTCAGACATTAAAAAGGAGTGTCCAGGCTGCTTTTGAAGGTAAGACTTGACTTGTACTGTCTAACGAGATATTGCTTGCTGCTCTCCTCTCTGCCGCCGGCCATCCTCCTCCTCCTCATCATCATTATCATACCACAGATAAAAGAAAAAACAAATAACGAAGAACAACGTTCACCTTTTCACCCAATCTCGCCTCGCTCGACTAGTGTTGAAGCGACTGGTGGATAGACGAACTGTACGCGAGCTGATGCACACACATGTATCATACCATGGATCCCATAAACCATCTCCACAACAATGTGAAGGCCTACTATAGCACACGTGATCCAGGTATAGCTAGCAGTGAGTGTGCACCAGCTACTTATCGGGTGCACATCTTCTATCTCCCGCCTAGATGAACCCTGGCCCGGGGATGCGGCCCTCTTCTCATATCCTGGCCAGGCCTTGCCGCTGAGCTTTTCCTCGTCATAAGAACCTTAGGCCATTCTCATTAGTACACAACTCTGGATTGAGACTATCAACTAACTGTCGTGCATCCAGACCCTAACGATAGAGGCAACAGGGGAGGCTACCAGTCCAAAGTGAAAGTAATGGACAAGTACCGTGTTGTAGGGTTCATCAGCAGCGGCACCTATGGGCGGGTGTACAAGGCGCATGGCCGCCAGGGCCAACCGGGCGACTTCGCCATCAAGAAGTTCAAGCCTGACAAGGAAGGCGAGCAGATACAGTACACGGGCATCTCGCAATCCGCTATCCGCGAGATGGCCCTCTGCTCCGAGTTGCGCCACGACAACGTCATTCGCTTGATCGAGATCATCCTCGAGGACAAGTGCATCTTCATGGTCTTCGAGTACGCCGAGCACGACCTATTGCAGATCATCCATCACCATACACAACAGCCGCGTCATAGCATCCCGCCGTCGACGGTCAAGAGCATCATGTTCCAGCTGCTCAATGGCTGTCAGTATCTGCATAGTAATTGGGTCTTACACCGCGACTTGAAGCCTGCCAACATCATGGTGACCTCTTCGGGCCACGTCAAGATTGGGGATCTGGGGCTCGCACGTCTGTTCTACAAGCCGCTGCACTCGCTTTTCAGTGGCGATAAGGTGGTAGTAACAATATGGTATCGTGCGCCAGAGTTATTGTTAGGGAGTCGTCACTACACGCCCGCCATAGATCTGTGGGCCGTGGGATGCATCTTCGCCGAGCTATTGTCCTTGCGGCCCATCTTTAAAGGGGAGGAGGCGAAGATGGACAAGAAGACGGTTCCATTCCAGCGTAACCAAATGCAGAAAATTGTCGAGATCATGGGCATGCCAACAAAGGAGCGCTGGCCCCTTCTAACGAGCATGCCTGAATACAGTAACTTGTCCACGCTCACGCCCATGATGCTGCCTGGCCACCCACACCACCCGCATCACCACCACCATCACAAGTCATCAGCAGCTGCATCGACTAGCCACCTAGAAAAATGGTACTACGGCACCATTGGTGGACATGCCTCAACCTCATCCCCGGCTTCAAACGGCAGTCTCACATCCTTAGGCGCCGAAGGCTACCGGCTTCTGGCAGGACTCCTAGAATACGACCCGGAGAAGCGGTTAACAGCGGAGAAAGCGCTGCATCATCCCTTTTTCGGCGGTTCCGGTTCGGGCATGGGGGCAGGAGCGAGCACCGAGCAGATCAGTAGGAATTGCTTCGAGGGGCTTAAGACGGCCTACCCCACGCGACGCGTCAGTCAGGACGATAACGACATCCGCACGAGCAGCCTCCCAGGCACGAAGCGGTCTGGGCTACCGGACGATAGCCTCGTGGGGCGGCCTGTGAAGAGGATCAAAGATGCTTAGAAGGATTCTAGGGTAAACACGGAAGAAGCATATGTCCCCGCCATAAAATGGAGCAGCGAGTTGGAGGAAACCGTTGTGCGAGAAATAGAGCTACTGGTAGAGGTGGTGATGGTGGAAAGAATTGTCATTAGAAACAAAGCCATACGAGAATGGTTAGATGGGATCGTGGAAGGACCGGTGGAAGACACGAGTCGAGCGATGGGGGCGGAAGCGGATGAACAAACGGACTGGGAGACGAGTGAAGAGACAGATGAGGAAACGGAGGAGGAAGAGATGAACCAAGAAACAGATCACGACAAGATCGTGGAGATAAACCAAGAGACAGTTGATGATGAGACCGTGGAGATATACCCAGATGATGACGAGACCGTGGAAGAGATATATGAGGAGATGCCGGAAGAGACGGGCGGGGAAATGGAGGAAGTGGCGTATGAAGAGACAGATGACTATCCGGACGACAAGACGGAATACTCGCTATTCCCTCCACTAAGTTTTTAGAGCGGTGCTGTGCTTCGGCATTGCCGAGGAACATGGGAGGCGAAGGCGGTGTATCTGTCATTTTCCTCGTCAGCTTGCATGGGGTTAATTCACGAAAGGTCGGCTTCGGGTCGTACATGCATCTTTATTTAAAGAAAGGGTGTTTATGGATTAGCAAGGCGTTCGGAGACGATTGGTTTGAAGGCTTTCCGGGATATATGTATGTATATAGATACCCGGTAGGTTAGATAGGTCTGTGTATCATAGTTGCTTGATTCATTATACTACTTCAAGAAGCTTTCTTGATTATGCTTACTTTATTCTTCTCCCTTAGGACAACGTATGTGCGAATATACTTAGGTACCTTAGGTAAGTAGTTAGGTGACTAAGTGCATAACGTAACGTGCGACCTTACTTCGTTGAAGAATTGGAATTTAAAATGAAAGATCAAGATGTAAATTACATAATTCTATCAGCATATGACCTGTTTCTCGATGTCACGAAACTGAGCAACTGAGTTGAATTCGGAAACAAGGTGAATGCGGAATAAGTACGTTATGATCATCAATCAAGTCGTCAGATAATCGTAAAGTTTGTCCATGAAACATGGCCTAATAAAATGAAACGAGACGAGGAGAAATGGTGTCGACCGTCAAACTGCTCGTTCGTTCCTTTAGATAGGCAGGCTAGGTAGGTATGTAGCCTCGAACCTAGCTGCGTAGCATATCGCAGTAGGTATAGGAAAGACCGAGGCCAATGAGTTCATGTCAATTGAATCTTGCTTACTTCACTTCTCCTGGTAATCATTCAGTTTGCCTTTCGCCTCCTTTCAATTTCATTTTCACTTTGCTCTTTTCTATAGTAAGACAGTATTTGTGTAATTTGCAATGAACTAGGTATTTATTGGTTCAGTGAGTGAGTGCATAGTGAAACACAGGCACTATAGCTGGAGATACTGTGGTGAATCCTCATGAAGAGAGTGAGTCCTCATAGACATCTCTCAACAAGTGCAGCATGTATTCCATAATCATAACTCCGCATGGCACCAAATCACACATCTGTAATCTTTCGAAGCATATATTGCACATCATCTAACTAACTAGCTAATCTCCTATCTCTCCCTTTTCTCTCTCTCTCCTCCTGAATCGCCAACACAGCCGCAACATCTCATTATCTTGAACGGGTGGGTGTCTTATCTCAAACAAACGTACACATTCATATCGTTCCGTGATCTCAGAAGAAAAAAATTATTCAGAGGGAGTAAGTAGTAAGTAAGTAATAGTGGTATTTTTTTGGAAAAAAAAAAAAAAAAGTCAAAACAAGGAGTCGTCATGAATTAGGTAAGTGATAAAAAAACAAGAATAGCTCACTACCCGCCGCTGCTGCTCCGTTCGCCAATGGGGTTGATGGATGTATGGATGGATAGATAGATAGATAGGTAGATGGATATTATCGCGCCCAGCGTCGTTCTCGGTTTCCCCGCCCACTCCAAACTCCTATTTCCCGTTATTTGTTACGAGATTTCGCTAGTCGAACCTCATTATTCGTGCGCTACTAATTCACGTACTGCCAGCGGGTACAGCGATCGCGCGACAACAACCGACACGAGAACAATGTAATTATTGGTATTCGGTCCAGTGGCCCCCTTTTCCCACCGTAGCCCATGATAGAGAATCCCAGCAAGATCGTATAGTAGGCGGCGTGAAGAAGCCTGTACGCAGGACTGCTTATTTCAAACGCAGCGCTTCTGGCGACGTAATGATATCATCGGAAGACGCATGGAATGACGAGCTATTATGGGTAGGTTCCGGGTGTAAGAAGGGTCTTGGGGGAATAAGATGATAAATATGAGGCGGGACTATTCGCCGATCTAACGTGTTGAGTCCCGGGTTCGATAGAGAAATCATGGATATCGTATGCGTGGATCATATGCTCTACTTCTTCGCCGGCGCAGGAGGGGCCTTCACGTTGTTTGAGAGCCAAGCTAGACCCTCGAGTAGACCTTCGCCGGTCGTGGCACAGCTGGGCACCACGTACCAGATCTTGTCCTTTAGCTTGGATAGCTGGAGGGCTTCGGTGACCTCCTGGGGTTTCATGGCTGTGAAGAAAGGACGCGAGTTAGCGAGCGTAGTCCCGGGCATGTTAATTCGGTTGAGGTGTAGTGGTAGAACGTACCGTCTTTGACGTCCTGCTTGTTTGCAAACACTAACAATAAGCTGTCCTTCATCTCGCGGTCGTTGATGATGCGGTGTAGTTCCTGACGAGCTTCTTCTATCCGCTGGCGATCGGACGAGTCGATGACGAAGATCAAGCCCTGGGTACCTGCGGGTGCATGTGCGTGTCAGTGGTTGGTGTACGGTTGTGAATGAACGACCAGATCATGGGAAGAGACGCAGAAGAGAGAGGAGCATGACTAACCACTAAAGTAATGCCTCCACAAGGGTCGGATCTTGTCCTGACCACCTACATCCCACACGTTGAATTTGACGTTCTTGTAGGTGACGGTCTCTACGTTGAAGCCGACAGTGGGGATAGTAGTGACATCCTGTCCTAGCTTCAGCTTGTAAAGGATGGTGGTCTTTCCGGCGGCGTCAAGACCGAGCATCAACAGGCGCATTTCTTTGGATCCGAAGATCTTGCCCATCATCTTGGAGAGTTGGCCACCCATGGTTGCGTTGGTTGTTCGTGTCTCGTCTATTGGGAATCTTGTTGGAAAGGTAGTCGTGGATTACGTGTTATGCTCCGTTGGCTGTCTTGCTTTTTTAATCGCCGGTCGTGTTACGAAGTATTCACGAATGGTTCAGTCGCTGGCTGGAAAACCTATGGTTATAGAGAGTCTGCGTATGCGCGCGGCAATAGACAAGAATGGATGGGTATGTGTTTGCAGCAGGATTGTGTCGGTATTGATCTCTTTAGTATGCTCTATATCATGTGTAAGTCAGTACAGACGGTGCTATATGTATGTAGCCAAGGCACGCATTGGGTTCGGTACGGGACATACCGTTGGTAGATCGGTTGATTTGCCGTATATGTGAACGATTGCGCGCTTGGATGGCCAAACGACAACGGGTATAGCGATAATCAATGGATCAATCAGAGCAAGCAGCCAGCAACGCGCGCTTCAATCGGGGTCAGACGTGGGTATCGGGTATCGTTGTCGCCGCCGCGTTTCCACCGTTGAAAGGGGGAAGTCTGAGTGAGGATAGGACAGGAGAAAGACGGGATCGAGAAATGAAGAAAAGTCGACCCGTGCAGCACCACTTCGGGTTAGAGAGCCCCGCACTAGGTCATTATAGGCCATTCTCGGGTACCTACAGCATACATTTCGATACTACCGTAGTGTAGCTAACGCAGGTTAAGGCAATTTAAGGCAAGTAATAGTGGCATGTACAAGTGCTGATTGTGAGTGTGTTTATACAAGTACCTGTCCATCAAGTAGGATGCAATAGGTCAGGTCTTTATCAATAGTCTATAGTTTGTTTCAAACGCTACCTATGACAATGCCACAAACATAACAATTATAATTACTAGGTAGGTGACAATGATCTCACAGCTCACGTCACAAAGATGATTATTGAAATGTGCAACACCTCATTGAGAAAAAGGGGGCAATCTCATCTAACTAATCTAGGTGGGCAACGCTATATTAGCTACATATGTAAGTAGTTAGCGCTAGCCTAACCCGACCTAGGCATATCTCACTTGAGATATATACATACAGTGCATGTAAAAAGCATCTCTATACTTGGGTAGATAGTACAGATGAAGTGATCGTGAGTTCTTGAAGCACATATCAGGTCTTTACAAGCTCTCCATCTCTCTGCTCGCTATAACTTATACCAAGTTTAATACAACGAAAACTAAATAGAACCATAAACTCCAAAAAAATGCAACCGCTTTAAAAACATCGTGTTCCAACTCAGGCCCTTCAACACCATTTCGCCTAGATAGCCGTTTATACGGTGCCTAAACCGGCCATCATCCCCGTAGTAACCCATCCAAAGGGCAACAAAGACCGGCCAACCCCTATTAGGAACAATAAGAATAAGACAACCAGCCAATCAGGCCCGGTATTCGACAACATGTCGACGGGTAACGGCTTGCATCGTATTGCTACTCTCTTCACCCTCGAACTTGAGGTTGACCTTTTCGCTTCCATCCATCCCCATTACTTCCGCCTTGTAGAAAGTCGTTGTATTGGGGTAGAGGGCTAATACTACCTTGCCCTCTTCTAGGGGCGGCAACACGGTGCCCTCCTTGGGTATCAAAATCATACTGCTGGCACTCGTCCTGAAGTCCTTTTGATGATGATTCTGATTCTCGTCAAAATCGGCGTCGAGCACCCTGTATCTTCGCGACTTGCCCTCGCCGCGTACCTCCTGGACGATCCCCAAGATCCAATCCGTCTGCTCGTTGCCCGTCGGCTTCGGTTTGAATGCAACCTCGTCATCTTTGGCAAAGATCTGCTTGGTGCGGATGCTGTTCGAGGAAGGTCCGGGCTGTGGCTCGGCACTACCAGCCTTCGCAGCCGGCGTTGACCGGTCCGGGAATTTAGGAGGTACAGAATCGCTCCGGTCTCCTTTGCCGCCACCACTACCGCCACCCATGCGTCGCTGTACGCTAGAATTAGGTGAAGGCATAGGGGAGTCTTCCGGATAATCCCACGGGTCTTTGCGCTGTCCAGTGCGAGAACTGCTTGCTTCCTGTGTTTCTTCGTTATGCTTCACAATGGCGCGTAGTACCTTAATCTTCTCGATTTGCTCCTTGAGAGACTGTGCTGTAGTTTCGTTGTGTCTAACCCCTTGACGAGAGAGTTGATCGAATTTGTCGAGGTCGTCTTGGGTCAAGGCTGATTGTGGTTGGTACGATGGGCGCAGCAAAATGAAATATGACAAGAGATAAGGGATGAGACCACAGTGCACTTACTCTTACTTTTCTTCTTCTCTGCGCATAGCTTATCCTGCTCATGCATGGCATCTGTATTGGAAGAGCTCTGGTTGACCATGTCGATCACCCCGGGTAATCGATCCTTGATGTCTTTCCAAACTGAAAGCTCCTCGCCATGCTGGCTTATCTCGTTATTGCGATTTGGCCCTCGGCGCTGATTCCCGCGGGACGACATGGCTGTCGGAGCTGGCTTGGACAAGTCCTGTGTTGAAACCGAGCTCGTGGAACGGTGCCGTTCTAACGGACTGGCAGATGGTGTAGCGTCCGTTGAAACCCGCCCCTGTCCCCGATAACGAGGCGTGATAGGATGTTCCCAAGCAGGGCCCAGCTCGCTCGAGAGGTCCCTCAAGTGATTCTTGGTAGCCTTGCCAGCCTTGTCAGCATCTTTGCCCATTGTGTCGATATACCTAGGGACTGGATGGGAGTAGGTAGAACCCGGTTGGTACGATGATAACGATGACAATGAGATAACCCAAACCAATCGGGAAATGTGCAAATAGGAGAAGTCACAGTGACTATCATGGATTTGCGAATGTAGGAGTCTAAGTGAGGAGATGATAGAGGACTATGACTCAACACGAAACAAATAGACGGACAGACAGACGGATGCTGATGATGCCAATCATTTAGAGAAATCAATGAATGGACTCATTAGAGGCTAAGCAAGGGAGCTTTAAAGAGGGACGATCAACCTACTTACACAGCCCAAGTAAAGCAATTCCGGCTGGAAGTGACTGGGCCGACTATGGATCACAGACCAGAACACGAAGAGATAGGCGCGATGGGAGGTCGAGGAGTGAGTTGGGTAGTGGGCGAATATTCAGGAAAGAATAGATGAGATGTTTATGAAGAAGGCCACAAGCAGGTGGTTTAGCTATTCTGGAGGGAGGAGGAGAAAGGGTGCCTATGATATACAGGAAGAAGCAGGAGAGAGTTGGGGGCCAATTACTATATTCCGTTGTCAGTAGGCAAGTCGCCACGGGAATCAGCGGCGGAAATCCAGCACATACGTATAGCATGCATGGCGAGTTGAGTCTATCCCACCTGCATTCAGCTCATATAGCTGGAAGACCGGGATGGGAGGTGTATGAATGAGCTCTTTAAGGTTTTAAGTTTAATATGTAAGCAGGTTTGAAGCCGAGAGCTATGTAACCCGGCAGTTTAGTTCGAGCAAGCCACACGAGGCGTCACTGATACTACCTCCTACAGGTAGGTAGTGTAGTTATACCTGTATGTAGCATTACCAGGTAGATTGATAGGTTGTCTGACGACTTGGCTGGGATGGGTTGTGGTTGAGAGCATCGCGACTGGCCTTAGCTTAGAGTGGTATAGTGGAGACGCGGCAAAACGCAGCGCGGTCTCCGAATGAGGAAAAATGCTCTCCAATGACGTGGGGCTTCGAGACAACGTGCGGGTACCTACCCCTCAGTGTGCAGGTACAGTGCAGTTATCCATGCGTACTACGGAGCAGTGAACACGGATAGCGGGGTTCTATGTGTAACTACCAAGAGGAGTTGTTGAATTATCATGCAAAGTTCCCCGCGTCGTTACTATAATAATACATTTAATTGGGTAGCATCTCTGAAGGCAAGCTCATCATATTCTTCATTACTATTTGATACCAGATAGAGCCAGAAATTGCACTGATTACGATCATATCAACGGCTACACGTCCTGAGTTTCTCTTGTTTTCTATACTCGATCTATCGAGTTGAATCCACAGCATATCACCTTATTTTGACCCTTGCATCTGCCATACATCCTTCCTAAGGAGGGCATATACACAATGGTTCTACCGACTCCCCTATACCGGCTTCAATGCGGTGTGAACTCGTACGACTGGGGCAAGATTGGCTTCGATTCGGCCGCCGCCAAGTTTGCCGCCGCTACTCCTTCAGATAACTTGAACATTGAGTCGCAAAAGCCATATGCAGAAGTTTGTCTAATCCTTCGTTTTTCCTCTCTATCCCGCTCCATTTCCCTACTCTGCTTGATTTCCGAGCGGACCTGTATACTGACATGAGACCCCTAATCAGTTATGGATGGGAACTCACCCCTCTAATCCCTCCAAAGATCTCGAGTCCGGCCGCACGCTCCTTGACCTCGTTGAGTCAAATGCTATGCTACTGGGTCCCTCCGTAAAAGCGCGATACGGCCCTAAGCTCCCATTCCTGTTCAAGGTGCTCTCTATAAATAAGGCTCTCTCCATTCAGGCACATCCCAACAAGAAGCTCGCAGCGCAATTACATGCCCAAGATCCCAAGAATTACCCCGATGACAATCATAAACCCGAGATGGCCATTGCCGTTACCGACTTCGAAGGCTTGTGCGGCTTCCGCCCCCTTGGTGAGATTGCTCACTTCCTCTCCAGCGTGTCATCTCTACGCCAGTTAGTCGGCGAGGATGCGTCCAAGGCTTTCATCGCAACGGTTCGGGGCCAGGAGAACGACGAGTCTCCAGACTCTTCCACCCAAAATAAGCGTGCTCTTCGCTCTGCCTTTGCTGCTTTGATGGAGTCTTCGTCTGAGGATGTAGCATCTGCCGCCAAGTCTCTCGTTTCGGAAGCCGAGAGTCAGGGCGCCAGTTTTGCGAATGGCGGCACTGAGTCCACGAGTGGGGAAACCATGTCTCGATTAGTTAGTAGGCTGAACAAGCAATTTCCCGACGATATCGGGTTATTCGTCCTCTTTTTCCTCAACTACGTCACGCTATCGCCGGGTGAGGCGCTTTTCTTGAAGGCCGACGACATCCATGCTTACGTGTCTGGCGACATCATCGAATGCATGGCTGCAAGTGACAATGTGGTGCGAGCCGGCTTCACACCCAAATTCAAAGATGTGCAAAATCTTGTCGACATGTTGACATATGATTACGCACCGATCGAGAAGCAGAAGATGTCACCCACCGAATACCCCTACGCCGTTCTTAACCGCGCTGCGTACAGTTCAGGGTCCGAGGCGATATTGTACGACCCCCCTATTGACGAGTTTAGCGTCATCAGGTCTGTCCTAAAGGGGAACGGGGCCAAAGTTACTTTCGATCCGATTGACGGCCCGAGTGTTATTATCTGCACCGGCGGCAAGGGTAAGATCTCGGTTGGTTCCAAGACTGAAGAGATAAAGGAGGGCTACGTCTTCTTCGTGGGGGCCACGGCAGAGCTCATCATGGAGTCAGAAGGCGAGAAAGACGATGAATTCATCACTTTTAAGGCATACTGCGAGGTTGAGGACCACAGCAACGGAGCACAGCTATAGTTTTGCAATCATAAAAGCTATGCTCTCGTCTTGTGGAAAGAGCGCATGTCTTGTGACGTATGGGTATCACGGTTCTAATCTCAAAAAAGGTGTGATTGATTTATCGCTCGAGTATGAGGATAAGCGCGAGCATGCGACTTGACAAGCGACCTATCAAGAATTCTACAAATAAATAAATTTAATTAAGTTGCTTCTTCGTTATTATCAAGCACCCACACATTTGCCATTCGATATGCAACAATAAAATTATTATATTTTATTAGCTGTCTTACCATGCCTAATGAAAATAAGCATCATTGCATACTCCATACTATAAAGAATGAGAATACAGTGATAAGATCTACAAGATACCTATTCATTGAACCATCCGTTCAACTAAGGATTGCAAGTCAAGTCTAACCTGTCGAGCTGTGACGAAATCAACGCTAGTTACGATTTATCGATAGGTGAAATCCATACAACTCATCACGCCAAGACTTTCTCCACACGTCTCCTCGCCAATGAACACACACCCTCCCGTTGTCACATCGTGCGCTGTAGCCAGTCATTCTGGGCCACGGGAGGGATGTTTAGACACTAGGTAGCGTGACTAACGAAACAACAACTCTTGGGCATGGATGATTGAAAGACGCGATTTCGAGGAAACGAATAGCTCTCTTTGTCTGCTCACAATGCAGTTGTGACGCATAATGGGACTTGTAGTGACTGCGCTGTTTGGATCTCATTGATCGTGAGTGATGTCAAGTGAATTGTCGCGGCTTGGCATTTTGGTTTGCTGGAGGTAGGTTGATGATGGGATATATCTCGAGACTATGTGCCTAGTAGGTGGCTCCCCATTGTTCTCGGGGGTTGCTAATACATCGTCTTTTGTTATCCTTTCTTTTCTCCTGGTTTCCTTCTCTACGTTCTATTCTTTGTTCATTATTCAGTCCCCTTTTTAAATTACCTCTCTCCTCCTGAAGAAAGACTTCATCCACTCCTTCTTCACGATAACACCGGCGTCTTGTTGTAACCTTTCCTGCGCATTTCATACTTTGGGCTGGCTCCCAACTATCTGTTCATTCATTCGCATCGCGCAACGTCGAGAAAACTTAATACATATCACTACCCCCGAACATACACAATCAAGATGCAGGCCATCTCCGCGCTCCTCTTCCTGGCCCTAGCCCACCTCTCAGAAGCAGGTCTCCTAAGAGCGCCTCGGACAGAAAGCCCAAACGCACAAACATTCTCCGAGTTCCAAGTCATCACATCAAGCGCCGCCCCAACACCCACAGATCTACCACAGACATTCATCATACCAGCACTACCATCATCTCCAACAGGTACTGCGCAAACAACGCCAGGTGCGCTCTCCTACGGCTTCGTAGGCGTTGTACAGAGCGCGAGCACAGGCGATCCCGCGCCCACGGCAGCGCCCGCGCTTAATACGGATGATGTGATAGGCCAGGGTGGGAGCAAATTCGTGCAGACGACGTTCTGGGCGTGCGAGACGTTTCCGAAGGAGACGCATTGTGGGTGGCATGAGCCTATCCTCGATGTGAGCAACGCTGCTGAGGCACCTCATCCCCGCGGCGCTCTCGTGCGGGCGGGTGTCGTTGCTGCTTGCGTTGTTGGGGTGTTGCTTTATGGGGTTTGATTTAGATTCGGGCGGGCTCTATGATATGGGATATGATTTGATACCTTTTGGTTTCGGCGTGGGTCAGAGCATGTATGGGGCGTCGGATGGATTTGGGAGTCTGGTGTTCGGATGATTGTTATGAGTTGAACTTGAAGGTTGGAGTATACACATGTGCTCACGCACACGGCACATATCTATCTAAACGTTGAACATGCGTTATGTTGTATAATCTCTCCAGTTTGTAAAATATGTTTCTGTTTCTGTATCCGTAGATTCCTGATGATTATTATCGCCTCGCCGCATAGCACGACCACGACTGGTATCTGCCGAATAATATTCTGTGCTATTGAGATTTAGATGTTAGTTAATCAAGGAATTTGAGAGATGGTGCCATACTATCATTCGTATTTTGGACTAGATTATGAATAAAATCATGTAACCGCCAGGTTTCAAGCCTGTGGCATTCTGCCACTTTACATCCTCCTGATCTCCTACAGACAATTGTATGAGGGCGCGACGGACGCCAGAAGAGGCGAAGGGAAGGGAATGTCACCCAACACATGTAACGTGTTTTACGTCTTTTTAGGAGTATTCATCAGCTCCCACAAGGTCTCCCTCCGCCCTTGTGAATTAGCACAGTCAGAGGGCGCCCTGCCGTATTTGTCTCTTGACTCGGCATTCGCCCCCTTTTCTAGAAGAAACCTGACCGCAGTAGTATGTCCGTAGCCAGCAGCCCAGGAAAGCGGCGAGCGTCCAAAATGCCCATCGGTCGCTTCGATATCGCCGTTCTTTTCTATAAGCAGCTTCAAGATAGCGTCGTGGCCGGCTTTGGCTGCAAGAAGTAGTGGGGTCCACCCTGACTTATCGGATTTGTTAACATCTACACCTTTATCGAGCAAAAAGCCGGCGATTGCTCCGTTTCCATTCTCAGCTGCTAAATCTAGCGCTGTACGGCCGGTTTGAGTGAGTGCTTCAACATCGGCGTCTTTGTCGAGAAGTAACTTCACAATTGATTCGTTTTTATGGTCGGCTGCCCACAACAGACAAGTCTGCTCTGACTCCGAGTCTCTAGAGTCGATGTCAACGTTAGTCGTTGATAGCAACATCCGCACAACTCCCGCGTGGCCATGCTCCGTAGTGTAGCGAAGCGGTGTTCGATTGCTACATGCTTCTTTGAAGTCTGGATTTACTCCCTCAGCTAGTAGTATAGCTATGACTTGCTCATGACCCTTCTCTGCAGCGTAGGAAAGGGGTGTGCGCCTAAATTCTGAGCTTGAATCGGGGTCAACGCCGTCCTCGCCTATTAGCATTAGAGCTATTGAAACATGGCCTTGTTCGGCCACGTAGGATAATGGGGTACGCCCCTCTCGCGATTTGAGTCAGCGCTGACAAGTTTTGTTGCAAGAAGCCGTTTGGCGACGGCTTGGTGCCCTATTTCAGCAGCATATGAGAGAGATGTTCGTCCAAATTGGTCCTGTTCATCCAGATTCTTATTTGCTGTCAAATAGAAGGTGACTATAACCTCGTCTCCTTGGTGTGCTATGGTGCGTAGAATTCCATCACTTTTATCAAAGCACTAGCCTCGTTTCATCCTCGTGAATTGTTTAGTTTGATTTTTGTAAGGCTTCAGAATGTTGCCAAGGAACGGGTCAGGAGGCTGGCCAGCCGCCTGTGCTGCTAGCATAGGTCACGGGAGCACCCTCTTGGTGGCCATGAAGAAATGACAAGGCCCCTGCAAGTCTGTGTGGGCAGAATGTTAGTTGAATGAGGCAGCCTGAAGGCTGATGAGATGCCACTGCTAAAACTCGATCGGGTTTAGTATTAAGTCTGTCCAATCGCATGACGTCGCTTACCTCTGTTAATACTTATGCTATGAGCATGCAATGTGACGCTCTCACCCCTCCGTTCGACGCCAAAGAGGGGGATAATCAGTCACGTGCAGCATTCAGCCTCACGGTAAGATACACAATGCCCTTGACGCTTAGGTACAATACATTCAAGAAAATTAAAATATTTTCGGCGCAAATTAGTATCGAAGTCATCCAACAATCCCATGAATCGTTTGACCACCGAAAAGATCGACATCTGAAGGTATCTGTATGACAACGAATTTCCCCTCTTCAAACGTCCGACTTTCAAGTTCTATTTTCCAGGTCAGTATTTGCCAACCATCATAGAGTAATTCCACGTATGTGCCAATCCTCTGTTATGGATCCAATCACAGCCGTCAGTCTCGTGTCTAGTATTATATCTTTCGTCACGTTCGGTAAGGATCTAGTCAAGGGCGCAATCAAGGTACACGAATCCCAAGATGGGCACTTGAAGGAGAACCAGAACCGTGAGTTCGTCGCAGGTGAGATGCGCCGTTTTGTTACCGTTCTGCAGCCTCCAGACGAGTCAAAGCTTGCCGGATGGGAGAAGGGTCTAGTCTGCCTGGCGGCGAAATGCCACAAACTTGCGGAGGACATGGCGAAGGTCTTGGACAAAATCAAGGCTAAGGATCCCAACTCAAGAGCACAAAGCGTTTGGGCAGCGCTCAAGGCAAAAGTCAATGAGAGGGATCTGATGGACTTCGAGCGACAACTAGATCAATGCGTCACTCAACTGCATCTTCAACTCACGTTCTTCACAAGGTTTGTTCCCTTCACATTCCCATTACTGCCTAGCTGTGCTAATACCCAGTCATGACACTTAGTCGCCATATGACGGCCACCCTGAACGACCTCGTAGACTCAGCTGGCAGGGATGCGTCAGCGTTGGAGAGATTGAAAATCAACGTCGACCAGCTGCGTCAAAGCGTAGACTCTATGAACAAAGAATCCGCGGAACAGGTGTGCCAGGTCATGCAACTTCAGGGGAAAGCCGTTGATACCGCTATTCAGCATAAAATATTGAACAGCCTATCATTTGAACGAATGACAGAGAGGTTCGAAATGGTGGAGAAGGCTCATCTCGATACATTTAGATGGCTATTTGACGGTTCCGCTTTTGTATACGATGCTCCCCTTGAGTCTCTGTCGTTATTATTTAGTGAATCGGTTCTTAATGATGGCTCGGATGAGTACAACAACTCTGACTGGGATTTAGAAGATGAGGACGACGATGAAGAAATTAAAGATGAAAATGACAAAGATAACAAAAATGAGAGTGAGGTGAATAAAGGCAAAGAAGAGGATGAGGACGATACAGATGGAGATGACGAAGATGAGGAGGAGGATGAATATGGGGAGAATGAGAAAGCTTTTCCATCGAGAATGGTTCCAAGTGGACTGACGAGAAGGTCAATAAAAGCAAAGATTTCTGCAGGAAGAATGTTCATCAACTGGCTTTCATCTTCAGATGGAATCTTCCATATTTCTGGGAAAATGGGATCGGGGAAGTCGACAATGATGAAGCTCCTGTATGAGCACCCGGCTACCAAATATGAATTGGAAAAATGGGCCGGTAAGTACAGTCAAATATGGATAGTGAATGTACGAACACAAGACTTACTAGTATATTACTTAGGATCTCAAGTATTAGTGCTCGCCAACTTCTTTTTCTGGAAACCGGGTTCCAACCTACAGAAGAGCTTGACAGGTCTCCTTCGTGCTCTGCTGCACGCCACACTGAAGACATTCCCGGAGCTCATACCCGTTGTCATGCCCGAGCACTGGAAGCAAATGCAGGCGCAGAAATGGCAGAATCAGTCCGCCATCCAAATCTCCAACGAAGACATTCGCGATTCTTTGGTACGCTTGATTCGGAACCCCTACATTCACAGTAAATACCGCTTCTGTTTCTTCATTGACGGCCTAGATGAGTACGAAGGCACCATACAAGAGGATCAACGATACATGGTAGACTTCCTCCTCAAGTGGACCAAGGCGTCAAGGGGGAAACTTAAGATTTGCGTTTCTAGTCGAGAGCACAACATATTCATGAATGCATTCCAGGCCGAAAAGAGAATACGGCTCCACGAGTTCACAAAACACGACATGGAGCTGTATGTACACGGCAAATTAAATCACATCCCAAAGGCCAAAACGAAAGAGTTTCTCGTCAGGGAGATTCCCTCTAGGGCCCACGGGATCTTTCTGTGGGTGGCTTTGGTAGTCAAAACGCTGCGCGAACAACTTGAGGATGATGCGACCGAGGACGAATTGAAAACTTCACTATGTTCCATTCCGGAGGAGCTGGACGATCTGTTCAAGCATTTATTCACGTCTATCAGCAAAGTAAACAGCAGGAGGGCTTGCCAAGTATTTACACTACTGCTCACAGGAAGGAAGTACGATATTAGACTATACTTGTACGGCTTGTCCTTCCTCGAAGAATACGAGAAAAATAACCGCTTTGCTTTCTTGGAAGAATACGATATAACTAAGCGTTATGATTGCTTATATGAATACGAGAAAAACACGTTCACTGCTTCCCAGGAAGCCTTCACAGATCGTAGGAAATCGCACAGAGAGGCGATGGCAAAAACTGCCCGCACCCGAAAGCAGCTAAACACTTGGTGTAAAGGCTTGGTTGAAGTGGTTGAAACCGCTGAAGACCACAGCGGCTGCCAAGAATGGGATCTTCGGCATCAGGTCGACTTTACGCACCGCTCGATATATGACTTCTTGGAGTCACACACCACCACGATAGACGCCGATTGGCAGTCTACCATGGGTGGATTCGATGCTGTGGACGCTTTATCTCAAATTACCTGGGCCACACACAAGCCAACCCTAACTACATGTTCGCAACTCTTTCCCATTCGCAAAATCATCAGCATGCGCTTGGAGAATGATGTGGATAAAGCGCCCTTCGAGTATCTGGAACGCTTGGCAAATGGCGAAAGATCGCATATGGAACAATCATATCATACAATCAATGACTTTGTCGTCGAAGTGGTCAGTGTAGTCTGTAGGGGTTGCACGCATATGCGTGTCGCGTCTAGGCGCTTCTTGTCTTCTCAAGAACCAGAAATCCGCAATAACTCCGCCGATGCAATAAACTGTTCCTTCGGCATCTTGCTCCTTGCTGTGAGCGAAGGTCACTATGGGTATCTAAATTGGAAAATCGACAATGACCCCTCCAGCGTCGACAATCCCCACAAGATAGCTCTGCTAGTATGTACACTTCTCAAATTCCGCATTGATCGGCTACCTCATCCGCCAGCCAGCTCCCCGATCGCATTTCTTTTCAAAAAGAAATTGATATCACCCGAGTCAATGTCTTTCTGGGCGCCAGTACATTTAACCCCCTATCTATTCTCTACAAGTCGAGAGTTGATCAACCTAGAATTAAGCATATGGCATTGGTACTTGTTTTACATCACGTCTTCTTGCATAGGATCTCTTTTCGAGATAGGGCTTCAACGAAGGACGCCTCCTCACTCCCCAATCACTTTTAGACGGTTCGCTCGAATTCCGGTTCAGCGACGATCTCAGATTGGCGAAGCGCTAGAAGCTTTCCTTGACCACGAGGCGGATCCTTATTTTGTGTTATCTGTTTCTGGAACAGAGGATGAAAAGGGGGGTAAAACCGCCTATCATCTCCAACTTGATTTTGAATTTGGGCGGAAAAGGGAGCGTATTTCGATAGGTACAACTGGTTGGACAACCGAAAAACCTAGTTCATTTGGAAGGTTTTCTTTAAAAAAGAGTTTGAAGCTCACGTTTCGGGAATGGATCGAGAATTTTGAGCTCCCAAACCAATATCGTCTCATATCACTCCTGGAGAGGAATGAGCGGCTGGAAGAGGAGAAACTGGCCCGAGGCAGCAGGGGAGCGGATCAGTCATGATAGCGAGACATCAGGAAATTTAGCATCGGAGGAGAACAAGCCGTCGGGTGTGGGTGTGATCGAGGATGAGCCCGCCAAACTAAAGAAAGGCGGAATAATCACAACACTTGCCCACATCAGTGGATAGTACGCACCTATGCACATTCAATTAGCTCGCTGGAGATCGCTAGGGCTCGTGTTTCATGTACGATTTCGCTGTTAGGTGTCAGGTAACATCATAAGTAGAAGCAAGCTGTGTTAACAATGCACCTACACTTCTCGACTACCAGGAGATCCGTACCTGAACCGGTGCCAACTTGTCTCAAATTAGTGTCACGCCCACATATACAAGTCCGAGCATATGGTGCAGTGTCAGAGATCAAATCGCGAGGCCAATATACTATTTGGGACGGCTTTTCAAGCACACGATGTGGGCGTGAGCTTACATCTGATTTTAGGGGTTTGCGGGGAGGTCCAAAGAAGAGGTAGCCATCTTGGTCATGGCTATCATTGCTGTGGGTATCGTCGTCATTCTCATATCCGAAGGCCGTGTCATCGTCCTGCTCCTCTTCGATTTCATAGCTGGTAGCGTTCTCATCACCTTTGTACGTCCGCGTTCATTCTGGATGACCGGTGATACCATGAACAAAAGCCACGCTGGCAAATTAGCTAAATTTCCGTAATTTCAGTTGTTGAAAGGGGGGCTGTACTCTAGATAAGGCTGGCTTGGTTGTTGAAGCACCGTCAACCATTTGCTCTGACGGGGCCGGTTAGCCTTGCGGAAGCCAAATCCGCAAGTGTTTCCAACGATGACCCGTTCTGGTCACTTCGTGCTCCATAGAAACTATCCATCTAATGCGGATTAGAGGAAGTGGATTGATAGATTAGTTTGATGTACATATATAACATGAGACTAGGCCAGTAGGTTTACGACGGCGCTTATGATTGCGGGGTAGTACATGACGTGAGATTGTTTACAGTAATAATAATGATAATCTTGCAGGGGAGAATGGATTAGGCACATGAAAACATTCCGCGGCCGTAATCTAGGGCGTCAGCTCTCAGCATCCCACCCCTCACACCATAGGCTGTGGATCGCGCGGCGCAGCGCTTATTTTTACCTTAAACTACTGAAATGCTTAAATAAGAGACCCAGCCGTGCGACATCTTCGACAAATTAAATGTGCTTGTTCAACTTATAACCTAGTCCTGGGACAGCCATGAGGCTCTTGAATGTTAAAACTTTACAATTAGAACAATATGTGGGATCCGACATTCCAAGATACTCAATACTTTCGCACAAATGGGAGAACGAAGAAGTCACCTTCTCTGACTTAGTCGGCGGTCGCTATTCGAACATGAAGGGGTATCAGAAGGTCCTTGGTTGCTGTAGAATATCAAAGAGCGAAGGCTTCAAATACACCTGGATCGACAGCTGTTGTATCGATAAATCATCGAGCGCCGAGCTTTCAGAGGCTATCAATTCAATGTTCCGCTGGTATAAGGACGCGGCAGTATGCTATGCCTATCTAAGCGATGTACACAGCGTATCTGAATTCTCGGACAGCAAGTGGTTTACACGGGGATGGACGTTGCAGGAGTTGATTGCCCCGGATGCTGTGGTGTTTCTCAACGCAAGCTGGCAAGAAATCGGAACAAAGGCCTCGTTAATCGCCCTCATCACCAAGGTTACCGGGATAGATGAAAATATCCTTGGCACTGTGAGACCGAAACGAGGTATCACCGAATCTCTCCGCCATATAAGCGTTGCGAGGAAGCTGTCGTGGGCAGCAACCAGGACTACAACGAAGGTCGAAGACATGGCTTATTGCCTGATGGGATTATTTGACGTGAATATGCCCCTGATATATGGCGAGGGTAAAAAGGCTTTCCAGCGATTACAAAGTGAAATAATGAACCACTCGGACGACGACTCAATATTCGCCTGGTCTCACTCTAAAGAAGAGTACACGGGTAGCTTTTCGGGAATTCTTGCCGACTCCCCTTCCTGCTTCAGTGGCATGAATGAAATTGATTCTAATTCAGGGCCTAGCGCTGGTTCATCCAACGTGTTTAAGATCTTAAAAAATCATGTAAAGTTACAGATTAGCATTGTCGGAACCGTCCGTAGCCTACTACACGACCCGATGGACTTACTTTCACTGGTATGCCGGGTTTCCGACTCTCGTCGGTCTCTCATATCAACGGTTCGCGAAGAATATCCTGAAGACCATACAGTTCTGGATGCCACGATAGGAGTCTTGCAGTGCCGAGCAAAGCTCGGAAGGATCGTGCTTCTACTATGCGAACATGGAACAGGCTTATACAGCCGTTACCACTTTGATGGTCATTTATACTTCGTCCAAGACCGAGTGAGGATAGAACCGTCTGAGAATCTGAAGGTACTCTTACACCAACGCCAAGATCACGATGATCCATATATACCAATACCAGCGATACGGCTCGACTCCCGTATCGCCAAGCTTGGTTATAGGCCTTGGGCTACGTCGACGGCATCCACTCCTGATGCAGAACACAAGGGTGCTTGTTGGCTTAGGGCTCGAGGGGGCAGCGGCTATCTTCTTTTCGAAAATCGACAAAGTCCAGAATGGCCACCTTTTATGCTGATCTATCGCTACGAGCCAGAAGATAATCACTTCAGCGTATATTGTGGCCTTGTGCGGGAAGACTTCATGCCTGATGATGCTGTAAATGCGTCTAATGAGGTAGAATTTCAGAGCAGTCGTGAACTGAGCGAACTAAGTGTACAGGTGGCTGCGAACAAACACCTGGTCGTTAAGATTCGGGTGAAATTCTACTGCTGCGATATTGTTTTAATAGTACAGTAAATCATCGCTCACCTACAGAGTTTCTGCTATCTAAATTTCTATCAAGCTCATGAATGGTAACGGAAACAGCGCAATTCTAAAGTTTCCTCATCATAGAACCCCAAACAGACGTCGTCAAAGATGACAACATCGCAATCACCTAACACATTGACAAGATCCTAACCATGCTGAACCTCGACATATATATCCACATTCCCATGACAGATGCAAGGTTCAAGCTAGAATGACCAAACCTAATTGGTCTGCCCATAGTATACGCAGTCCGACAGGCCGTTTCCTATGAATGTAGGAGCTCTGCCCGAATTCTATATCGGCATTGTTACACGGACTGGCCCGTAGGTGGTGAAATGCAACTACCCATCTACCAAGACCAGGTCGGCGATATCACGCCGTTAATCTGTAAGTCGGTATTTAAGATATTCAGCTACCTGTGTTGCTGAATGCCACGAGAAGGACCTGGATTAGCTAGGCAAGCAAGAGCGAAGCTATCCGTGTATAGATTCAGGTTCGCCGCGAGGGCTCAAAGGAGGAACGCAGACCTGTACGGCCTCCTTGATGCCCAAGAAGATTATTGCAATGTTGGATACCCTTCCAAGCCCTAGACATCTAGCCTTTGTTACAGGCATCTTGGAAGATGGTGTGTAAGCAGGGTTTAGGGAGGTTTGCTATTTATGTTTGACGGACTGCATACGTTTTAGTGCCTTATTTGTGAGTTCTACGAAGAGCCTGACGCTACTGTGCCGGGCGGCTTTAAAGCATTCAAGAACGTGCTTGATTCTACGCCCTCGTGAGGAAGGGGGTGGCGGAAGTATGGTGTGTTGAATTGGGAATTTTGTCGTCAAGATAGAATGAGATTTAACTTTTGATCGCTATATTCAAATAGGAGCGCGTGCAACTACTTATATATGCCCCTTATCTCTCTAGTTTCCAGTCAGGTTCTCTCTTGCGTCAAAGTTTTCAATTTAAAAGTTAAAATCAGTACCCGTTTGTACAGATGTAGATCAGGAAACTACACTTTAATTGCAATGCATTAAAAAACCAAGGTCAATGAGATTCTTGAAATTGCTTTTGTGTAATTCGTGGTCCCCAGATCTAACGTACGTCTTGAAATGCTGCTTGTGATTGCGTAATTGTCGATGAATGTACTTATGACATGCTGGGTTAGTTCATACCCATAATTCCTCTCATTGTGTAGTCTCGGCTTAAAAGGCGATTCAGAAGAAGTGTTTAAAGTGGGAACCTGGCAATGTTTGACATAGTCTGCTAAAATCGTTTGAGACGAGTGTAGACTATTCTAACCATGTCAAATATCGAGGTGAATATGTCCAGATTATTGCCAACGCCATTCTAGAGGGGTACCATTTATACTCTCAATACAATTACTGAATATGATTTGTCTCGGCCCGGTCCTTACCTCAAAGGTACGTTCAAGTAGCACTTTCGTCAAAACGTACTCTTGCTAAGAAATATTAATTTCTAAGCTTCTTAATTTTCGTGTCTATTCTTAACAGTGCTGATATCTCTGCTGCTGAGCTATAGAAAAAAGGTGGGAAGAGTATTCTTTAACATGAGGACTCATCACCTTCACTAGTCAGCTACCCTTCTCCTATTGTCCTTCAGAAGTGAACCTGGGTAGCAGAAGGTGTTATGGTTGATAATAGTAGACATATATTAAGTCGCGTCTCGATAGCTTTGTGCGAGGGGATACGAAATGATTAAATATATGTGTGCTGCAGGCTTAAATGGTTTATATTCTCTGTAGCCTGCAAGATATATTTATGACAATGGCTCATAGGATTGTGCAGTTACCAGCATTCCGAAACGCGATGCAAAAAAAGAAATCAAAGCAAACACAATGTAACAGAGGGAATGCCGATGGATTAAAGCCCTTCGGCTTACACTCTTACATGTTCATGATCTGAGCACATTCCAATCGAATTTACCGTCAGCCCTCATATGACAGTGGTAAGTTATCGGAATCCTATGATCACTACCCTTTTAGATTCAGTACCAAATGCGACACCTGATTCCGATACATTGAATGCTTCTGGTCTGAAATCTGCTGGCAACCAGAGTAGATTTTTTCCATTCCACGTAACCCAGCACCTGTCTGCGCTGAGACCATAGCCAGTCCACAACTTTTGACAATCTTGCCATGAAATACTTCTCTGTGGCAGTCGCGCAGACGCTGAGTCCTGAGCCGTGCTCGTGATCGTGGTACTTAGTAATAGCTCCCTAGGAAGTCGCACGGTACCAATATTAGAGAGTAAAAATTGACTTGTTTTATCGAAGGACAATCGATTCACTTCGACAGGACAGCTATAGAGGATTTGGAGGCATGTGTCGGTGTTAACTGACCACAAAAGAATTCCATTATCTGAGGCGACTGCTACCAGACTAGAATCGAGAGAGAAGGCGATTGCATTTGTCGTGGCTCCCTGACCTTTAAGCCGCCTCTCTGTTTGGAGATTTTTGGTAGATATGAGTTGTAGTTCCTTGTCGGATTGATTCCTGATTGCTATGAGTCTTGAGTCGGGTGACAATACTACTACCGAATCAAACTGCTGGTCTCGTTTTAAATATCTATCAGGATCCCACAAATCAGGAAACCGCCGTTGACGGAGGGAAATAGACCAGATTTGTATTGATCTATCTTCTAAAACTGTTACGGCTAGTTGCGATTTCAACGAGAATGTGATGGAAGCGAGCCTAGGGAGCCTGTCTGGATCTGACTGTTGGGAGAGTTCGATGAAATAAGTAGAATCCTTGGATCCGACCGGCGGTCGCAAATCAGAAGTGAATGGGCCACCACGCTCGTGCCTCAGCAAGTCAGTGCCAGGCAGAAAATGTATGCGGTGTCTTGACGCAATCGCAACATCTTCGGAATAAGGCGAGAAGCTGACGAGATAGCCTTCGAAACTTCCTAGTAGCGAACCTGTGGTGCGTGACCATAAATCTATTCTCCAATCATCATTAATTGCTACCAACTGTGAGCCAGGTGAGATGTGAATGCCTCTGCCAGAAATCCGGTGGCGGGCCTTGATCAATCTGTGTTTTGTAGGGCCTTGAGTGGCGTACCAAAGCAATATCGCATCACGCTCGGGAGTATTAGTCGAGATGACAAAACTATTATCCGGAGAGAAGGCGAGCGATTCGAAGAGTTTAGCCTCGCCATTATGCTTAGTCGTTCTTGCCGGCCAAGAGTGCTTGCCATTGTCGCCTTCCATTGCCTGGTGGACTGACCAAATCTTTACCTTTCCGTTTCGATGTCTCGATGCTAGCAAAGTCGCATCTGGAGAAAAAATGAAAGATAGGTAGGCGCTAGTGCATTCGAGAGTCTGCTGCAGTCCGCCTGTTTTGATAGACCAAAGGTTGACCGTCAAAGGACTATCTAGGTCTGTTGTAGCTAGGAGTTTCGAGCCTAGAGAGAATGCGCACCGGTCACCCGTACGCCAGTTGCCCCGTAATGTTTGTAACAGTTTGCCTGTGTCTACAGACCACACCTGAATTCTATCCTTGTACGGATTCCTAGTCGCCACTGACGTCGCGTCCGGTGAAATGGCAAGTACTATATCACGTCCAATAGGGAGTTGTATTCTCTTCACTGGTGTCCATGTCTCCGCAGAAAAAGACTTGATCAGGCCTTTGCCCGACACTATGACTATGAGTTCTGAATTGACCGAGAAGGCAATTAACTTCGCTTTCAAACGGCCCAGAAAACCCGAACGGCGCAGTCTGCCTGTATTCATTGACCAAAAAGAGATTTCATAGTTGCTGCACGACACCATGTATCTTCCGTTAGGCGAGAACACTGCCAAAGGTCGACAGTAATTGGAGCTCGAAATCGTTTTCTCCGTTTGTTCTAGTGTACCTGTATCGATGAACCATAGCTCGATATCGCCATAGTGCGAAACCATTACCAGCCGGGTGTCATCGGGGGAAAATGTGACTGAACAAACCTGCTGGCCCGACTGCTGTAGTATCTGCTTGTAAGACCCGGTGTTACTTGAAGCGACTTTTACGGTTCCGTCGGAATGGGCCGTTGCAATGAGCGTCCCGTCGTGAGAGAAAGCAATATCAGTCACTGGCTGCTGATGGCCTTCAAGTGTGTGCAAACAAGCACTCCAACGGGGTTCTGTTTGTGGAAGTGAGGACAAATACTTGAGAATATCATTGCGATATACCTCACGCACAATGCTCTCCCTCGGAGAGAAGACCAGCGCAGAATAATATATTTGTAATGGAGTAGTGCTTATTATGTGCGTACTCATACGAATAACGCGTAACGCATCATCGAGAAATGCGTTCAGCTCTGGACACTGCGCTTCTGGTTAGAACAACAAGCAGACCTGCCGCATCAGAAGGAACAAGTACCTGAGATCTCGATCGTAACGATCTCACACTCATAAGGGCTTCGTCGATTCTGCCCAAGAGTACCATAACCTCGAGCCAATGAAGAAGGTGAACCCTTAGAAAGCCATAGACTTCGTCGTCGTTTTGAGGAAAGTCGCCGGCTTGTTCAGTGTGGTGCACCCAGTATTGACAAGCATATCGAACTTCTGGCCGTAAACATCTATCAACCCTCTCAGAAGATGGGGAAGTAGTCCCCGGCCAGTTTAAGCTACACATATCCTTCCTCAGAGAGCATTCCATCACTCGTAGACAACTCTTTCTCAGTTGTCGATGAGTTTCCCTCTCGTTTATCCAGGGGCCCGATCTTTCGCACTTCTCAGGGTCTAGTAGAAATTCGCGAAACGACAGATGGAATAATTTGATCGGCTCTTTTGTAGAGTTTGGGACATTTAGTACTGAGTGAAGGTGGTCAAGCCTGTCATGAATAACAACTTCCTCTATATTCAGCATACGTGCCAAGGCCGACGCAGAAAGAGGGCTTGCGAGAATAACGATAGAACCGACAATGATCTGGAACTCTGTGAGAGCTGCTTCTCTTTCCCACACAGACATGCCTCTGAGCATTTGGGTTAGTATTGGCTGATAAATTGCGTTCATTTTCGATTCATATGGATGATTAAGGAGCAAACCGCTACTAGCTGAAATACCTCGAGATACCGCCTGCTTTTGCAAAACCACGCTAAGTTTCCTCGCAGGGCCACCGCTAACATGATGATCAAAGAGAAATCGGCATATCGTGACAGCAGATATGAATAATGGGACTGTCATATCCAAGAGCTTTTCAAGATTCGATTCCTGGGGCCAATCTGATGGTAGGCATCGGGCTTCGTCTTTCACAAAATTATTATATTTCGCCTTCCTTATACTAAGCTCATGTCTCAGAAAGGTAAGCATATCTTTCCTAATAATTGAGTGACAGATTTCATGGAGAATAAACTTTTCGTATTTGCCTGAAAGATCATTGAATCCCATTCTAGGAGGCAACTCAGGCCGGCTGGTAACGAATATGCGTAATCGGGGAGCTCGTGATTTGGCGAGCGAGAAAAGATTGATAAGCACTCTGATATCATTTTCCATGTCGCACTCGTCGAGAGCGTCAACGACTATCAACAGTGATTTTTGTTGTTGAGAATCATCGGGAAGATTTGATAAAGGTTTTAAGATAAGCCTATCAAACTGCTCTGATAAGGACTTCTGGACAATACTAGGGTCATCGTCGAGGACTCTTTTGATATAGGGAGCGATGGCCGGCTTTGTGCGCAAAAGCTGAGCAGCGATAGTAGTAAAGAACTTCGTCGCTACACTTCGATCGGCTTCACCTCTTTTAAAGAAGAAGCTAGCGCCGAGCTGACGACTTTCGGAAAAGGAACGGCTAAGTGTACGCGATATAGTAGACTTGCCTGTTCCAGCCATACCGTTAAGCCAGAAAACGGCCTCGCGTTTCTGGTCATCTACCCATTGAGATATAGTCTGCAGTAATTGTACTCGAGTATCCGGCAAGCAGAATTGGTTGTATTCTTCGCTGTGAGAATCGAAAGTCGCTCCATATGCGATGGGAAGGAGGTTCAAACCCATTTTCTCATCAATGTTGCTCGTATTCTCGTTTACTTTGACCAATTTCTCGTCGATACTGACCATCTTCCGATCGATAGCACGAACATCCTGTTTCACTGTGATGATTAGCTATCTGGGCAATTTTGAGGGATGGGATATCATACACTGCCGAAGGTGATTCGCGATAGTCTGTTCATTGTGCACCTCACGGGATGGCATATGCTTGAGGAGGTCTTTCGCGTACGCAGTGGCCGTCATCGCCGCGTAATCTTGCCATTGTTTGTTTTTATGTGTATCGGAATAGTCGCAGATACCGCGAATGACCAGGCACGGAAAGTGATTCATCAGTCCCGCTGCTTCCATCTCGAAGCACAGAACGCTTTCATCCTCCGAAAGCCTATCTCGGACAATAGCATTCTTCATCAATGTATCTCCTGAGGCTATGAGACCATAATGAATTACCAGAGAGTCTTCGACTTCTCTTTGCGGCCGCTTGACTAAGATGGAGGGGTCGTGGTTGGCAGCAGACTCACAGCAGAGGTTGTTTTCATGAAGTACTTCGCTTTGATATAACCTGTCGCTATCGTCGCTTGGTCGATCATATTTCTTGCGGAGTCTGGGTTTGCTTTGTAGAATCCCTTGGATATCCTGCTCAAGTTGGTGGCCATCAATTGTATACTCCGTTCGTAGGTCTTGGACTGTGGTGCGGAGTACTCTCGGGGGATGATCGAGGTAGCCTGAGATCTGAAACCCCTTGTCCTGAATATCTTTTCCCATATCGTATTGCATCACACCTCCTCTTCCATTGCTTGGAATACTGACGACGACATCACCAAGCCGTATATCATTGTTTCGGCTAGGAGCACCACCACCAATGCCAACCATAAGACCGATTCGAATATTCGGAAAGCTACGCAGCATATCCCGCGCAACACTAGCAGCAGATGACTTCCCATACTCTCCAGATGGTAACACTGCAATGACGGTGTTATGATCACCGTATCGCCCTAAGGTGTAGCTGTTATCGTCGTTTGGGTCTTGGATCGCGGGGCGTCCGTGTTTTTCGTCAAGGAAGGCAACTGCGGCAATGTGTTCTGTGCTAAGAGCACAAATCCAGCCGACTGTATAGTCTTCATGAGATAGCTGTTGTGTTGTAGTAGTAGCTGGAGTCTGTTGTGTTGACTGGCTGCCTGCTTCCATCGCTACTGGCTCGCTTCACGTCGTTTTCGTCCGGTCGCTCGGAAGGGATTTATGTCGGCGGATTCAAAGTCAATCGAGGATTACGTTAAGAGCCGACTGATCGTTCATCCTATTCTGACTAGTTATGCCCATTATTCTAACCAGAAGCTTCGAAACGGAATGTTTGGGCGAACCTAGACGATCGCCTGTAAACCCCCGCATTTCAGCTCAAGGACACATGTGTGCTGACGCTTATTTGCATTGCTATTGTCCAATCATCATAACAACGTCTTAATACGGTCGTCGATTACGGTTGGGGACGCTTCAATAAGGGAACCCTGATATCCCATTGTGATGAAAAACTGTGAAATGCATGCTGGCGCTGCTAGAATTGCTATCACAAATTAGGTTGCTTTATATCTGGGATCTGGATGTGCATTCTTTTCGTATAAATTAAATTTGTACAGCTTCGACCATGCATGATCTTATCATTGGAATTCACAAAGTTCACTTTTCCTAGTGTTCTTAGAACTAATTATCAGCGACCAATTAAAGTCTTGAATCTAATTGGGTTTAGAAATATGAGAACACTGTATGAAAATACGAATAGTAACTGCTAAGAAAAGTCAAAACAGCTACTAACCCGGCGGACACCCCTTAGAGAAGCATTGCACTTAGACTTAGAATATTATAACATCAGAAAGGTGCGTACTTGTTGTTACCTTCATCAATCTCGTCAATGGTATCACTTTCTACTCACATTGATCATGTCAGCTGGGCTAGCCCGCTCGAGAAAGCAGAAAATAATTCATATAATGACTGCTAGCATGGGACTTCTAACCCGACTGCTGTAGCGCCTACTGTGTCGCGACTTCTGGATATTGATAGCAACGTAGGGGTAGGTCTTGAATACTTGTTGTCGCACAAGGAGCTCCGACTACTACATCTACAGGCTAGGGATCTATATATAAAATGCCTTCTTTGTTCTGTTACTCTAGGGAAGCGGTATGCAGCTGTAGGTATCGCAAAATATTGCGAGTCTGACATACTGCCGCCGAGACAGCGGATATGGCGGACTCCTCTAGGTATCTAGCTATCGGAGAATCTTGCTCTACGCCCGCCGATTCCTCATTACTAATTTACTCCTTTGGTAAAGTGGCGTATATATGTGGTCAAATTAAACGTGGGGGTTGGACTTCAAGGATCTGCCAAGAAAATTCAGTCTGACATAACTACTTGTTCTTCGCTACCTACATCCTTGACAGTTTAACTGGCCTCCTTCAACCTAAAATTTTTAAACTAACCTCTTCCCCTAATCATAAGATCATGAGCGTAACATAGGTATACGTTGTTGTGGGAGAGCCGTGAAATGCTCTAACGTATGAGCTTTGTTACTGACATCGAAGATAATCCTTTGTATGCGGAAAGGGACGTCGTGGCGCCAGGCGTTTCTTGGCAAGTGAGCAATGTCACATACATCGTAGTACCAGGGGCAAGCCTGTCCTACGGGAGCCTCACCATCCGGTTCCTACGGCTTGGTGACCAAAGAAAACAAGGGAAGGGGGGTTTTGCTCTCCTCCATGCTCTAATCTAGCCTCTCAAATCACAGTCGCCTCCATTAACCTATGTAACATGATATCGCTACAGGCCTGTCACATGTGTGGGGTAACGGGTAAAACCTTCGCATGTGATAGATGTAATGATCTTCCATTCTGTGATGCATGTTGGGGGAAATGGGTTCTCCATTTACCAAGCGCGGTCGGGCGGTGAGTGACTGAAGTCCAACCACAAATTGTTAACCCGATCCTTGCCCCATTTTCAATAATTATTGGTCTCACGATGTTAATTTAGGAGTGGTAAGCCACATGAAAAGGTTGACTCGGGCCTTCTAGAAAGACTTCGTCATGTATTGGAACCTATACGCACTGAAGCCGAGCATCAAGTTGAGCTGGAACGTGATAGAGAATCCACTTGGTTCGGTTTTGATCGTGATTCATCTGGTCACCCAGCTTTCGTCGATCATGGGCGCTTTGCTTCCATCATGACCGAGAGCCTTGCAGGCAAGGTAGTAGAGAGATTTCCACAGCTCGTGTCATTCATTGGTGAAACTGGTAAGTTAATTCTTGCCACGCTTTATTCACTCAGGTTCCACGCGTCCTCTCAGTCATCTAACAAAGACAAGGAGCTGGTAAAAGCACACTGATCAAATTATTGATCGAAAGACAAGATCCAAACGCTCATGGGGCGACTGGGTACTGGACTCCTGTAACATCTTCAGCCGAAGACTATATTCCTACGACGGGAGATATCCATCTGTATGCGGACCCTTCTAGCTTCTATACCAAGGAGCCAATGCTATTTGTTGATTGCGAGGGCTTCAATGGCGGAGAAGCGCTACCGAAGGCTCTGAGACAATCGTCGAGGGCCAATAATGGCAATTCTAGCAATTTCCAGAGCTCCCGTGGAAATACTTCATCAGCGAGACGTGGTTCGAACCAGCCAACTTCCGTTCATAGCTCTCAAAGGTCGATTTTATGGGCTAAAACCCCACAGACGAAGAAAAGAGAATACACGGTGCAGCACCTTTACCCCAGGATCCTCTATACCTTCAGTGACGTCGTTGTCTTTGTAACGCGTAACCCGAGGTCGTTCGAATCGACCGCTCTTGATAAGCTGATTCATTGGGGTGCAACATCTATGGACACGAGCTTGAATCAATCAGTACTGCCCCATGCAGTTATTGTTCTCAACGCCACTGAAAATGTGGATGGCGCTGAGTGGGAGATAGAGAAAGCTACAAATAAACTTATGGTAGCGATAGAGGGTGCAGTGTCTCGTGAACCAGCTTTGCAAGAACATGTCCGAACTTGGAAAGAACATGGCAAGAAGATCACTGACACTAAGCAACTTCTCGAATGCTACTACAGCAGCATCACAGTGATACGGATGCCATCTCGTGGCTCTTATGGGCTTATGGACAGGCAAGCGGAGAGACTAATCAATCTGATCAAGACCCGGTGCGCCGAGTCTCATGCCACAAAGAGGCGGGCGAGATTGTTAGCCGATGCGGAGCGGATGCAGGTCTATCTCCAAAGTGCATTTGACCAGTTTACAAAAGATTTAGACTCACCGTTCGATTTTGTTAAGGAGTCCTTGCGGCAAAACCCGGTTCCCCAGAATTTCGAAGGCAACATCTTGAGACTAGCGATATCCATCAAAGAGAACTCAACATACGGGTCACTTGGTAACGACATCAGACAAATATTTTTCAAGCTGGCTCCAATGGTTGCTTCCTGCATTATGCTAGACGCCGCTCGACAGAATTTGATGGGAACTGCACCTCAGCTATTGAAAGACGCATATTCCCAGCTGTGCATGGCGGCACTATGCTCCTTCGCCAACGATTATTGGCCCTGTAGTTTCAAAGGCTCTGCACACGGGAAAAACTACGGACAGTGTTGCAACTTCAAAAACAGCCATACGAAGGGACATCAGAATATCTTTGGCAAGTTGATAGGAAACGGACCCTATCAAGCAGACTTCGAAATTGAGACCCTAGGATCTTGGTGGGTCGAAGCAGTGGGTGAACAATTAGCTCTATTCCAGAATGCCGCTTGTAAGTCTCCAGTCGTATACTTGATACCCCAATCTTTGTTTACGATGGAATTGAGACCTGGAGGTCCGTCACCAAACAGGAGCGTTCTATGTTAGCATATGAATATTTCCATTCTGCTTGAACGCGCAAGTTACCAATATTTGAAATCAGTTACCGGTCCGCGTCCATGACGATCTAACGTTATTGCAGACAAACTAGGACAAACTATCTCGCGAAATGATGTTCAGATAGCGACGATTTTACACCGAGAACGTATGAACAACTTTTACGCTACATTTGGAAACCCATCGGCTTTCGTTAGCCATTCTGCGTGCTTTTCATGTCTACGAGAATTACCAGAGTGTATTTTGCCTTGTGGTCATATCCTATGTCAATCCTGTGTAAGGGCTTATGGCCGACAGACATCTAGAACATCCGTTGAGCTCAGCCGATGCCCTTTACACGTTCGCGAGTCCTTTGAAAAGAGCTCATATACATTCTCATTTAAGCCACCACGCGCTGGCGTCAGAATCTTGTCTCTTGACCGGTAGGCTTATGACTGACAGTTGGCTCGTAAATTGTCATTAACCTTTATAGCGGAGGTGTCGGTGCTCTAATGGAACTTTACGTTCTCAGGGCAATTCAAGAACTTCTCGGACCAAAGCTTCCTCTCCGTTTGTTTTTCGACTTGATAGTCGGCACTAGGTATTTGTTGCATTGCAAATTTACGAATGGTAATCCATCTAACCATGTATAGTGCTGGAGGTTTGATCGCCCTCGGCATCGGCACACGGGGCTGGTCAGTTGATGAAGCAATCTCGAAATTCAAGATCTTAACCAAGGAAGCTTTCAAACCTCGTGATCTGAGTCGTATTCCCTTTCTGGAAGATTTCACCAGCGTTTTTCGTAAGTAAAATTCTCTGACACTGTACTTTAGTACCTTCATGTATCTCAGCTTGTGTATTGAAAAACTGATTTGGTTGACTATGTCCCCGAAACGGCGTATTTACTAACATGGAAGACTTAGACGGAAGTTTATACAAGACACAAACACTTGAAAACGGCTTGAAAAGGGAGTTCTCTGATGAGTTCTTGTTTGGTGGTAATAACAGTCTCCAACAGATGCCCAAAGTAGCTGTCACTTCGTCCTCTCTCTTTGGGAAACAAGCAGTAATTCTTGCCAACTATAATCGTTCCCAAGACGTAAAAAATAGTCAGTTTTTCTTTTGCAACTTTGAGTTATTTCTAGCCTAAACCTTTCCAGGTCTCGGCTATCAATTTTTGCGTCCAGATACCACATCGAAAGAGATGAGGACTTGGGAAGCGTGAGAAATCTCTAGCACTAAGAATGAGAGATTATAATTGACACCCGACAGCGCGAGGGCTACATTTGCGTTGCCTCTATACTTCAAATACTTTCATAAGGCCGAAACTCAAGGGAATTATGTTGGTGGTGCTGCAAATCTAGCCTGTCCAGCTTGGATTGCCCTCCAAGAAGCGCAATTGATTTGGGATGATGTCGCCATCGAACCAGACATCCTTCTCTCAATTGGAACCGGTCGAAACGTTCAAGAGAGCATGCCACAGAAAGATCGTCAACTCTTTCGGAGAGTAGACTCTAGCGATACAGCGTCTTTGAGCATCCCGAGGTCACTAATATTAACACCTATCAAGTCGAAGGTAGGGCTGGGTAAAACGGCTCACGGTGTAGACCCAGAACGAATCTGGGATGAATTCTTAGCGAGCAATTTGACGCGCATTGACCGCCAGTCAATAGGCGATAGAAGCCGGTACATTCGCATGAATCCAAAGCTGAATATAGACATACCGAAATTTGACGATATCAAACAACTTGGAGCATTGGAGACAGAAGCAGAAGAAGCCGTCTCTCAAGATATTGCGCGTATCAAAGAAATAGTCCACCGACTCTTGGCTAGCTCGTTCTTTTTTGAGAAGAGTATTAGTTCAGTTAAGCAGGTAAAGGATGGGTTCACGTGCTCTGGTAAGTCTTCGACATTGGATTCGCACCCTACTAATATTGGGCAGGTTCGATATGCTGTAGATTTCAGCAAGGCTCTAGTGAGATAGAAGGTCTAGGGCACTTCCTTCATGCCTGTCTGAAAGGCAGCTTCGAACCGTACTTCCTAATTGAAGAGCAAGATCATCCAAGCTCCCCAGCACTGTGTGTAGTCCTTAGCGAAGCAATTATCCGCAACATGAAGCGTGGATACTTCGATCTTGGCCTTGTTGAGTTTGAAGTATCGAAGGAGCATTCTTCTATCAACATTTCGCTCTGTTTACAGACCGTCGCATATGCGTCTGGTTCGACATCTCTCCCCATCAGTGGGTTTCCGCGCCATCTAATAAGCGAGGATGGCATCTATGCAGGTACGTAAGGCGCTAAACTTCGTGGCTCTCACGATCTTTCTCTTAGCTTATACTAAGTAGCATCGAATGCGACCTCAACTTTGCTTGACAAGCGAACTTTTGATATTGATGGCAAAGCGAAACTGTATAAAGGAAACGGATTAGTACTACTAAGCAAAGTGCCCAAAGACTCAATGGGGGTAGCAGAGCTTCCTGACACTGTCGCACCGACACCCGAACTGCAGGGCGAGACAGAGCTTGGGAGCGGACATTTATTTGAGCTCGGTAGCTGATAAATGGCGCGAAATATCTATTGCGCAACGACGGGAAGCTGGCGTCAATTGGGGCACGACGTTGGAAATTTGTCTTGATCGCGCTCAAAGTATTTCCTAGACGTGTCGTTTGTTTTTGCGCAGTGGTACGACTGCGCCTATGTATTTCATTCTGTATCATACGACGCTGTTCGAGGCTCGAACTCGGACAGCTAGTAAAACTTAATAATACAGTTAACCACTTATGTATAACAAGAGCTGGTAATCTAGGGCTTGAAAAGGTACTCATTATTATCATAATCTACTAGGGCGTCAATAAGGCCATGCAGTCTAGTCTTCCCTTCTCGCCCTGGCGGCGATCTCGGTCTAAGTATTTGAAAGCTTCGCTCTTGCCTACCTAGCTCGACTTATTCAAGTCCGTATCGCTATTATCGTATTTCCCCTTAGGATCAAAAGATTGAACAAACACATAGTAAACACGACAACGAAATAGATACTGGTAGCTGAATATACGAAACGCCACGTGGTAGGTTGTTTACATGATGTCGCTGACTCACCTCTTGGTACACGGGTAGTTGCAATCTCGATACGGGGCTAGTCCGTGTGACATTACGACTGAACGCTTTCAGGAGGCATTACTATTAAATTTCTAATTAGTTCAGCTGATGAGACTCGCTGTGAAGTCTATATTCATGAGAGTGCCACCCTAGAATCCCCACATACCGAAGCATAGAGACCGGAAGCCGGAAGAGCCTCCCTAATTACCCCCCAAAGCGAAAGACAGATCTGCGAGAGCAACAACTACTCAATATGTAAAGCCCCCGCAATTCCAAGAACTCATCGAAGTGCCGTCCCCTGTCACTGTGATCGCCTTATTCCCATTACCCATTCTTTACCGAAAGTAGGCAAGGGCGGAGCCGGGGAGTGGTGTCGCGTTGCATCACGTATCCAACGGGCCGGAGGTGACTCCACGTGGGAGACTCGCCCGCACCGCTCGAGGTGCTTTCATATTTACTCTAGAAGACTTTTCTGTTACGCTCGTCACAGGTGGCCTTTGTCTCGAGTACCACTACGTATGGCGCTCATGTATTATCTGATGCGCCCAGCCGTAGGATTCGCGAATTCCCGCATGTTACCATCTGCCGGATAATGAACCATGATTCGTCTAAGCCGCACGGTCACGCATCAGGCAATGCATGTGTATGGCAACGATCAAGTCAGCATTGACAAAGGCGGGGGTTGCAGGGATGTTGGGGGTGGGTTCTCGCCAACTTCACCGTTACCCGCCGCGGAGAGATGAGAACATGACAGCCCACTTCCGTCATGAGCAAGTGATTAGACAGACCGTTCCGATGAGAACAGCGCCCGCTCAGGGCCGCTAACCGGTCTCGCCTGGCAAAATGGAATAGCGAGCAAGCACATACATTCATGTGAGACATTGTCGCAGAGCGACGAGCTCTCCTATTGGAGCAAACCCGGATGTTGGTCGCTAGCTAGCATCTTGCCTAAGTACCAAGATCGCACATCAATACTTTCTTTATGCGGGACTTGATCCGTCCCCTCAGCTTGAGCTATAGTAAGTGTATGAGTGAGCCAAGTTTGGGGAATGTTGTTACTAGCTTGCCCTCCTATTGCCTGGGGATGGTCTGGAACGGTGGCTTTCCGCTCGGTTACACCCCACGCCGGCTAGTAGTAATAATCGTACTGATTCATTCTATTTCGCTCACGGGTGCCGACATGACCGAAATCATGTCCTAGCGTAAGCGTAACGGGAAGTCATTGAGCTGGTACCCACGTAAGGGAGGAGTATAAAGACCCAAGTTATTCCCTTCCTAATCTATGAGCTTCCTATCTTACTAGTGGGGGGAAACTCGATATGTGATACCATACTGCTCATACGGCCTTCATCCCACAGAACCTCGCGTTAGTTGAACACACGCGCAAGATCCGCTGTACCGTAGGACATCATGGTTGGCAACAAGCAGCGGCCGCCTTTCCGGGCTGAGCACCTAGGCTCGCTGTTGCGCCCTAAGGAGTTGACTGAGAGACGGATTGAACTCGATGATGCCAAAGCCCTCGACATTGCTCATGACAAGAAGCTGAACGAGATTGAGGATAAAGCCATCAATGAGATAGTCAAGTTACAATTGGATCTTGGCTTCCATGCTATCAACGATGGAGAGTATCGCCGCCACCAGTTCTGGGGAACGTTCTTCCCGAACCTCGAGGGCTTCGAAGAGATTGTTGCTCCTGACTGGGGCATGTTCCGCATGTATGTCCCGGACATTGCTGCCTTCAGTAAGTTAGGTCCCCGTATCTGTGTTATGCCAGGTCGTGTTCTGATGATCTGTTCCCGTTCTATAGCCGAGTCAGGCCACAAGCCAGGCGAGTCCGTAGTCTGCACTGGCAAGATTAAGCACGTAGGTAGCAGCTATCTATCAGATTGGAATTATCTCAAGAATCTCGTCCCGGCCGACCGTGTTAAGGATCTGAAGATAACACTCGCTGCCCCTGAATGGTGAGAAGTTGGTCCCTATTCTTTACGCTCTCGTTTGATATAATGTAAACCTCCGAGTTTTCTCAAGACTAAATAAATCCAGGTATCATTTACGCTACAAGAAGGGGATGGCATACCCTGAAAGTGTGTATGCAAATGATGCCGAATACTTCAAAGACATTGGCGTAGCATATGCGACGGAGCTTCAGGTTCTCTATGACAACGGATGCCGGAATGTCACCATCGACGATCCGAACCTCGCATGTAAGGCCGAACTACTCATCGCCAGCATTAGATTACTAACAAGAGACTCTTACGCGTAGATTTTTGCTCCGAGAAGATGATCGCGGGGTTCAAGCAAGATGGCGAGGACCCTGATGAGCTGCTAGACTCCTACGTCAAGCTATACAACGACTGCATTACTTCGCGGCCATCGGACATGCATCTCGGCATCCATCTCTGCCGAGGCAACTTCGCATACAGCAAGCATTTCTCCGAAGGTGGCTATGACCGGATCGCGACGAAGCTATTCAAGGAAATCAACGCAGACACGTACTTCCTAGAGTACGACACGGACCGAGCAGGCACGTTTGAGCCTCTCAAGGAGCTCCCAGCGAACAAGAACGTGGTGCTGGGCGTCATCACCAGCAAGTTTCCGGAGCTAGAGGACGTTGGGAAGATGCAGGAGCGCGTGTTCTCGGCGGCTGACATTATCGCGGGCGGCTCGGAACAGACGCGAGAAGAGGCTTTGAAGAGAATGGGGGTCAGTCCTCAGTGTGGGTTTGCGAGCCACCATCTTGGAAACTCGGTGACGAGGGATGATATGATTGCCAAACTCAAACTGGTCAGACAGCTTGCTGACTCGATTTGGCCGGGTCAGCCTTGAGCGGAAGTGATCGAAGGCATGATGATCCTAACGTATGGTGTTCCTGTATGTGTACTAAAGCATGAGACGGCGGGTAACTTAGCGATGTATATAGTTGAAAATACAGTAAGTTGCGATACATATGGAGGAAAGTTCATATTCTCCGTTAATCTTTCTAAGTGAGGCTCTGTAGGATATGACATTAACATGGGCCCGGAGAAACTTAGGATAGATGATGTATAGCTCAATCCTAGCGATACTGGGCTTATAGCCTCTGGAATGATTATACACACATTGCAATAAGAATGAAGGAGGCATTGGCTGAAAACAATCAAGCCTTTGCTCATTTAGCTTCCATCGTTCCCGCCCGATAATGCCGTGAGCTTCATGGTGGATGATGCTTAATTGAATGATCAAAATGGCAAAGGTGTAATGGAAGTAGAGAACATTTCTGACATAAGGTATACTAGAAACCCAACTTCTTGGAAGAATGTAGTATTCGCGACTTATACGTGCAAGCCTATTCATAAGATAGATCTAGCGATCTGCCTATGTTACTCTTATGCACACTTTGTTGACGTACCTATTGGTATGAGCCTTCCGATTTGCCTGTAAGCACTTAATTTTCTCCTGCATAGATCATAGTCAGTCCTTGCAGATATTGCAGCCACAACCAGATCACGCGAGATACGGTTGATCGATTCATTGGTGCCAGCATACACATTCACATTCACCACTTCTCTTGGCTTAGAAACGCCTGCGATTCTAGTGGAGGTGCCCTCTAAAAATGCCCGCTATAGGCAGCATCCCTAGCCTGCTGCAGGTACCGTAGATAGGTGCTCGATTCAACCAATTGAGGCAGCCTGACTCAGTACCTGAATTACGACCTCAGCCAGCCCCTTCCCCTCCCTTGTTTCCGATCGACGGTGATAGGAAAAAGATGCGAGCTGATTGGCGCTTACATTACGATTCACATCCCACCTCCCAAGCTTTCTCGCCCATGCTATTATCGCTGTCTCATTGACTTCACTTCACTTCTGGCTACTACTCGACCATCTATCTTACTTAATAATCTAACAGGGTGTTTGAGAGATCTGCTAAACCCTCGCATATTAAATTCTCCCATGCAGATAGCGACATGCCTGACAAAAAGACCCCTCCACCACCCAATGAATCCATCACTTACAGCTCAGGGTCTGAGAAGGGAGGACCCCCAGATCTCAGGATCGTGCACTACAACGATGTTTACCATGTCGACTCGTCCTCAAGCGAGCCCGTCGGCGGTGCCGCCAGATTCATGAGTCTGATGCAACATTATCGTGAGGGTGCAGAATTCAAAGGACAACCCGGCCTGCTCACCTTCTTTTCCGGAGATGCATTTAATCCGAGTCTGGAGAGCTCAGTAACGAAGGGTACGTTTCATATCATACGATAACTTGAATGCGAAGAGTTTTCCCTGCGCCTCGCATACGATGTTTTTATGAATCTGTCGAGCATTTCGAGCTGACTCAAACCAAACAGGTGATCACATGGTTCCATTGTTGAATAACATCGGAACAGATGCGGCAGCTCTAGGTGTAGGTCTTTGGCTCGTCTTGTTTCGTGGAACAGTGCTAATTGGCTCTGCAGAATCACGACCTCGACTTCGGCGTCCGCAAGTTCAGGCACCTTGCCTCAAAGTGCAAATTCCCAGTATGCACACCGCTCCCTCAGCTAAATACAGACCTATTATTTCCGCAGACAACAGGTCTTGCTTATTCTAAAGATTACTAACATCGGCGTTGAATAGTGGCTTATTGCGAATGTATTAGAGTGCGACTATTCCCTTTATCTTTCCCCTAATAACAGTTCTAGCTGTCTACTCTAATAAGCAGCCAAAGCGTATGGAAGTTGTATTCTAACTAACAATCGCTAATTCTGAATGTCGATAGTCCAGCACTTGGAGATGGTGTACCCATCGGGAACTGTAAGAAGACTCACATGATAACGTCGTCGAACGGGGTCAAGATTGGTCTCATCGGCCTCGGTGAACGAGAATGGCTGGCCACCATTAATAGTCTACCGCCCAATCTCATTTACAAGTCAGCGAGCGAGACGGCTAAGGAGCTAGTCCCACAACTCCGTGCTGAAGGAGCTGAAATAGTCATTGCTGTAACGCATATGCGCGAGCCCAACGACAACAAGCTAGCCGAACAAACTGATGGTATAATCGACATCATTCTCGGCGGCCACGACCATTACTATAACCACAGTCTCATCAAGGGCACTCATGTATTACGTTCGGGAACAGATTTTAAACAGCTGAGCTACATTGAAGCGAGACGAAGACCCGACGGCTCGGGAAGATGGGATATCGATATCACGCGCCGAGATATCACTTCAGAAATTCCTCAACACCAACCTACATTGGAGCTGGTGGATAAGGTGACAGCCAGCCTCAAGGCCACGCTTCAAAAACCCGTAGGCTACACAGCTGCACCCCTCGATGCTCGCTTTAGAACAGTTCGGCTTCAGGAGAGCAATATCGGCAACTTTGTGTGCGATATCATGCGCCACCACTATTCAGGAGATTGCAGCCTGATGGCATCCGGCACCATCCGCGGCGACCAGGTTTATCCACCAGGCCCTATCTTATTGAAAGACATCATGAGCTGCTTCCCGTTCGAGGATCCTGTAGTTGTGATCCGTGTGGTCGGACAAGCAATCTGGGATGCCCTTGAGAATGGCTTATCGCTATATCCCGCTCTCGAAGGACGCTTCCCACAAGTCTCCAACATCAAATTCGAATACGACGCGGGGAAGCCACCAGGCTCTCGTATCGTCTCCGCATCTATCGGCGGTGAACCCATAGACCTGGCCAAGAAATACGTGCTCGTGACGCGCGGCTACATGGCGCGAGGCAAGGATGGCTACGATAGTCTACTCGTAGAGCCGGAGGGCGGCAAGGCCGAAGAGATCGTGTCCGAGGAGAATGGTATATTGATATCGATGATGCTACGGCAGTATTTTATGTCGCTCAAGGTGATGGGCCAGTGGAAGCACTGGGGTGCCAGCATGGGCCGGCACTGGGATGAGGTAACAAGCAAAGTGGGCGCTAATCATCCCCATTACAAGCCGTGCTCACCGACGCGGACAAACATGCCGACCCCCTCGGAGAACGGCGGCTGGGACAACTGGAAGCCGGAGAAAATTCGCGAGCGCCGTTGCAGTGTCACAAATCTCGAGGAATCAGACAGCGAGTCCGAGGGCGAGAGCACTAGACGTAGGGGCAGAGTGGTCGAGCACCTGGACAACGAGATGCAGATCATGCGCCGCGTGTTCGGCAAGTGGGCGCGCCTCGCGGGCATCGAGACCAAAGTTGCCGACGAGCTGAAGGCGGGCGAGATCGAGGTCGATTGGACTCGAGCCATCGCGCCGCGGGTCGAGGGACGCATCATCCGCGTCGATAGTGGTAATTAAGCAGACAGACGAATTCTTCTGTTTTAGTTTTTATCACGAACCTCGATCAAATCGACACAGAAAAAAGGCAGGCAAAAGGGAATGAAAAGGGGGATAAGGAACGGGTTTCACGAACATTGACGATGTTATGACTACTTACCCATCTAAAGGCGAAACCCATTTAGAAGATAAAAGAAAGGGAATTCATGGTACCAAAGACATGCATGCTTTTGCTGAAGACCGACGAGATTAGCATCTATTCATAGGACCAGAAACTGAACCTAATATGAAGAATGTCAATTCAGTTCCCCATATCGCTTTTACACTTTGAAATTCTTAGATACAAAGTAGGCCAATACTGCCGTTGGCTCCTATGTCTCTCATGAGAGGTATAAGTCCACGATAGACTAACGCCTGATCATGTAGACACTTTATAGATGACATATCCTCATGTAGATGAACCAAGACCTTGGCCTCACGACACATCTCACACCTCATAAGCTACTTCACCTGTTATATGCATCGTATTTCGAGATGTTTCACTCCGAGGCAACGCTGCATAATATCGCGGAAGGATTTTTTGCTTCTTGCAGGTTCAGCGACACCCTGCATGGTTAAGCGACGACCATGTCATACCGGATATTGCGGCCTGCAATACGACCCCGAATAACAACAATGTCTGACGTGGCTCTGTTGAGTCGCGTCCACGGTGATTGAAGATGACTTGGCGATATCTATTACAATAGCCGAGACCGCAGTACTGTCTCTCAGACTCGCTCGTTTCTTAGTTGTTATATAATACATATTCGCCTAGACTCTTGTCGTCGTATGTTCATGCGGGCAAAAGGCAGTTTCGATTTCCAATGGCTTACGACGGCTCGATGAATGAGATGAGAATCAGGGGCGGATTGATTGATCATGAGCGATCCCCCCCTAACCGAGCCTTTTCCAAGACGTTGAGCAGGTAATATTTACCTAAGTTCTTATGTAACAGCTTTGATTTTATTTCTAAATTATTATCTTATCTTCAGGCTGCAGGTTAAATAGGTTATTAATAAGATTTTTGAGTGATAGGGATGAAACAAAGTGAGAGCCATATGCTGTGATATGGGTTGACAATTGAGAGAATGCAACTTGATGCCATCGTGGAGGTTCTCGTGACTTTATGGACTAGTGGTACGCCATACTGTAGTATTCCTGCTGTGCTCACCGAGTGGTACATTCCATGTCGCACGTGCACGGTCCCTGTACAGATAACCATTCCTGCCGAATCATGTCCCTAGAGAGATTTGGGACGGATGGCTTGGCACCTGTCTGCGGTCGGATTCTGGTTGAACGGACCCCCTATTACGTGTTGCTGCATGGACAGTACGTCAACTGTGCAGCAGCATTCCTCTTGGCAGGAGCCCTTGGATTGATCCCCATTCTGATCCACGGTAATGGGATCCATTGGTATCCCTGTCACAAGACCTCAATGTCCTGTGGGATGTACGTAGCAAGTACACCACTGCCACTATAGCAGTTTATCTGTTGACTGACTCCGTCGACATGCGGTCATGATGCTCAGCTCCGCTACACTAAGGTTTAGTAGAATAGGTACTAACAATACAGCCTTTTTGAATTGATGTTTCTCTAGAATGAACGACAGAACAGAATGAGCTTCCTGCATACAATATTATGCGAGAGGAACGTGCCGTCATCGCACAGTTGACATCTGACATCTGATACATCATACTAACTAACCTTAAGTGTATGACAGACATTTGGCAGTTGATGCACCGGTGACAGCTGGAGTGCATCCCGCCTTAGCCTACAGAGCCTGCCTGCCGTTAATCTGTCCGTACACGCACGTACACATACCTGCAGCATCGGCATCACACTACCGGTCGTCTCACATGCGGCATCTGACATTCGATCCACTGACCTAAGCCTCATCTTTCTTGACTTCTCCCACTTCTGCCTCTTGTACCTATTATCTTTGTATCCCTTTGTACTGTGCTCCGTATCTGTATTATTATAATATCGTGCCCCCCCGTTACATTCAAGTCTTTCTTGTTTCCACCCAGCTGATGTCTTCAGATGATTGCGACATACGGCTGTCCAGTCTTTCCTCACGTCCCAACCCGCAAACCTCCCATTCACCTAATTCCCATTCTCAAGCAGCAGCATCCCCCGACTCCCAACTTCATGCTCGCGCCACGACACCAAGGGGTAAGCGCATCTTCTACCCACCTAGCTGACCTAGTTTCCACTCAGAACTAACCTTCCATATAGATGTCTTTGACCGCAACCTTTCCGACCCCCCTGACCTGAAAGAGATAGACGACCCGGACACCGACGACGACACAGACACCATGTCTGATAGGAGCAGACCAGCCCTCCTGCCTAGCCACTCTGGCATGCCACTGCTTGAGAAGGACGACGATCGCGAGCGTTTGGGACACAGCCACGGCTCCAACTCCCGCGTTACGACGCCACTGCCTGCCCCGGCCGTCTCGACACCCGCCGCCGCGCGCTCTCTGTCTCGCGCTTCAGGTGTACGCTCGCAATCCTCTGCCGCGCAGGCCCGCGCGGCGGCCAGACGGAAATATGCCCTCGCAGGCGTGTTCCTCGTCGTGTGTCTGACATCCTTTGTCCTGCAGACCGAGCTAGGCCGGTACGTGCAGCACGAGCTGGGCTGGAATAAGGCGTACTGCATGCTGTATCTCACGCACGGGTCATGGGCTCTTCTGTGGCCCACGCAGCTGCTCGTGCTCCGACTGCAGAGACGCAAGCTCCCGTGGTCGACTTTCTGGAGACGGCACGTCGAGCTTCTGCGGAGTACCGGGCACATGGTTGCCGAGCAGCAGCTCGATGTGCCCCGGCATGTGATGCTACGCAGCCCGGCCCCGTACTTGCTACGCGCCACCGCCGGCATCACCAGCTGTCTCACTCTCGCCGGGTTGACGTGGTACGTGGCCGTTAGCATGACAAGCCCGAGCAACCTCACCGCCATCTACAACTGCTCTACCTTCTTCGCCTATGCCTTCAGCGTGCCTCTCCTAAAAGAGAAGCTGCGACTCGATAAGGCGCTGGCAGTTCTGGTCGCCATTGTCGGCGTGCTGGTCGTTGCGTACGGCGGTGGTGGCGACGGCCCTGATGCCGGCGCCGTCTCCACGCAGCTCCTGGGAAATTTGATCATCGGCGTCGGAAGCGTACTGTACGGCCTCTATGAGGTGTTGTATAAGCGGTACGCCTGCCCGCCCGATGGCACGTCTGCGTCGCGCGGAGTCATCTTCGCGAATACCTTCGGGAGCTGTATCGGGCTGTTCACCATTCTCGTTCTCTGGATCCCGCTGCCAATCCTGCATGTGCTAGGCTGGGAGACATTCGAGTTGCCCCATGGCAAAACGGCCTTGTATCTGTGGATCAGCGTGATCATGAATGCGACGTTCGCGGGGAGTTTCCTGGTCCTCATCTCGCTGACTTCCCCCGTGCTCTCCTCCGTCGCGGCCTTGCTCACGATCTTCATCGTCGCTGTCGCGGATTGGCTGCTCACGGGAGAGGCGCTTACTTTCTCGGCGCTAACTGGTGGTGCCATGATTGTCGTCGCCTTTCTCGTCCTGAGCTGGAGCACATGGCGCGAGATGAATGAAGAAGCGGCGCACAAGGAAGGCTATCGCGAGGCGAATGGGGATTGGGATAGTGACGAGGAAGACGATGAGCATTTGCATTAGATCAGGGGTTCTGTTCGCGCAGAAAATTGGGATCTTCTCTTCTTTATTCTTACATTATATGTACTTTGGACTGGACTGGTCTTGTCAAGGTTTCGGACTTTGACTGTATTATGCGTACCAGCGCATCTGGATAGACTATTCATCACGGACGTCGTGTGGCTTTCTATTTTATCTACATCCCTACCAATATCCGATCTGGGAAATATACATGGTGGGTAGGACGGGCGGGCATTCATAGATCTTTTGGTAATACTACATACGCACGTGGCTGTGATGTGATGCGATGCCGATCTTGGTCCCTGACAGTGACACCTCGAGATGGAATTTACGTAATCTTGACTAACCTTTATTTCCACGTGTAGAACTATGAATGTGTTGCTGTGGATTTCACTGGTGTGGAGGGGGGATGGTGATAGGAGGCTTGGGATATAAAATACCATTGGATGTCAGTCTTGGGCGCATGCTTTGCGAGGCTTATAGCTTTTCTATCCGCTCTCTTGATTGCTGCTATGTTCATAGCTTAACTGGGTCGTGTGTTATCATTTGTCGCCAGCACTTCCGCTTGCAACTCGTCTTAATATGACTAGCTATTTAATTTTGCATATTGGATTTCCGCAACGGAACAAGGGTAATGGGTGATATATGGTATTGCGTCGGGATATCTTGAATGGCATAGATAACTTATACCGATAGGTACATTCGATAGATCGCGGCTAGCAGTTGCCCCCTTAACTCTACTGAACAAAGTAGGTATCTCAACACCCGCATCCACATCCGTTTACTTAGCCCCAGGACCAAATAGGGCCTTCTGGGTATCATACTTGTACACGAGATCCTTATGCCAGTAATTCGGAGCTTCCGCCTTGGTAACAAGCCACGCCTCATCAAGCGCAGCCACGACATCGTCGGGAAGGGGGCCCTTCTCGAGGGCGTCGAGGTTGCCGTCGAGCTGCTCGTACGAGGAGATTCCGATCAGGATCCCGTCGCCGCCGCCGTTGGTGATGCGCAGGGCGCTGTGGTGCACGCACCAGCGCAGCGCCGTCTCGATCATGGTGAGGCCCGGGTGCTTCTCGAGCGCGGCCTCGATGATCTGCAGGGCGCGGAACGTGCCGTCCTTGAAGTAGCGCGCCTTGTACTGGACGCTCGTCGGGTTCTTGCTGCTGAACCGTCCCTCGGCCGCATCGAAGTCCTTGCTCTTGATCTTGCCGCTGAAGAGACCGCCCGCGACTGAAGGTTTTGGTTAGGAACTGCTGATGAAGACGGGGATCCATAGGGAGGTAGTTTGGAAATGCTTACTAGGATTGTAAACGACAACCTGGATGCCGTACCGGCGGCAGGTAGGGATCAACTCGGGTTCTAGGCCTCGTGTGATGGCATTATACATGCCCTCTATATGAATCAATCGATTTATTAGTAATTCACTCTCAGGACGCCAAAGACCAAATACATCCAGCAACTCAAAGGAGGAAGGAAGCACAAATAAGTGTACTCACGATAGATAGTAGGTCGCACCCAGCCATTGTACTTGCAGATCATGACAACTTCGGCGACCTCTGCCGCCGTGAAGTTAGAGAGACCGAAGTTGACGAACTTGCCCGCCTTGTGCAACTTGTCGATGGCCTCGAGGGTATCGGCGAAAGGAGTGGCGCGATCCGCGGCGTGAAGGTAGCAGATCTAAGCATGGATGGTCAACATTACCGGCCCGGCGCATCTCACAACTCTCCCAAAGCACCGAATCAATCAAAAAGAGAAGCTACGAAAAATAGACTCACATCAACACAGTCCGTTCCAAGCTCCTTCAGACTAGTCTCCAAGCTCTCGATGACCTTGTCACCCGTGTTATCGCCATCGCCTCCGGGATACTTGAACTTGGTAGCGAGGGTCAACCCGCGCTCCTTCCAGCCAGCATCACGAGTCCAGGCCTCCTGTTTCAGGGCAGCGTACACACGGGCCGTGTCGACCTCGTTGTACCCGCGCTCCTGAAAGCGGTCGAGAACCCGCTTGTACTCGTCTATACTTGTGATCCTGGCCCCGGCCTCCTCGCTTGGGCCGAAGGTCATGAGACCCAGGATGATGCGGTCTTTGGGGCTGCCTGGGATGAGAGGCATCTTGGCTGTAGTTGGAGAAATAGATAGGTAATTGAATAGAAAGTTGATAGGTGAGGGGTGATGGAGATGATAAGTTTCTGGGATCGGTTTATTAATCCGCGTATGATACGATATACTAATCCGTCTTATCTCCAAAGACACCTGCGCCTTATATAAAGATCAATGGCAATCCCCTCGCGTTACGGAGTTACGTGATGGCTGTGGTTTGTCCAAGTCACGACGGTAATAACAGAATGTTAAAGAGACGAGAAGCGGGACGTCCCGTCATGACGTCGCCGTTATGCGGCGATAAGAGGTAGAAATGAAGGCTTAACCCGTACTAACCCGTCTTTCGGTGATAACCACACCCTTGACATAGCTGGAGCGGCAATTGCGTCTGTATTCAATCAGTTATATAGTACTTAAACACCTTCTAAATTCGGCCGGGCTAAGTCGGAATAGATGAGTCTTGCAGTAGCTCCAAGTTAGATCTCCATGTTTACCCCATGATTACTAAATCATAAATAGATGCATGCTTAACCATCGCGTTTACTTAATCGTATTTCCGCCCAACCTCTTAAGCGTCTTCCGCGGCGAGTTCCGTGCGTCCAACTTTAAATATTGAAGACCCAATCTGCAGTTATACGATACTGATTTATTGACCAACACATACTCTGCTTCACATGAGTGCTAGATGAGCTACGCCAATACTCCACACTCTATATCAACTGCAGATATATATATCCACCTCAATGTTCAATAATCATATAGCATCGAGGCCGCGATATCTCGCACGTACTGAGGTCTTCCGTTTCATAAATAGAATCACACAAATATAAGACTCTGTAAGCGATAGCTGTATAAGTAGGTCCGGAACGAGGTAGGCGCGAGGCGAGGCTTTCGGACTTAGAATACTCGCATGGTTTAATGGTCGAATCCTTCATAATCGCTCTTGATTTCATGGATTATGGCATTTCAACATCTTTCTATTCTCTTTCTAGTAAGCTTCTCTTTCATGCTGTAGTAATACCCTAGCTTTAGATGACCATGAGAATCCAACCACCTCATTCAAAATTGACTTCACTATCACCCCTTAAAATTGCCTTTAGTGAAAAGGCGAGCAGTACTGTGGTTGACCCCGCCACGCACGTGCAACACTGTTAAGTACATTGGGAGGCAGAATTCATCTACCCTTGAATCAAACCAAGGCAAAAACATGTCTCCAAGTTTGTTTAGAAACTTACAGGCTCACAGCAGACTCTATGAACTATCTACCATAGGGCGGATAGTGGTGTTAATTTTTCTCTCATCGGCTTCGACCTACTTCGTTGAATATTGAAATCCTATCTTAAGCAGTCCAGAAATCGGAGAAATAACAAGAGTATAACAAGAGTACGCCTTCATGCAATCTACAGCGTACCTGTAGGAAGTATTGGTTACACGTGACAGGTACCGAGATTTGAGGGATTACCCCTCCATTAGCGCCAACTGGTGGGTTTCAAAATGCTTAATAAGGAGGGGTAGCGACCAGGAGATTGGACGTGAATTGATTTACGCGTTATGCAAATAACCATCCTTACCCGCCGTTCCCTGCTGTCCCCACCAGATGCCGGCGGTACCTAGGTACCTGTCTCGCATTTCACTCATTAACGCGTGTCCAGGTCGCGTCTTAGGGTTGGCCGGTCCATCTCCTTCATCTCACATCATTCTGCCACATCCCAGCGCGTCGTGTATCATTGTCACAGCTTTTGGCCAACTCCTCAGTCGTGCATTCATTATTAGAGGCAAGCAGAGTGTGGACCGGCGATTGGTGTTCAGGTCTCAATTGAATGATACCCTGTTACGTTGACTTGTTATTCTCTGTTGTTCATTTGAGAATATTTTTTCAAACTGGCGACGCTCTTGTCTTCTAGCCTTGTCGTTCCCCATCCCAATCCCACGTCGGCTCAAGCTATAAGTGAGAAGCGCCACCTCTCTCTCGACTTCCCCCAGTCCACAAGCTCGAATACCGCCGCCACGGCAATACATCATCGCCATGGTTCAACCAGCAGCTGCAGCAAAACCTCCTGCCGAGCCCGGCATATATAGTGCCACCTACAGCGGCGTAAGTCGGTCTCTCTCCCCTAGCCTCGCCATTCAACTCTCTTGCTTGTTCGGCTTAGCCTGTTGCTAAACTTAGTCATATTTTTCTCTCGCTGATTCATGGTGTCACTGCTTAGATTCCTGTGTACGAGTACCAGTTTGGCCCTGAGCTCAAGGAACATGTTATGCGCCGAAAAAATGACAATTGGATCAACGCCACTCATATCCTCAAATGTGCTGGCTTCGATAAGCCTGCCCGCACCCGTATTCTCGAGCGCGAGGTCCAGAAGGATGTGCACGAGAAGATTCAGGGTGGATTTGGCAAATACCAAGGCACCTGGGTCCCGTTAGAATCAGGAGAGCAGCTTGCCCGGAGAAACAACATCTATGACCGCATCCGACTCATCTTCGAATATACACCTAGGGAGGGCCACACCCCACCGCCCGCTCCCCGCCACACGAGCAAGCCCAAAGCGCCCCGGAAACCAGCCGTGCCAAAATGGAACAACAGTACGTATTTGTCTTTGGCCTAGTGATAGCCAGGCCTGTCGCCAGCAAGACCACCTCTAACATGAACACGTTAGATCCCCCACCACTACCGCCGCCGCCGCCTCCGAGAGAAGAGTTCGAGAATGCAAGTCAACCAATCAACGAAGATGAAATACCCGACAATGTGACCGTCGCCTCCATGTCGTTTATGGCAGAGGACGACCGCCATGATTTGCCCCACTTCTCCACCGGCCATCGCAAGAGAAATCGAGACGAGACAATCCAGGATCTTACCGAACAGCAGCACGCTGTATACGGCGACGAGCTTCTTGATTATTTTCTCATATCTCGCCAAGACGAAGTCACGTTTCGACCTGAACCCCCGCCTAACTTCCAGCCCGACTGGTATGTCGATACCGAAAGGCATAGCGCCCTCCACTGGGCAAGCGCTATGGGGGACGTGGATGTCATCAAGCAGTTAAAAAGGTTCGGGGCGACTTTGGGATCGCGGAACTGCCGAGGCGAGACACCTTTAATGCGCTCCGTCAACTTTACCAATTGTTATGAGAAGCAGACCTTCCCTACGGTGCTCAAAGAACTCTTCGACACGGTCACCGATAGAGATGATGCGGGTTGCACTGTCCTTCATCATGCTGCCAATTTGAAGAGTGGCCGGGTCCAGAGCCAATCTTGCTCCCGTTATTACTTAGACAACATCTTGAACAGACTCCAGGAAACTCGCGATGCCAATCACGTCCACCAACTGCTCGATATACAAGATCAGAACGGTAACACCGCCTTACACTTAGCTGCGAAAGCAAAGGCAAGAAAATGTGTCCGCGCGCTTCTTGGCCGCGGAGCCGCTTCCGATATCCCCAACGGCGAAGGTGTTCGTGCCGACGAACTAATCAAAGAATTAAATGCAACAAGAAATATGAGAGAGCGAGTGCCACAGCGGTCCTCGTCGCCTTTTGCTCCCGAATCACAACGTCATGTTTCATTTCGCGACGCGTTGTCTAATGTTAATAAGCTTGCACTTTCGTATAACTCGGAGGCCGCTACTACTGTTCAGAACAGGATTACACCTCTAGTACTTGAAAAATTCCAGAGCTTAGCTCACAATTACGAGGAGGAATGGAAGGAGAAAATCGAAGCTGAAAACGAGGCCCGTCGGTTATTAGGCAACACACAAAACGAATTGTCTACGGTGCGTCAGCAAATAGCAGATCTCGAGGCTGGTCTGGAGCCGCCAGAAGAAGCCGCGAAAGCAGTTAACGACGCAGCTATAGCGCAGGAACAAGTGTTGTCTTTGTTGGCAAGCCAAAGTCGATATCACATACAGACTTATGTCGAGCAGAGCCTGGCGTTTATGAATGGAGACCAGGGCGAAGACTCATACGAGGATCGGCTCCGGCTAGCGCATGAGCTCAATGAGCTCCTGCACAGACAAAGGGAAGCGGAATTAGAATACGTCAACGCATTGGGTCATTCCGGCACTGGCGAGAAAATTGATAAGTACCGTCGATTATTGAAGCAATGCTTGGACCGCCAAGACGCGGAGAACCTCGACGCCAATTTGGATGACCTCATCGATATGATGGAGGAGGAGCGCAGCGAAGGAGCAGTGGCGATTCCAGACCAGGGAGAACCCATGATGCTATGTTAAGTTTTGCTGGGGCTTATATTAGCTCTACTAGGCTGGCTGCCTCTGCCTCGTCTGTGTTGCGTGGAGGATCAGAATACCTATTTGCGCGAGCATTATGATAACGATCTCTGTACAAAATTGCTGTATTAGTCTCGGGTTCTGGCAAGTGTACTCTACGGTTCGCAGCGGCGATGATCAGGTAGACAACGGGGAAAGGAGTACAGGATGATCGATTATCATTGTCGATTACACATGTAATCGATGAAAGAGTTTACAAATGGTCTCTTGTGGACACTATGTGGTGTTGTGGGCTGGTGAAAGGATTGTTGAAATGGAGTAAAAGAATAACGTTACATTGATACACTTCATTTTCATGGACATTAGACCAACCTAGAGGAAAGTAGAACAATACGGACCGTAGACGACGTATGAAAATGTTTTTTTCATCCTATCGGTATTATTACATGAGTTTCTCTTCGTATAATTCTGTCATCCATCGTATGTCTACCTTTCCAATGCAGTCCCCAAGATAGTAATCAAACACAACCAATAAAAGGCCAAGCTATAATCAAATAAGCATTCCAAAAAAAATCCGTGACACCGAGATACAAGTTAGACATCGCGTAATGTATATATACTCCTAACTCGGTCTACGCTATTGGCGTCTCTGCCCAGGACATGGTTATGTACAGCACGGTCTTTAAAATCAGAATAGCTTGAAGGATACATGTAATGATCCGCATCAGACAGGTACAGTCGAAGAATGATTCAAGCCGTCTCCGTGCTTGTCAGCAAGTAAGACCTAAATTATCACCTGCGGGTATACAAAACCATAAGAATATGCTCTCTCTCCGCCAGTCAGGAGGCAGAATACCCGAAGCATGCGACTCACCCCGGGTAAATGATCTATCCTCTAATCTAGATAGAACCTGAGTGTGAAAGGTCTGGCAAGTCATGGTCGACCTTTCACGACCCAGGTATGGGAGACAATTAGCAAGATCGTCTAAAATCTATCACATGGACCGAAGACATGTTCGACTTGTAGATTATAAGCAAAGAGGATAAAGAAGGAAGAAAATAGAGAACAAAAAATGAACTGAAAGGGGGGAACGGATAAATTACAAAGGTAGAAAGAAAGAGAAAAGTAGGAAGAAATAAAAGAAAAGAAATGATAGCCATGGAGGGAATCGAACCCCCAGCTCCTACATGCACAATCGAGATATCATCCTGAAGTCACTTATCAGGGACCGATGGCATTCCTGGGCTCGCACCAAGCTGGCCACTAATCCCCAGCAACAGAATAGTTTATATAGTATAGTACTGGTTGATACTAGGTAGGTAGGTAGGTAGACGGACAGGCAAAAGAGATTACGTGGACTTTTTAGGTTTGGACAGAGTTCAGGGCACGTAATTCCGGATAAGGCTGGGGGAAGGCCGAGGTGGGCACGGAAGGTCGGATATATACCAGGAGACGATGGGAGATCCTCATTTGCTTGAGATATTGAGGAAATGAGGCGGTCAGAGCGGTCTTTTCTATATATACGAAAAGGAGGTATGATATTATAAGCAGATTTCTCGTGACTTTATATGTGGTCGCGGGATGAAGTCGAGGTACGACATGCTGGCATTGTATGTGTATTGAGTTCTTCATAAGCAGGGCAGTTATGTGCGAACTTATGAGTCGACATTCTCTCGTAACGCCGATATGTTCGTCTGACGGAATTGATTACTCTTTATTCCATGATTACATTACCTGTTTGTTGAGTGAATGAACCGCTTAAACGAGAAATCATACAACGTTATGTGTATATACGAAATCAAATACGGTTTTCTTGTTCTTCTAGTGTCATATTGAGAGGACTGGCGTAGATTAATATCACTTATCCCGAATGGTAAGGCAAACTACCTAGAAAGGATAAACACTATAGATGTAAGTATTTGATTAGATAGAGATGTTAATATAATATTTTGGATGAACACTGGCAGGCAGGCAACTTATATTTTGTGATGTTTCGCGATCTGTTTTGTTCTTTCCTACATACCCTTTCGGTACAGTTCTGTTCTTACCCAGGGGCCATTCTCGAATGAACAAAGTCAGATTCGAGCGTCTTACTTGCCCCTTTTCAGTCTCGCGATACGATTTCACGTAAGCCCAAGGTACGCCCTTTCCCCAGTAACAATGTGCCCGGGAGTTCCCCAGCCTTCCATCCGGGACCGACGCCTGCCCAAACCTACCTGCATGGTCCGAGCTCAGCATCAGTCTATCCCCCTCGCCTACCAACGAAAACCTACTATATAAAAAGATTTACCTCTAGAGATTTTTGGCCGGGTTGGTACGGCCTAGCGATGCAATTCATGTACCCAGCGTTCTGAGCGTTAGTATACTTACTCAATATCCTTACTCCGCATTGTTAGGTACTGGGGGTTCGATTCCCCCGTCGGCCATTATCTTTTTTTGCTTTTTTTTCCTTCCAGCTCGCCACCTTCTTCTCCCTGATTCTGATTGGCACATTGGCAACAGCCTTTTCGTTCCTTTGCCACGCAAATCGGCGAGTATATGACGAATACGCAATTGGCTTTTATTTGTAAGAAAATTTCCCGACACCGTGTACGGGACTTTGTTCACCCGCCCTTGTGTTCCTCGGGGGGCGCGGCGAGCCTTGGCCAAATGTATCGCCACTGGAAGCCCTCAGCTCCAAAATCCCTGCGTTCCATGTGATCAGTGACATCCATGAAAGTCATATCTGATTGGCACTTACGGTCTCGGTCTTTATCCGTATTTTCACGAATCAGAAGAGCCTCTTCGAGCTGAAATACGAACCCTCTGTCACGGGGACCATGATATTGCTCACCGCTAGATGTTCTTTCAGACCTCTCAAGTGTTGAATCCTGATTTTGTTTCCTCCGTGGCTTGACGGAGAAAGAAAAGAAAAGCCAGGACGAGAAATGTCTACCAATCAGTGAGAAGGGACCTCAGGCTGACTAGTCGTGACAAGTAAAGGACCTGCGTAAGCTGCTCAGAGAGCGGAAGAGTCAATTTGAAGCCTTACTATAGTTAGGTCGCGGATACATGATCGGCACTTTTGCCTCAATGATCATTCGGGCTCAATTGTTAATGACTCTAATACGATGGTAAGTGATACGGATCGGTCGCAATGAGCGCAGTACGTTAGTAGTGTAAGAATAGGATTTGTCACGTTCGCGGTCTCAAGCGATGTAAGACTGATGACCGGATGGATTTTCTGCCTCTCGGGATCCCTATACCTATCATAAGAAGAAATCAGCCTGTTGGCTTCCTGATAATCGGCCGATGTAGGCAGAAACCGAGAAAGGCACTTGCACAGACACCAGGTTACTGATCCGTCTACTGTGGCCTCACCAACAGAAAACCTCCAGGCCGAGGCGTGGGCGGCATGATTCGTTGCCGGCACGTTCGGCTCGTGTCGACTGCAAATTTCTCTGGCATATGATTGTAGTGATATCGATCCTGACTCAGCAGAGCAATGTAGCTCTTGTAAATGTTACAACCGCGGCACGGCAACGTGTCGCGGACCGCCGGATGCCACCCAAAAAAGGCGCAAGGTGAGGCATTTGGCTATAGACATTCATGTTCCTAATCACGGAACGTTCGATACTACTGCGCGTTAGCGAGTCATGAATCTCATCGCCACACCAACAAAAGAGAAGGCTAGGTAGAGTGGTCGTTGAAAGACCCATCACCGATGATGTAAGCAGGATGCCGTATCGAATGAGCAAAGATCCTCGGAGATAATTAGAGGCTCAAGTTGTCATCAATAAAGAGCTAGTAGTCGTCGGAAGTCATGCTACGCTGACAATGAGCGTCGGTTAGCTCAATGAAATGTGTACAGCGGTCCGAGCAAGGCAGACGACCGGCTAAGTAGAGCGCGGGTTTCGTCGCAGTAGCTTGTGAAAGGACAGATAATTGCCATGTGTTAGTTTACCTCGTAAGAAACCCTCCTGTTCCGTCTATTCACGTAACACGAACAGCACATTGATATGTGGAGTGCGCACAGTGCCGAGATGAGCAAAGGTTCCATGTATCATTTGTCATCACTGCATATATCCTGGTGAGGGGTTGGTTTGCGAGGTCCACCAGCTCGTGATCAAAATAACAGAAGACCTCCTCGAATGGTACCTAGTACTTCAAATGATTAATGGTGAGCACTGCATCAGGGACCACGGCCTCTCTCGGCCGAATTACCCTCTAAAATAACTTGTTGGACTAATTTCGGGGAGATGGGAATTTTCGCAAGATATATCGATGTGGATGATGTGGATGATGTGGACCAGAGGGGTCGTGAGGGCGACAGAGGAAAAGAAAAGACGATAAACGGGTTGTTTAGCGATTGGACAAAATTCAGCGATAGTGCGATCTCCATGTTACAAATATCAACAAGGGGGTGTTGGGGCTCAGATCTCGTAGGGCTGAAAGGGCACCACATAGACAGTCTAGTCCTAGACGATCATTGGTTGTACTATTACTGTCAGTGTGACATCTCGCATGCGTCAGCGTATCCAAAGTACGTAGCCGTGGAGCCACGTCATGTCAGCCAGCGTTGGAAGCCAATAATAACGGCAGTAGGAGGTTCATGATTATTGTTGATGCCTTGGAATACCCACGCACAAGTGAGGGAGGGTCAATAGCTAATCATGTCCTGTAGAAGCGTCCTTGTGACGCTCGTATCATTTGCGTTTATTCAATAGAGCTGGCTTGGCATTGCCAGTACACAGGCTATAATCCTCAGGGACAATTCAGTTGGTAGCATTGCAGGTAGATCTCTCGCGCATCGTGGCGGGTCCCAGCTGGCCGCCAGAGGAGAAAATGAACTATTTTCTCCCACACCATCAGCTGATGATTGACAATATTCTATGACAGTCGCTGATGGTTCGACGGCCGCCGAGTTCAAATCGGTGCAACTATTGGAGGGGGCATGGGGGCGCAGTCGTGTAGATCTATCTGACTAGCGAGGGACATCTAAGTGCCATCAACGGTTAACAAGCTTCCTCATTAGATAACGGCCGAAGGTATCTGATTCCGCGTCCCCGAGAGTAAGTTGACTTCGTGTACAAATCTGTGCAGTGTCGTGTTTCGAGCAAAGTCAAGGTTAGATGAATTAGATGAACCAAAGACAGGGGATGCCAAGAATGCCAGGATACTGTGCCATACTGTACCCCATATGCATGGCGTTTGCGCCTAGATCCACAACCCAACCAACAACTAAGTATAATGCGAGATGGCTGGCGATTGGCGCTCCAATCACGGCTGTCGACCGGCTCTTGAAGATTGTGCAACAAGCGACGACTGGAGACTGACGAGGCTCCTGAATTCTGGCCTGACGTTACGAATTAAAAATAAAAAGTCATTTTCACTAAGCCCCCAATCCGATCGCCACCTATCATCACCAATGGACCCCCTCTTCAGCTATTGACAAGTATCGTCCCAAGAAGCGGTGAGGCGATAGAGTTTGGCCAATCCACTAAGACGTCTCGCCTCGTGTTTCGCGGCGAGGAGAAGAGGAAGCGATGCTTCAATCTGTTGGCCTCATTGGCTTACGAATCCGGCGATTCTCGGTATCTCTGGTATTAGTCCAGTCTATTGTACGTAAGACGAAGGACTTGAGGCCTAGGTATATGTGCAAATGCATCATGTCAGATGTGCGATACCGGCCTTCACTTATTGCGGCATCACTGGCCAGCCGGAAGGAGGCCAAAAATGATATCACCTGATTGAACGACGGCGATGTTGTTGACTCGTACATAGATACCAGATACCAGATACCTACCCAGTCACATGCATGATCGATATTCTGCGGCATGGGGGCCCGGTGCGCGCGCATGTGCATTATCACTTCAGCTTTGCCTGTCCTAGAAGCTGGGGAAGATATGATTGATCAGAACAGCGGCTAATAAGGCTGAACCATGCCTACCTACAATGACCTTCAATGTATTGTATGTATACTGTATTTTGGGGAATGGGGGCCAAGGTCCTTCGGGTGTTTTTCCCAATGTCCAATACATTAATTGGATTTGGAGCTTATATATAATCGCCGTATACGGATGTCGCCTAGGTCTTCGTCGTGTCTCATTAGTACAGTAGTAGTGAGGTGTTCTACAAGGTTGTGTCGAGGGGAGATGCGAACCGTTGGATGCGAACCTTGGCTACTGCACAATAGTGCCGGCGAAGGGCGGCATAGATAGGGCTACACGTGCAGGGGTAGGTGAGGGGCCTTTCAGGGTACGGTAATTCGATACCGTGGAAGTTAGCCTATACCGTGAAGAAACACTGTATATCTATGCCCAACTACCTAGCTGTTGCCCAGCATTGTAACTTACACGTACACTGCTGCATAGCCGCAGACGCGCCTGCAGTATAAGGGCACTTGTACTCATGTATACTACGTAAGCTGCTTTCAAATATTTCGGATGCCTCAAGTACGCGTCAGTTTTTGCCACAAGCAAAAAATTCTGTAAACAAGACAAATATAATGCCTCTGCCGATTCATGCGCGACATTTGGGGGGATCGTCACAGAACATTACCTCTCGGGGTCCTCGTGGCCTGCCGTATCCGGACAGTGCTCAGGTACATAGCACAGCGCCCATGTCAAGTTCAGCTGACGAAGGACGGGATCAATGGACCCTTGGATCCTTCAAGGGTTTTGAGGTCTCCTGCGCAGTTGTACCTACGTATGCGTATACCAACACGTATCTGCCGGGATCGACCTATCTAGGAAATTAGGAACATCTCAGGCCTCTCTGATGACCCAGCCTCCTTGTCAGAATGAGTCGTCTTAGCATCATGTTCGTCGCCGTTGAGCGCGACTTGACGGCATCCCGCATCCCGCATCCCTGGAAATCTCCAATACAGTATTCGTGATTCAGCATCACGGCATTCGGACACTGTTCACTCCATTTTCCCCGTCTACCCATGTGTATATGTAGGTATATTGGCAAACCCGGCACCTTCAATCCCAAAGCGTCTACAGATAAGCCAAGCTTTCTCTCCACGTAAATCAGCCGGATTCAGAGTCGAGGCCATTAGCGCGCGCATCAATCAGCTCTCAGCGAACGGCCTTGCAAGATATACCACTTTTGTTAAGTGTACCTGTTCAAGGTGCCGGTCGCCCCCATCGCCATCGCGATTATCAGGTTTTACGGCATTCCTACAATGGAACGTCCTGCATTTACAGTGATGCGAGTGCGAGTTACATTATTCGGGAAGGATCGTGGCGCCCCAGCTATACTACCTCCCCGAAGACCTCACCCAAGCGAGTGGCGCGAAATTGCCGAAGCAGGCAAAAACACGGCGGTACCCATCGCGATCTGGACTGAGCGTGTGAATGTGAATGTGGTGATAGTTTGGATTTGGTTTAGATCTCGCATCCCCTTCCCTGCTGCATCATCATCATCATACCATAATACCCGGTACCCTGTACCTGATTATGGTAGGGCGCATACCAACAACTGGGTGCCTCCCTTTAGTGCCTCGACTTCCTGGCTTCTGCTCTCCAGCAACCACCTTGTTCTCAGCCTCTTGTGTCACTGCCTCGCGAAAAAACGGCATTAATCTACTGACTGGTGTGACAAGTGCGTTAAAGCAAGCTTTACTTTGATCTGTTCTTGCCAATGAGGGGGCCTGATCGGGAACCGAGAGTCTGCTTCCTGGCCTGGGCATCCTATTCTGCTTTCTGGGATGACCCGGCTGCGAGTTGGCTAGGCCGTTTCTGCAATTCAATCCTGCATTTCTCCACATTTTAAAGGACGTTTGCTGCACTGCAACGTTAAATTGCCCACTTGGGTCAAGAGCGAGCCAGATGAGGCAGGGTTTTGGTGTCATTTGGTTGGTATGCTTATGGATTTTGTGACGATGGCTTGTCGTATTGTTTGTTGTTGTTATTGCTGCTGTCCGCTACTCTGACAACTTTCTTCCGGTCGTCAGAGTTCCGCCGCTCATTTTTCACCCTGCCCAGCTGACAGCTGATTGATTAGCCCTAATTGTGGCTTTAATTCCAGACTACTGGATAATAAGGACCTGGTCTAAGATGTTTGTTACTCGCAAACTAACCCCTCACGGACCAGCAAGCGGGCCGGTTGATTCTAACCGTCTGCTGTGCCTCAGCACTTTAGGGCTGTTTACGATGCCATTGCTTATGTCTCGTTTCGCCCTTCTCTGTCATATTCTGATCGACGACGACGTTCGTGTACCTCCCTGTACGCGCTGTCAGCTTGTGATCGGTCAACCCAAGACTTGACCCGCGCTTAGAATTCGCAACAATCGTGGCGCTTCTCATGATTATCAACCCAATGATAACCGCCATTTGCCATGTACCACCAGTACCATCTACATCCGTATACACTAGCCTGGGGTTGCCCGTTGAGGCTGACTGGGGATGACGGCGCCCTGCAAGGTGACATGCGGAAAGTGCCAAACCCACCAACGCTCTCCACTGGAATCCACATCCCTAGTGTACGGGCTTGTCGAGGGTCTTGGTCTTTGGGTTCGCCCGGGCCTTGTACTCTCGGATTGGTTGCTCAATAAAGTACCCCTTCATCGGTAGTGTAGGTAGGTAGGTAAGGTAATCGCTCCGGCCATGGCCATAGTCATGGATCCGGAATGTGGTCATATAATTCCCTGTGCTGCCCTGGATGATTACCACCCTTCCTTTCCCTAACTTCTCGTCTCTACCCTGATTCATTCTGCTTTGTGGACATTGAGACTAGAGAATACCGGAAGACTTGTTACTGATATAATCGATCTTGAGCCAGATCTAGGACTCCGTGCTTAGCTAAGATTATGTTTTTACCTTCTTCCTGGTAACCCCTCGGAAGTCATATGGTCTAACCGTGCCACCCCACGGCGATAAACTGTCAGCCAAGCCGTGTGTTGGTCCAGTCCTACCGCGGAACAACTACAACACTCCCATGCGCCACACCTCTACATCAGCTTCACCCCAATTTCTGCAAGTCTAGTCACTTGTCATCTACGTAGGTCTAACGCCTCTTCCGAGGCGCCGTTGCACCGCTTCCCGCGGGTCAAACCCTTGCTCGGCCCCCTCAAAGGTCACCTCGATCAACAAGCTATAACTGTCGTTCCGATTTGGTCTAAACCCCGGCCTCGCGCGTCGAGCTTTACAACACGTACCAGTTGCCTGAACCAGAAACATGCCCGTTGTCTCTCTCCCCGTGCAACAAACCCATAAAATCATTAGCCCGAGCATTAATCATCTCGACCAGGCGCAATTCTCGCTCACTTTGGCCGCCGCGCTCGTGGGGCCAATAGCTCTTCTGGCGCTGGTGGTGTCATTCGGCAAAAAGTATAAGACGTCGATTCGTCCCGTTTTAGTTGAGGTGCGTGCTATGACGACCACAGGAGACTGGGCCCGTTCTCCCACGCAGTCACGTGAACCCCCAAAAGGGACGATTACAATGTCAGTCAGCCGTAAATCAGAAATTCCTCTTGAGGAACCTGTTGTCCTCGGTGAAGACGACCCCTGTGGCAGACGTGATCTATCTCAAAGCCCTAGGAGCAGACACGAACGCACTGAAGAGTCAGGGACTCTGAAAGTAGACACAGACGATTCACGAAATATCAAGGCTCGGCCTCCACCACCGATGCCTCTCACTCCGCCTGCTCCATCCACCACATTTTTCTCCTTCCAGGATCGTCGTTTAAGCGTATCAGCATCTACTCACGGTGATTTTGATCCAACTCTTACCCAAGGGGGGGACTCGGACATCAATTCGGCCAAATCAACGACTATAGCACCAAATGTCAGGGCTTCATCTCCGATATCCATGCGGAGGTCTTATACTAAGATATTCCCCCTTGATCCGCTTCAGCCGACCTCCTCAAAAGAGGCAGAAATGGAGCACACTTCCTCAGCATTCGCACCTAGCTCGTTTCCATCATCTAGTCCGATCTTACCTCTCGCTCCACATGCGGCGCTTGAGTCAAAAGAGATTGACGTTAGCGGGGAAATTATCTCGGTAATGGACGACTCAGGGGCCGGCTGGAAACGTCATACGCGCGTGTACGGCGGCGGCGTGTGCCTTGCGTGCTTGGCATCGGGCGGCAACCATGGGGGTGGTTTTTACGGCGAAAACGTGCCCTTGGATCAGCGACGATAATATGCACTGTTTGTTGCCTTGAGCCCAGAAACTTGGGTTCAAGGCCAGGATCAATTGTCAGGATGCAGCCAGTTGGCTGTTGTTGAGGCTACGCGAGCGCGCGCGCGAGTACGCGATCCCCTGTCCCGCAACGCCAGGGCTTCGTCGTTAATTGGCGAATGACCGAGGGGAATCGGTCGCACGTTGGCCGAATGCTGGGGTATTCAGCCTCATCCTACGCACTTCTGTACGCTACATTACACAGGCTATCCCTGAATTTTGGGCTGTTCTGAGTCTACTGGAGTTATTAACCCCGGACGTGTGTGTAATGGCCTAAGGGATCGGTTTTATAGGCGCAGGTTACTTGGATTTGAATCCTGCACGATTCTGGACACAGATGGCGGACAGGATAATTCTTTGTTGTTTGGTTTTTTGCCCTACATTTTTCTTCTACCTTGGGCTCATGTCATACCTATTTCTACAGGGAGGCGAAGCTAGGGACAGCTACCTGTACATGTATCCATGGCTATCATGATTTACGGACGAATTAACGATTTTTGGTTGTACAAGAGAGACTACGTTTCACATGTGGTGTTATTGCCATCTACCCCTGGACAGCGCAAGCGTGGCTTCGGCCTTGCCGATCAACATACACATTCAACGCTATCGACTCACGATCCTCCAAGTCTACGAAAGGGGTGGAGATTGTGGTTGGAGCTCGCAAGCGCGCAGTTATCGCAAAGACGTCTATTTGTTAGACTTGCGGTCACTGGAGACACACGTCAGAATCTTAGAGAAATATGTGTTCTAATCTCTCACGATAATATATTGATTGCTTCCAATGCTTGTTGGTCCGTCATCATTGTGCCTACAAATTTCGCCGGCCGAGGGGGAAAACGAGTCTTGAGAATGCGCTAACAGATCCCAGACGATTTCAAGCCCCATTTAAAAACTAAATGCACCAAAAGAGCTAACTAAGACTTGGCGCAACGAAGGATCGAAGACAGCCCGAATCCACTCGTGAATCCACTCGTAAGGCTGCTGACTACCCAATTTGTCAATCTTCTCTCGCGCGTACTGTGTGCTACTCTAGACGGGATAGATTCGAGACTTGGTATTTTAAAAGAAGATACGGTAGTGCTCACATAGCACATCAGATCACATCATGCTTTAGCGACAGGCAAATACTCTCTCAGAGCCGAGTACCACCAAGGTTCTTCGGGTTTAAGGGAGTAGCATACTACGAAGGAAAAGGGATCATTAAGACAGACTGCATCAACGTTCAACGCTCCCACATCGCGTTTTCCATCATCTCTGAATACAACTAACTATCATGTACACGTACCAACACTCACTACAGTACGGAAAGAATACCGAGTGGTCTTCCCCAGGGTTACTAAGGATAGCTTATAGTTAGCGCCTCCGATATGTAATCTGTGCAAGACAAGGTAGCCCAGACAAAGAAGAAGAGGGACTTTCGATAACCTTGGCAGAAGACTTCCCTTTTGGGACGACGCCGACCAATCAGGGATTCGTCGCGAAAGATTCGGACTAAAAAAATGGACCAATGTCCGAAGGTTATATAGAAATACGACGCACGATTCGCGTGCTTATCCATATCAGACCCGTATAACGTCTTGGACGTGGGGATTCAACCAAGTAGAAGTAATACCAGGTAGCAAGGTCTGTATGCATCATGCTCTCTGCCTTTACACATACCTACCTAATGCTAGATGTAAATCTCGGAAATAATATGACCTAGGCGCATTCCTGCAAACTCCTGCACCTTCCGCCTAAAGGATCCGGGAGGCTCTCCGCAAACCCGGACGGGGACCCCTGGGGCTGTGCAATGCCTACTGTACATACATTTTGAGCAGAATTGAGAAAACCCCCAAGTGAAACCACACTACTAGACGACCTAACGTTTCGAGCCATTATAGTAGGTATAATACCCAGCCCCAGAAGCATCGCATCGAGTTCACCTAAATGGAATCGCAATCCGTCCGTATATTACCCGAAAGTCGACCGAGTGATAGCTAGTGCGCTTGACTAATCGAATCTAGAAAAATGTCAAGGCAGAACGCAAGGTACCTGTGCCAGGGTTATCGTTGGTGCGCACATGCAGGGTCCTTCGTTGAATACGGCCGTTTTTAGATAGCGGCCCGGTACCACAAAAGCCTTCATCGCTTTCTTCGACCGCGCGCGGACCTTGAATATTATGTGTAGCGATATTGATGATCCCTCCGTTGGCTCAGAAAGGCTATTGCAACATTCCCGATACTCCGTCTCATCCGGACGCCGACCGCCGGGGTATTTCATTCAGAGAGCACAGGAAATTAAGTGCCGTCATTGACAAGCACGTACCGACGGTATCACATGCCGTCGGCCGTTTCGCTCATATATACCTACTATACCACACCCATCAGTTCAATAACGATAACGACCAACCGATATGATACTAGGTAGTCGCATCCGACTGCCTGTTGTAGCAGTTCGCAGGGCCGTTCGTCGCACAACGAAATACCGGAGGACGCCAAAACGGGAAGCCCAAGCAACTGTAAGTAAGCAGCCAAAATTAAGAGGCGTTGGCCAGATGACGACACGGGTAAGTCTTATGTGTTATGGGAAGGAGTCCAGAACAGTACACTCACGCACATCATTTACATCACGATCTTAGTGTTTTAACTCCGACTTCTCGGTTTACATTCTTGTACAGTTGCAGTCGACTATCTCCGAGGCAACACGGAGGTAAACATCCTAGGATGATGCTTGAGCTATATATCAGATGATAGCCTAACATTCATGCGAGGTTTTTAAGATGACGTTATATAAGTTATGTGCCATTCGTTTGCATACGAGGTTACTCCTTCCTTTTTCTCATTTGAGAACGCACATCGCCAGTATCCCGATGAATCCGGCGCGCCTTCAGCGCGCACACTCGCTGCTAACGCCGAGGAATGATTCCCGAGCACGATGAGGCGAATCGTTATTCAATTCTGCTTTGGAATCATACCTTGCCAGAAGACATGTTTACGTCTACTTATACAGCAGGGTCTACGCGTTATGCTTTCAAATGAATTACGACGGAGGACGAAATTCAAATTCATGAACATGCTTGTATATGCTCGGCTATACGGAAAAGCAGATGGTGCCCAACGCAATGCATCGCACGACTCTAGGCATGTACAACCCTGAGATATGCGATGTTGCTGGCCTTTGTGAAGGCGCTGCTGGCAGAATGCGGGCGTTTGCCTACAAATCGTAAAGGGCGATTCACACAGAACGTCGGAACCTTTACAAAGATTACTACAGGCATTTTATATTCCTCTCACAGCCAAGTACGAAACCTTTACGCCCCGTACACGATTCTATGGTAACTATATCACTTTCGAATTAGGCTCGATCGTTGGAGAGACAGCAGGACATTCATGAGTGCCTATAGATGTCACGCGCGGGCTTTAACACTCTCTTGCGTCCAGAAGGCCTGATAGTCGGTGGAAGATTCTATTAAGCCTCTTCTTCAAGCTGACCGACTCGCTAGGATAGACCTAAGAAACATTAGGTCGTTCTCGTCTCTACGGATGTATGATGCTAGTGCAGTACGATCAGTGCCTCAACACGGCGGATTATGATGCTCATGGCATATTGGATGCAATGAATAAGCACGTAGAGTTTTAAAAATCAAAGAAATTAATGAACGAGATCACTTTCAGACGTCTTACGGGTAGTTTTCCCGTTTTGACGTCTTCTACCTCGGGCCTGGAAAGCAGTCCGGTGACGAGCCTTCGGAGCTCAGGCCGGGCAAGTCGGCATACTTAACGGGCAATGCTACCATCGTATGTGGCGGGATCACGATTGTGCCTACGGAGATGGCACATCGGCGGATAGAAGTACCTTCGCAAGCAACTTGGCCAAGATATCACTGGAGTGAGGAATTCGCGGAGAAGAGAGCATTCCTGATACACCCCCTATTATAATGCTTGCGTGGAGAACCTCGCGTCATAGAAGCCAGGAGCGACGAGATTCTTCAGAAGCCATTAGGAGAGTCACCTTTCATGGCTGGTGACGTCTTCGACATCCACTTCAGTCGAGGAAATCCTCGCGGCCTATACATACCTGAGCATCGAAGTATGGGTTAGGTTTAACCCATGGATATTATCCGGATAATCCAATTGTAATCATTTATTACGGCGTTAAAGAGGTTATATAAGTTTGGTGTACTAATCCAATGTACTAGGATTGTATCTAGCCGAATCCACGAGTTAGGGTCGCCGATATCATGTAGATAATTATATGAGCAGCATATCGCATACTCAGCTGCCCGTGCTCCTTTTTGTGTTCGTTCGGTCACAATAATTGGCAATACGGAGCGAACTCAGGCGAGTGAGAGCGAAGCTTTTGCATACATGGACTTGGTCCGCCGCCAGGACCTGTATGGCCTCTATGACGCGCCCTAGTAGATTATCATAATATCGAATACCCTTCCAATTCCTAGTCTCCTAGTCCTGGTTACAACCTAATCCCCTCTTTCAGCCCCAGCGGCAATCTAAGTTTATGTATGCAAAAGCTTCCCTTCCGTTCTTCGCTTTCGTTTACTTAATATTGCCCCTTTTCATTCCGTATCCAAGCAAGCACAGGTAGCTAAGTCTGAGATACGCCGCTTGTATGTTTATTGATATGATATAGGAAGCTTCAACTTCTCAATTCCTTGGGTCAGACCGTATGGCACTATTAGTGTTTTAACACTAGAGTTGTGAACTATGTTGCGGCAGAAATAGGGGAGGGAATGATCTGTGACCGTTTCACTGGCACCAGTGAACTATTTCCCTATTCTTGCTTAGAGTAAGATGCTATAGTTCTTCTCGTTCAATAACCCCTTGCTCCTATAGCACATTAGCTACAAACTCCCCAAACCCCATAAAGCTTCCGGTAATCCTTCATTATAATCTTGGGCACGTCGTGTGTGTATCTTCCCACGTACATGATAGTTAACATTAGATAAATAGTACCTCTATAAGTCACAGTAGCGCCAGGCAAGCTGTTACTAAAATAAAAAGCTTTACTATTCTTAACGTCAGGTGCTCTTATTTTAAATACGCTGAAAATTAAAATGCTTCGTATTTTAATTTTAATAATAAATATATATTTTTAGATGTATACTTATCTTAAGATGTATAATGGTTTAATTTTTATTAAAACGTTTAATAGGTATGTAACGCTTGCTTTTTTTTTTGCACCTAGTTATACATACATAATAAAGTTAGTAATAGTTATCTTAAAATATATATTTTAATTAATTATATTAAAACTAATAAAAATTTATCCCACTTTTATAAAGTTCTACAAGGTTTAATATTAATTTCTTAAGCTTTACTTTTTTTTACACTTAATTATTGTTGCTAATACATGTTCAGAAAAGGTAAAGCTTTCCAATAATATTTCCTCTTCTCTTATCATAGTGTTCAGACTCTAAATTACGGTTTGGTTATACATAAACAGGTCACTGCTAAGCAGAAACGTAGGCTTAGAGCTTAATATCGAAGATTTCTAGGAATTCCCACAAGCAGCTCGGCATGTTCAGGCCCTTTATTAAGCCAAAATCGTTAATATAATTACATCAAGGGACATAAGTTACTATCCTGCAACTCTAACGACTGAGATCCGCTATACAGCTCGCTGGCGGTGATGTTATGGTACGTTTCACGGACATTGCGGTATCTCGACTAGGCTTTGGTGAGTAACGTGATTTACGGTGAAGGGTGGGTATATGAGCGTTACGTTCAGCCTGACTACTTCACTGGCAATGTGGGAAAACCTCATATACATACACAAACGAGACGTCCGTGTCCCTCGTGTCCCTTCATCTTGTTACGGTACATGAAGTGATTCTTTGACACAGGCCCAGTTCAACAATCTAGGTGTTGAAGGCTAGCTACCTAGTGAAACGTAATTTATTGCGAGATGACGTCCTTGCTACAATTAGAGTAGTTACGGTGTGACGCCGACGTCCGCGGCACAACCTACCTTAACGTTTACTAAACCCCGTATACGAAGATATGCCAGCTACAGGGAATTTCATAACTCCTCATCTGAAGTTACCACGTAGGAGGCATTGTCAGTAACTTGAATTGAATATGCACTCTAACTGTGCTATCAGGACAGTGCCTTATCGTCAAAGCAGCTGCCGCGTCACGGATTAGTGGTACTGCACACCTTAACTCACTAAGCCTACATCTTATTGCAAGCATTGCTCAATGGCGTGCTGTTTAGAGAAGTTGATGCGCGATGGCCTAGTATTGAGCGATTAAGATACCTTAACTACTGAGTTGATTTATTAGAACTCATAATTAGCAATGGCGCCAAGGTGTGTTGACTATGAAAGTTTTATAACTGTGGCGATAGAACTAACGAGCTGCCATATTCGGTCTCATGCTGCATATGATCGAGTTTCGGTTCACACTGGCTAGCTTCTTGAACGACACATATTGCCCTGGCTAGCAGAGGGACGCTGCCTTTGATACCGACCGCTCTAGGCCTCTGCATGTGACAGACCAAAGTCCACCACCATGTCGCATATCCATCAAAATGTGACTGACGTATCGTGCTACTGTAAGTACGATGACGAGACCCAGCATGATGTTTAAGCTCGGCCCCGCATGAAAGAGCTGTGCTGTGATACTTAAACTTTCAAGGCTTCAGGCAGCCACGGCCCGGAGCGCTGGGAAGGAAAGGGAATTAGATGATGCCCTATGATTTGCCAATCGCTAAAATATGGCTATCTAACCTACGTTTACAGCGACATCCGTGTGTAAGCGAGTGTTGCGCACATAAATACCTACATTGCACTAGAAGTGGCACAGAGGCAAACTGACGTCAATACCTTCCGATGAACCGATAGGCCGACGATAGAAAACAACATGGCGAAATCAAATCAAATTGACTGGCAAAAGGATTTTTCGCTTTACGGCCGTAGCTACGGCCGTGGCCCACACGTGCTCTGCACGTGGATGGGTTGAGGTCTCTTCGGCCAAGAATTATTTCAAAGAGAGATCGCCAGTGGCCAACGCCCGTCAAGGGTTAGGTAAAACCTAAAAGGATTGTGGCGAGCCACTTACTGCGGCGGCGTTGACGACGTGGCTAAATCCCTTTGAACTATCACCTAATAACGGAGCTAGACGAGAGACTGCGCAGCAAACAAGAGCGAAAGGGAGGACTGGCGACGGTTGTGAATGGTGCCACGTAGTGGGGGGATCTATATAGAAAAGTGGTGTAGGGAGGTGAGCTGGTGAGTTATGTGGTAAGAAAAAGATAGAGTTCCCCTCCCACCTCTAGAATAGATCGTCTGGATCGTCCAGATCTAGTCTCTCGCCAATGCAAGCGAAACAGGTAAGGGCTTTGCATACCCAACGGCGCTTAATCACGAATCAGAAGGCGGAGGGGGACAGCTTGCTAAGCGCCCGTCTATGATTAGGTGTGCTGCGCGTCGTTTCTTCGCTTGCAGATCGCTGCTGCAGTCGTGCGACGCAAGGAGTTGTCCCTTATCTTTCTCTATAACCTTAAGTTGGTATTTTACCTGTACGATGGACAGATTAGGTCTAGGATAAGGAGGTTTATGTTAGGCTGTATGCATCAGGATACAGGCAGTTGTATATTCACATACTTCATGTTGTACTCAGCTTGTAGACTTATTGGTATGTTGTGCAGTATGCGCGAGGCTTCATTTTTATTTCCTACCATTTCGGTTCTCTATTTTAGACTTGAGGAGACCGCGGTAATTGGACAACGGCGTCTGTCGTCATTGAGAATTCGTACTTTGGATTACTTACACAATGCCAGTTTTGGCTCGCTGCTTTTCCCTATGACTTAATCTAAGATAATTCAAGTCACGCGACTATGTAATATGAATAACTCTAATTTACCATCATCTTCGTTAACAGATAATGGTTCAAGAGCAGATCTCAATGACGAACCATTCGCCCTGGGCATTAGGTGGCTCATTCGGTGACGTTACTTTCATTCGCAAATCTGGTTAGTGGCCCGGTATCCAGAAGGGAACACGAGCCGAACACCGTATCCAAATTTGGTAGGGGGTCTCCGTGAACCAGGTACTGTATTGTTCAGGGGCTGCAGCGATCGACTTTCCCCCTAGAAATCTTGGCACGCAACCGCAAAGATGTCAGGTTCAGGTGTCTGGAGATGATTAATTCGCGCAGACCTCAAAACACACACGTCCATCTGGGTGCTTAGGGGCATGGCACTATTACTTGGAGTAAATACCTGTTCGTGCTGCGTACGATTGAGGGTGGTAGCTACTATACTACAATCTCGTAGGGCTGGATTCGAGTTGGTGTTTTGCTTGATTGGATGTCGAGTTTCAGCTTCCTTAAAAAGAACCTGAAACTCGTGGTCGAGAGCGTCACACGCTAAAGAACCCCTGGGTCTCATAATTACACGGTTACAACCTTACCAACCTCGCCAACCTTACAAGAGCACACGTACGCTAGTTCTTGATCACCACATGTTGTGCTTACCTAGCTGCATGCTCCTGGACACGACAGGCGGACGACCTGAATCATGACCCCGGTATCTCCTTGCTGAATTTGACAGCTCGGAGGACTGTTCTCTTCGAGGCTAATACCAAACCTGGGGAAGCCCTCTAAGTCACCTATAGAACTTGGCTATATAGACTCCAAATAGCGACCATCTGTGCAAGGTGAAGTCTGCTTCTGGCCTGTGGTAGGAAACGTCGGGTAGCTACCTAGGCTAGCACAAAGCCCCTGACCCAGTTTTGGTCTGGCCATCCATCCCCACGACTCGGGATATGGGGTGAATTACGCAAATCACGGCAGGACTGTCACGGGTCCCCATACGAACGCTTCATTGGAATTGCCCTAGGATACAATGTGGCGTGACTATGTGGCTTCGAAGGCTGTAATTGCTCTGTATCTAAAGTTCTTGGTAGCAGTTCGTTGCGAAGGCACCTTTTCCAGGGTCCCTGGTTGCGACCGCAGCGTGTGACAGTTCGAACATCCTAAGAGGCTTGCAGAAGTATTGGATTGCTGCAGCTGTTTTGGACTGACTTAAGATGAAAAGGCGTTGGAAAACAATGCGAGAGATATTTACTGCTCGGTACCTTCTTACCTAGGTGATTCAATTAAAGATGCGAACACCTACCTATTGCAGTGTAAAGCGTGTAAGTACCTAATATTACAGCACTAGTACAACTACCCACCATTGAGCGCAAATTGGATTCCAGAGCTACAGAGCAAAATTACGTGGATTGCCAATTGTTGGGATTAGATAGGGGAAAATAGAGTCTCTGATAGCATATCTCCAGTATCTTCAGGTCCGGTGACCAGTTCAATATACGCAAGATTAATCGTGCGGTTGCCTACATATTGGGACTATGTATTTTGAGTTGTGGGAATGCGGGAAGATGATTTACAGTGTTCTTCACAGTGTGTTCTGATCTTGGAAGGGGTTCACTAGCGCCCTGAAGAAACCCTTGCTGTTCCACGAGATGTGGTTGGTCGAAGTCGGGCTCTCCGTTGTTTTCTCTCTAATGAATGGCTCTCATTGGCTGAACTAATCCTTTGACCCAATGCACACTCTTCAACACGTTAGCCAATTAACATTCTTCAACAGCAACCACCCCTGTACCCTGGACATTAGAGCCTAATCCACGAATGTATAATCAACCCCTGAGGACAGTCGGCTGAACACTGTATTCTCTCGCCATTGTGAGCTTACTCAGGACTGTTAGTGGACGCAGCTAATTGAAACTGTGTTTCTTATTGGATAGAACACAGTGTTGGAAACATACATTCTGGCCTCCGTGCTCTTTTTGGATTCACATTGCGGCCGAGAAACCACTGGCTGTCCTTGCACCCATTCTCTACAGTACGCTGCACTAGCGCATCACCCACTGGGGCCAGCACCTATTTTGGCCCTCGTCCCCATTCTTCGCTTTCTAGCCTCCAGTCCTCAGCGGCCACCTCTCACTGGACGACGGGCGGTAGATGCCCTATCCTCGCAGCTGGGAGGGGCCCCACACGCCCGAATTTGCTGGGTTCTGCAGGGCTCCCGGCCATTCACGGGTCAGTCACGGCCCAGTCACGGTCCACGATTCGCCATCCACCGCGGCGAAACCCTTCCACTTCCATTTCTTTATCCAAATCTCCCAGGCTCCTTCTTCTCCTTCCCATCCCCTCCTACTTTTCCTACCATACCAACCCGCCCTTCCTTTAACCTCCCTCCTTCCCCTCTTCGACCCTTCGGGTGCTGCTATCCTTCTTGACATTCTTCTTTCTTTTTGCTGTGTGCCCGTGTGCCCTGCCAATCGTCTTCCACCGCTGGATTGTTCGTCGCCGCAGTTAATAGTTCGATCAAGAGAGACCAATTTCGCTGGTGGCTTCGCTTGAGAATAGCAAGTCCCTGCCCATTATTCTCAGCACGTTTCCCGCCGTTTCAGCATCATCATCACAACATCTAGAGGACCAACGTCATCGACGCTCGACAAAAGAAAAGAGGAGGATTGCCCGAGAACCGAAGAAGAAAAAACAACAACAACAACACAGCTCGCATCTTACAGCACCATCCCAGGAGTTTCTGGACGACTCGATTATATTTCGACACCTAATCCTTGTACAGATTTCATTATTTCGACTTCTTCAGCTTTTACTTCACTCAGTCTTCTTCGATTTACATTGCATTGCATCGCATCGTTCGTCCTGTCGCACATAGCAACCAACTCAGCACCTTACAGCTTTTAATCAGCCATCGCGTCGCTGTCGACAGACGGACCCTAAAAATACAGGAGAGAAGCTCGAGATTTGCCCGGTGTAAAAGAAGAAAGAGAAGAGACGAGAACCACGCTTTGTCACCATTCCTCGAGACAAAGACTTCCCGTGTGGTTACCTTCAGCCAAGGATAAAGAAACGCAGCTGACGCATCCGATAACCTCGGTGGACTTCCTAATTGCGTGACGCTGTTCCCGGACCACTCGCGTCGGAACGGAAGCTTTGATCTTTTGATCTTTCAATAGCCTGTTCACCTTCCGTGCACCGTCTCCGTCACGGCAACCCTTTGAGCTGCTTCGATCTCGGCGATTCCACGGCCCGAATCTGCTTGGTTGTTCCTTGGGATATTCCATCTCTTGCTCTCTTGCTTCAGGCGACCACCGCTCTTTCCGCCGTCTCGAGCCCTTCGCCCCTAATAGGCCTCTTAATATCATCGCTGACAGTAAATCCCTTCTGTTTCTTGTCCACAACTTTCCGTCGCGCTCCTGCTTATTGGATTTATCGGTTTTTTCGGAAACAACTACGTTTGATACGAGTATCGATCCTATCGAAAATACTTAGGCAATCATTGGAGAGCAGAAGCGCACTAGCTGCTTGACATCTGCTGCACCCAGTGTGCCACCGTAATTACCAACCAACGCTGTTTGGGTTTCTACCTTTAACCCCATCATATAGTTGATTGTAATAACCATCGATCGTCCCATCCTCAAGTGGTCGTCATCCATTCCTTCATTACTTAGATTTCACTTCTAATTTTGTCTTGTCCGCCCCGGCACGGCTAGAGCACTTGCATACACCATTTCTTCACCCCTTTGAGCATGAACACCGGTGGTTTTGCTCAAATGTCTCACAACAACGATTTCACTTCCACGGGTCTGGGCATGCCCTCCGGAGGTCTGGCATCGCGCCGCGGTGGCCAAAACATCAAGCCGCTCTCTTTCGACACCATGAAGTCGGCGGAAGTCCAGGATAACGGAGCTCCCACTCCCCGAACGAGCCGAGGTCACCTTTTGGCCGGCCTTAGGACGGCCCCCAAATCGGCTACCGCCACCACCTTTGCCAATGCCGGCATGTCCCCTCACGTGTACGGTAGGAGCAACGGAGTGGCTGAGAACATGTATGGTGGCTCCAACCACGCATACAATGCGCCTAAGACGTCGCTTCCTCGTATGGCCACTCAGCAACAGGGTGCATACAACGTGCAGGGAATGTCGGGTATGGGTCAACACTATACTCCCGAACAGATTCTTGCACCCCCAGAGTTTCACCTGGACGAGCAGGTTCAAGATCAGATGGACCCTAACCTGTACGCTCAGTTGGTTACGGCCAACTTGTACCTGGCCCAACAGAAACAGCGGCTCCAACAGCAACTGCTTAGTGTACAGGCGGCCGCACAGCAATTCCAGGCATTGAACTTGAATGGACAGCAGACGTTGCAGCAACAGCTGGCACTTCAGACCCTCTACCAGCAACAACAGCAGCTTCAGGCCATGCAACAATCGATCAACACATCGGTTCCTGTACAACAGAACTTGTTCACGTATACTGATCCTAATACCCGCATCACGTACCTTGTTGACCCGACTACTGGTCAGGCTAGTCAGGTGCAGCAACCAAGTTACTATGAGAATCAACCTAGTACTCCCCAAAGCGCCTACTTTCAGCAACCGAATCATGGCATGCCGCGTGTTCAGGTTTCGCCGCCTCCTGCAGAGAACACTGCTCCTGTTCAACGAACAATCTCGCCTCCTAAGAAACAGGAGATGACGGCTGAACCCACACCCCTTCCGCCTCCATCCGCTAATGCTTTCCGACGCGGCCACAAGAAATCGTCGTCATTGGCGAACGCGGCTAAGGGTCTTACTATTGCGAGCGACGACTCACTTAAATCATCAGCTGGGCCCAAGACTGCCTCATTGCCGTTGACTCCATTGCCAAATGGAGGCTATGGGCCGGGACAGGCTCGTGCTGGCGAGCATGCTGTTCGTCAACCTTATGGTCCTCCCTCCTTCGAGCAGCTCAGCGCCAAGCCAACGGCCAAGCACGAAGGAAGCTTGAATTTCGCGACACGAACTCGCCGGTCTGCCGTTCGCAATCTGGTCAAGGCTGGTCTCGAACGACGCAAGGGCACTGGCAGCAGCTGTGGTAGTATGAGCCCTGTCTCGGAGAGCGCAGAAGAGGTAGGGACTCCACTCACAGACAACGAGTCTGACTCTGGGCGTAGTGGCTCGGGCAGCTTATCCGGTGATGCGGAACCTAGCCTTGCCAGCTCCCGAACTTCTGCTAGTGGTGGTTGGGGAGCTATCGGTTCAGATCGTCCCAGCTCACGCCAGAAGTCGCGTAGGAGCGTCGACAGCCAAGCCAGTGCCAGCGAAGGTGACAACAGTTTTGCTAGCGTCTTTAAGCATGGATCTCAGCGTCAACCCAAAGCTGACGGTCAAGCTGGCGAGCGAAAGGCACCCAGGCTTGTGCTGACAAGCGCAGAAAAGCGAAAGGGTGGCATCACGGTAGCATGATTTACATTTCGGTTCTGTCAACTCTTTCTTAGCAAATCATGAATGCATGCTTCCGACGTCTCCGTCTTTTCACGATTTTAGTCCCTGAGCGGTAGATCCTCTCCGGGTAGTCCTTGACACGAATTGATTGGACTGGACGGATTGGGGCTCGGAAAACCGAGAACGGCTCTTTTCATTATCAATTTTGCTTCGCACTGGACTGAGTCTAGGATGAAGAGGCGGAAGATACGTCTGTGTCTACTACGCTGTAGGCTCAGGTTCAATTTCCGCTTCGGTCGCAGATTATTCAGGGGATAGATGCTTGGAGACCGGGGTTTCCCTGAGGGGACTTTTTTGCATACCCCTGCTTTATTATTCATGTCATTCTTTTATCTGGAGCCGCTTGTTTTTCTCGGTTTATACACGTGTTAAGTTTAGGAGATAGAATGGTCACGGGGCATCGCACTTACGACTCTTGTGTGGATGCGCCCTGAGGCGTAGATGTGCAACCCGCTCATCGCCAATTGTACCCGCCTCTGACACGGAGGTAATTAGTACAAAATATTTTAGGTAGTGGTCAATGGCATCGCGCAAATTGAAAGCCACAACAGCTCTCCTGCGTCCCACCTCACTGTCGTATCAATCGTATTAGTCCAATGCACCCGGAAACTAGCTATCCCCGTAGTCGTTATTCTAGGGTCGCGCTAGCCTCGTAGTATAAGCAGTGATGATGTCTACGAGGCCATGAATTGAGGGAGTATTGTTCGGCAAGTGGAATTAATATCCCCGAGGAGGGGTTTGCTCAGTATATCCAGCTGGAATACAAACGTTAAACAAACTCCTGATCTAAAGCCGAGCTCTCGCGGCTAAATATTCAGTGTCCAGATTGCGTATAAATAATCGACGCCGAAAGCGCGAAAGCTTTGAACACACGCCAAAAATTGCTCTAAGCCTCCTGAGATTTCTCGTTACCGAACCCGCGAAACAAGATGGGTTGGCCGTATAAGACGGTCCTTATGCTGGGCTGTACCGCCGGCCTCGGCGTGGTCATGGCAGATCGCATGATTGAGAACGGTAGCTTCGTCATCGCTGTAGGTCGTCGACAGGACAGACTTGATGAGTTCGCTGCCAAGCACGGCCCCGATAAGGTGGCGACGTCGCGGTTCGATATCTCGGATTTGGAAGCTATTAAGTCGTGGGCGGAAGGGTGAGTTTAAGTTATGAGTCGAGTCGAGTGCTGTGGAATTCCTCAAATCTGCTCCTTGTCCATTCATTGATCGATTGATTATACACCACTCCAAACTTCGGTGGGAAGAAGATAGCTTCCTCTCTCCTTATTTCCTTACCCCGGCAGATAAAAGCTAACCAACCCTTTATCCGCGCCTCGCAACAGGATCATCAAAGCCCATCCCAGCCTCGACTGCGTCGTCCTGAACGCGGGGATCCAGCGCAAGCTGGACTTCGCGCGGCCCGGGGAGATCGATCTGGACCTGGTGCGCAAGGAGGTCGACACCAACTACACGTCGTACATCTCGCTCCTGGCGGCGTTTCTCCCGCACCTGCAGGCCAGAGCGCCGGCGCCGAGTGCTGTCCTGGCCGTATCCTCGGGCCTTGCCCTCGTCCCGCTGCCCCGATGTGCGAATTATTGCGGCACCAAGGCTGCGCTGCATGCTCTTATGTGGTCGCTTCGTGCGCAGCTGGGCGCCGATGAGGGGAGTAGACATATTAAAGTTGTGGAGATTGTGCCGCCGGCTGTTCAGGTGCGTTTTTTTCTTGTTCGTCATTTGCTTACATTTGGGAGTTCTTGTATCTCGCATCCGGTCCTTCATTTTATCTTGCCCCCTTACCCCTAATCCCGATGCATATATAGGTAGCTAATTAGGCCACAACAGACGGAGCTCCACGAGCTCCAGCCTGATATGGTTGCTGCTGGACAGGCGAATATCGGGATCACGATCGACGAGTTCATTCGCGATTGCTGGGCTGGCTTGGAGGCGGGCGATGAGGAGATCCTCGTTGGCCCGCTCAAGGCTAACTTTGCGACCCTCGAGGATGGGAAACGGGCGGTTTTTAAGAATTTTCTTGATGGAATGGCGGCTGGGAAGTTGCCTAAGTAAGTAGATTGGGGTTGACTTACTCGGCCCAAAGGGAAAGGGAGTGCGAATGGGTAGGTGGTTGAAGCTGAGTATTTTGTGTGATATTAGACATCCGGGTTGATGAGCGAGGTTCATACCGATGTTTTAAAGATATGAACAGACTAGACTGAACATAATTGACATTTTATAACAACCGTAACTCGTTTGATTCATTGTTGGAAGCCTTAAATTTACGAACGCTGATGAGGTACTGTTTAAATTGAGATTATGCGCGAAAGCATAGAATTGTCATGGAGTTACGAATGCCGAGTATCAACTCGTCGATCTTGATTGTCTCACTTGCTGCCACGACCTCTGGATACTGATAGTAACGTAGGGGTAAGCCTTGAATGCTTGTTGTCGCACAAGGAGCTCCAACTACTACATCTACAAGCTAGAGATCTATATACAAAATGCCCTCTTTGCTCTGTCACTCTAGGGAATCGGCATGCAGCTACAAGTATCGCGAGGCTTTGCGAGAGTCTGACACTTGGCTACTTCGAAACAGTTCTATTTTAGAGAGATTATAGCAACATACTCCTAATACCGGCACCGGATCCTCAGGGGGCAATGACCACGAGAGAACTGTGTTGCAAGAGGTAAGCAGTGTGTCAATTCTATCTGCCATATAGCCAGTAAAGCTGTGGTGGCGTATGATCTTTTATGGAATTGGAGCATATCTTCGACTGGGCTAGTAGCCTAGATCGATTTTCTTACTGGAGTGTAGGAGGTATTGGTAAGGAAGCTATTATTCGCTATTCTTTTCGGCTCGATCTGGAGATAGAATAACATCGATGTTTGGAACTTAAATCTGTTAGCTATATGTCACACTTGCTTCTATATTAAAAGTGATATTACGAGGTAGCTAGCTTTCCCATCTAAACGCGTACTAGACTAAGAGTTATAAAAGATCGTAGCTTGATCGGGGAAACACGGCAGTGTTAGGCTCTCACTACTCGTAAATTGGCTCAGTTCGTTCACTTGGAAAGGACATTAATAAATTTCGACCTAGTTCGTGCGACTGGGCTTGAGCTTACGTAGGTAGCACGTGTTGGTTGCTTACTGAAGACTGGAATAGCCGCGTTATTGGCTACTCTAAGCCCTACATCATTAAATTCTTCGTCAAGCCCATTTTGTTTCTGGTGCTCTGTATTGTATTCCCCGATCCCGGTACTGGTGGCGTCTATAATGCAGAAGGCTATGCAGCAGATATTGGGGTTGGTCTTCATCTTATCTCCTTATTTTATTTTACTAAATCCTGTGGCCAGTTGTCTTACACTACAACTTACACTACAACTCTGCCTAGGTTGAAGATAGGCTGTGCTGACAACTCACAGCCCCTTAATACTACTATATATCACCCATCGTCCAACCAAAGTGGAAGAAGTGAAGAGGGGTCTGCAGAATCTTGGTTTTTCCATGGTTGGCGTGATGGCGAAGCTATTAGCTCGCTTTTGCTGTTGGGTGGTATCCAACAAGAGCTATTTAATTTCGTTTCCTGCCAGTAGGCTAGTTGGTTGACCACCTTCGTTATTCATAAGCAAGTAACAAGGCCCTCGAATGTGCCCCTCCTGGCTTGAAAATATCACTTTTCCCTTCTCGTTTCATCAGTCAATTAGTTGTGGACCTAAGAACGATTATTATGGAGGCTTTCGCGACACTAAGCTTTTTCGGCAATGTCATTCAACTCGTGGAGGTTTCGACTAAACTTGTGAAGACAGCGATCAAGCTATCGAACTCGGTCTCCAAAGTGCCCGACGAGATCAACGATGCGATGGTGATCCGTGATAGCCTAGCCTCATTGCTCCAGGGGATGAAGGCACTGGGTTCTACTCATTCCGAGCACGATCGACAGCTTGCGCATCTCACCGAAGGTTGTCAGAAAGTTTGCCAAGAATTGCTGAACTTTGTAAGCCACGTTAAGGGCAAGGGCGACTCATCCAAAACCGGCGTTTTCGGGGTGGCGTGGCGCGCCTTCACGGATGCTGGCAAGCTCAATTCTATAGAGAAAAGGTTGGATCAATATAAGAGTCAGATTCTTGCTCACATCATTGTTATGTTAGAGTTAGTCGAGATCCCTTTCACCCTCTTATCAAATATTTCTACCCCAGCTAACGCCAAAGCCCATACAAGACATAAGCAGTCTGCAACCTATACCCTTATCGAATCCTTAATCAAGCAACAGAACGCCCACGCTCAGAGCTTGCAAGAACTTATAGGCAAGGTCAAAGATAACATTGCCGAAACGATTAAATCGGAGCTGAGTAATACTCAATCAGGCACAGGCGGAGTCCGATATTTTCATGATAATCGACCAGCCACCCTAAGTCAGGAACGGACAATTCTTGAACGTTCGAATTGTGTGGAACCACGCAACCCTGATGTGCCGTTTGAAGCTCCGTTGGATTTCCTTGTAGCTGCTCGGGCCGCTCTTGCGACTGTTGTACAGACGTCAGAAGCCATTACTGTTCAAGAATGGCTCTGTTTCCCTGAACTTCTATCCCGCGAGAGCGCCATTCATGACGCTCACGCAAACACTTATACATGGTTGCTGAACGATGGAGATCCAGATGAAAATATTCACGAAGATGGTGAAGATGATAGTGAGTTTCGTCGGGAGAGGACCCGGAATCGCGATGCGATTTGTACCTGGCTCAAGAGCGGGAGCGGTATTTTCTATATATCTGGGAAAGCTGGATCTGGAAAATCAACTCTAATGAAATACCTCGCTAGAGCATCACAAACTCGCGAGCATCTCGCCAACTGGGCTAAAATAGACGGGAAAGATCTCATTTTTGCGGAATTTTTCTTTTGGAGATCGGGCACGCCACTGCAGAGAGGCATCGAGGGTCTATATCGTGGGATCCTATGGAAAATCTTAGATGCACACTCTGACTTCGTTCCATATGCCTCCGCGGCTTTTTGGGGCGATAAAAATGGCGCCTTTGACGGTAGGATTCACCGCCCTGAGCCCACACTGCCGGAACTCGAGGCTGCTTTCGATATACTTATCAAGAGCCCCAAGACGCCGAGTAAACATCGGATATGTCTATTTATCGACGGGTTGGATGAATTTGAAGGCGACTACTGGAAACTTGCCCAACGCTTAACCAAATGGTGTGCCTCAGATGACGTCAAAATATGTGTCTCTAGTAGGCCGCGAAATGAGTTCTCAAAAGCTTTCAACGCAGTTCCTGGTGCAACCTGGTTCAGTCTACATGACCTTACGAAGCCCGATATGTTAAACTTCGTACGAGATACGTTCGAGAAGGACCTACGGTACGCCGAGGCTTGTGCAGAGAATCCGGATTGCCCTTCTCTGTTATATTCAATCGTGGATCGCGCTGATGGTGTTTTTCTTTGGGTACGGCTTGTGCTCAACCAGCTTCTAGTCGATATGGGAAACAGCTCGTCCCTAATCCAGCTACATCAGAAGCTTGACGAAATTCCGAGCGACCTAAAATCACTTTACGATCAGATGCTGCGTCGCATCAACAAGCTAAATAGAGTGAAACTAGCACGTACATTCATACTAATGGATACACAGTTATGGCTACCGAGATGTGAGAAGCGGGTACGGGAATACTGGCTCAATCTTTCTGTCTACGCGCATGCTGTTCTGGATGATATAGCCGACAACCCAGATCTCGAGACACAGCTTCTTGATGGGTCACTTGGCCCCTATCTAAGTAAATCTGGCTGCATTTCCAAGTGCAGTCAGATGCGACGCCGGTTAATTGGCCGCTGTCAGGGACTCCTTGACATCGTCGAGACAGGCCGACCGTTTCCAGACTGCCACAGGGTCAGCTTCTTCCACCGGAGTGTAGTCGATTTTTTGAAAGAGCCAGAGATAGACTCGTATATGCAGGAGCTGTTGAGAGATTTCAATCCAAGGAGAGCTGTGGCGCATATTCTGCTCGCTAAGGTCAAATTCTTACCGTGGTACAAGAATCCTCCTAAACATTTTGATCATCAAGAGACTTCACCAGACGATGATGAGGCAGTTCTTAAGATCGCAGCAGAGAAAGTAGGCAAATTAATAGAAGACCTCGGATCATTGTCCACAGAGAAATGTTCCCTATTCCAGGAAGTAAATTCTCTGAAGAGGATGGCAGAAAAATTGAACTATGGTGAAACTAAATTATGGACAAAAAGGTTTTGGGGCGGCGTCGCTATGGGATCAATGGAGGAAATCGATGTAGCAGATCTTGACTCTACGGTTCTCTGCACTGTTCTATCAGTCGATTGTTCTGTGGAACTTGCTAAGGAAATCATCCAACGCTCGCCGAGAGTCCTCGACAACCCAAAATGGAATTCTCTTCTATCAATATGGATGTTCTCAAGACCTGCTATGGATGAAAACAAAATGTATTTGATACGGCTACTTCTCGAGGGTGGTGTATCGCCTAATACAGAAGTGGACAGAAAAGTTTCTAAGCCATGGCCCATAACTCCTTGGACGTTCGCTCTCTGGAACCTTTCCTCAGATTGGTCGTTGTACGAGCCACACAAGATGAACTTTCTCAGTTGCATCGAGCTTCTGCTCTTTCATGGTGCCGATCCTTGTGTCTGTTTCATTGGCTACAAGGTCTGTAGGAGCGTAAGCGCAGACGGCAGTGGCCCAGAAAGAGAAGGCTCGACGAGATTAGAGCCTTATTATGCGGATTTGATGACGATGATGAAAATCTGGGGATTTCAGCCAACTAAGGAGATACGGCGTCTGCTGCTAAGTAGTCGCTTGTCTCAGGGCCCAACAAAAATCGGCAGGTATTTTCGCAGTCTCAGGCGGGGGAAGCTGCACCCTATTCAATTAGATTCTCCTGACAATATCGAGTTCAAGGTCTTATGTGTGCTTCCTCGGCAAGCTCTGACTCAAATATCGACAACAGACGTGGAGAAACTGCGTTACTGGGAACAAGGTCTGCTAAGGTAAGGGTTTGGACTAATACTGGAGACGTTCGACACGTTTGATGTCGCATAATGCTTCATATGTTTCATAAAAACCTCATTTTGGAAGCAATGCCATACGGGCTGACCCAAGGTACTGGGACTGCATTGAATATCTGAGATCACAGGTCGCGGCCGCCTATACTAGCAGGTAAATAATCAATCGCAGACTCGGCTACCCGTATTCAGCTACCCGTGATTGCCTGATTGCGCACACAGACACTGCGGGGCGATATAAGTAAGGTTAAGCTAACGAAAGCGAAGCTTTGGAATATATAGACCTGGATCGCTGCCAGAGCCCAAGAAGAGGCTGGATGTATTTGGTTTCGTATGTCTCTCTTAAGTCGACCCTCGGGAGAATAGCTGTTTAAATGCCATACATTGCAAACTGGTTGCTGCATGGAGAACGATGGAAATGATGAGATATGTGTAATGATAGATAACCCTTTTCCTCTTTCATGTTGAGGCTTGTTAAACAGGGCTAAGAAAATGACTTATATGGCCTCCTTGTTACAAATGATTAGAAAATATGGAGCAGAAAGGACAGTGGATTGCCATGTTCATATCGTCTTGTATAATTTAATTACTAGAGAATTTCAATCGATATCCTTCGTATTCTTCCGACCCTTTATGAATCCGCTTATCGATGTCTGCACAGCAAAGCAGATGACTCTGTATCCAATAACGATGATCGCGAAACATATTTATCAGAAAGGGTACCAAAAACGTGCTATTTGTAACAGAGGTCCTAGAAGATACAAGAGCAGCGAAAACAAGGTTATTTTTTTCAACTTAGTGAGATCCAAAGCCAACATTGCTGAAACATTTCCCAGAGATTATTTTCGTTATTTTAAATATATATGGGCTCTTAAAAACAATAACACTACCGTTTGACTGCAGTCGTTCTATCGGGTATAGCTCTTCCAAGAAAAAAGAAAAGAAAATCAGAAAGTGAAACCACAAGTATCATCTTAATGTCTGCACGTCCTGATCCACCGCGCAAGAAATAGGCTATTGCTACCATGTCACGTCCAGTTTCTTTCAAAGGGTCAATTCCTTCTCAGCCAGACCTAATCGGGGCCTATCAGGTGTGCCGTCGAAGACCACAAAGGCGGACTTGAGAAATACATCGCCAAGGATAGAAAAGCCGATCTGCCCATCAGATTGAATTCCGCCGTAACATGTTTGGTTATTGTTATCAGCCGAGTATTTGATGTATGTAGAGGGAATGGTGATTACAGCCTCTCCGATGCTAAGAACAAATTCTGGCGGCGTGGTGGTGCAAGGGAATGTGTAACCGTCCCATCTTATGTCATAAATAGCGTCAGTTACGGTGCTGTAGTAGTCTTGGACTATGGCCATAGGTAACAGGGCAAGAGATGTGCCCGTATCAGCAATGGCCCTGAATGAAACGTCTCGGGGAGTTCCGTTGCCGATGCGGTAGCCGGACGTACTGATAGTCCACAATCCGTTGCTGGAGTCGACGTCTACATATGAGATGTCCCCCTTATACTTCGCGCTATCGATGAAGCCGAAGTCATAGGAACCAGCTGGTTCATACGTCAGTCACAAATTAGATAGTATTTAGCTGAAGAACAGACTTACGTTGTTCGTACTTGAGATCAGCAGTCCATACAGGAGCATCCAGAGTCTCGACTGCATTGTCGAACCAGGTACTCTCCTGCTTCGGCCTCACTTGGTTGACGCTTTTGAAACCCAGACCAAGCAGACCGTCGGTGCTGCCGTCCATCGTGAATTGGCTAGACACGTTCAGGGCAACTTCGACGGCCTGGTTCTTGACAGTAACTCCCCCAAGAGTCACTGTATCGCGGTATACGATACCGTTACTATAGCTTCTGTCACCGTACCGTATCCGCCAGTATGCTCCACGTTCTAGCTTAGAAGTCTGGCTCTTCGTTGCATTGTACCTTTCTTGACCAGACAACTGTTTGTGCGGTGTCTCTTCACCGAAGACCCATAAATCGGAAGAGCCAGAATCAAGAGCTAGGTTTAACGATTGAGGCGGAGTACCGATATCCACGACGCTGATGTATGCATGATCGTAAGATAGAGGCACCGCACTAACAGTCCCTTGGTCTCGTGTGACGATGCGATGGGCGTCGGGCTCAGCCACGGTACGTGCGAGATTATTTGATATAGGAGCGCCGTATTTGATTAATGCCCTGGCTAGCTGTGTAGGGCCATGAGGCTTGAAGTATGGGTTGGCAACCTGAGAAACGGAGAAGGCTCCTATCATGGGTTGTATAGGCGAGGCAGACACGAGCCCTGCCAGAGCCGCTGTGAAAGCGCCTGCGCTTAGTTGATGAGGAACCATGGTAGGTAGTATCTAATAAAATAATAGAACTTCTCAAGATGGATAAACGATAGAAGATAGTATGGATGAGGGATCTACATTGGAGCTGCTATATCTATACTTATATACCTTTCGATAACATCCATCGCTTTGACACCCAATGAACGGAGAATAGCAGCAAGTGTAAATAGTATACATGGAATTCTCGTTACTGGTTGGTTGCTGGTTGGTAGCCGAACACAGCGAGGGCATTTCGCTCCGATACCTTGAAACAGGAGTGAAGGAAATGGGGGCGTGTGCGACAGAGGACATGTGCCACGTTCTTCATTCGAGAATCGCCGGAAACAATTTCTAGAAGCCAGCCGCAAGATAGCTTTTTGGGAATGAACGTTAGTAGTTCCGCCTGGCTGGGAAGATAGCAGGCGGACCGGACTGCTGGAATGACGAGTGCGCCCCTAAACGGAACGGAGGCGGTCGGCTGAAGTATTCTCGGCTGGAATGCTGCCATCTCCTCGGTACTGCGCTGTTTGCAACGGACTGCATATCGCCGGATTCTCTCCGCACGCTCTTTTGTATTACTACGTACGCAGGGGTTTCCTAGAAGATGATCTCATTTTCTGGCCTATGGTAATCGGTCAAGTGCCAAAACGGGCGAACTAGATGTTGGAGTATTTCCGCCGTGGTTTGCTGGTAGGGATGAAAGGGAGAAACATTGTGTTACCAATAGCCAATCCACGTCATCTAAGGTCTCACACGAAGTCTAATCAGCGAGTTACCCACGAGATCTGCCTAGGCGATTTGGCAAGATAAAGCCTTACCATGCTGCCTAGCATGCCTCAGATCGTTACATATTTTATACAGGCTTAGGCTGATCGTCCCCTTTCTAATCTCTGCGTGGGTTGTTGTTTCGCCAACGGTGTTTCAGAGGATCTACTACTCCCCACTAAAGCGCCTATACCAAAGCCGCGAGATCGTCGACTTCCCAATTAAGCCGAGGCTTGCTCGTGGGCGTGTTCAGAAATATGCACCGGGTGGCTGAGGTGGACTGTGCTGCATTGGGAGGGGTGACATCTGAAACTTCGCTATCGCTGCCCGACTGTTCACACGCCCGTCGTCTTGCCGTGACCAGGCTTTACTTTGACTTTATCTTGAAACACCCTAAGGGAACGGTCTCAAGCTTTCTGAAGAATGATAACGCCTGATTTTATTCTACCCTTGGCCGAGGCTTGAGCCAGACTTCGAGTTATACGCCTTATTATTATTGAGCTCCTTCGCTCCAAACATCGTCTTCGCTAGGCTCTGTGTCTTGGCTTTCGGGTCCAAACTTCTCTCCTGAAGGCTTGAAGTGTTCATGATCAGGGTGAAGTATACCCCTATGCGGATAACATCGAAAGCATAGATCATAGCCTCCAGGGTGTTCTTCTTGACAACTCCAGCGTATACCCCAGCATCTCTAGATTCCTTTGTTAGCAAATAACATCGTAAAACATGAGCGAAGAAGATATCGCACAGGATGGGGGTCTTACACAGAAGCAACCATCACATGAGTAGTCTTTCCATTCAAATCCTTGCCTGGACTGATGAAATTCGTCATCCCAGTATTCCCGGCGATCCTCGTCTTGGGGAAACCTAGGTTTACTTTTATCCTCCGGTTCCAGCCGCTCTAATACCCAGTCTCCATAACCGCCGTGGAACCTTGCCAGCTTCAGAGGCGACCACTCCTCGTCCTCGACTTTCCCCCGAACCCATATATCTGCACCCCGAGCTAGAAGGACATCGGCGACGTAATCCAAGTTCCATGTCTTTCGCTGTAGACATGCCCACATGAGCGGCGTCCAGCCGTCGTTGTCCCTCTGGTTGACGTCAATTTTAGACGACTTTAGAAGTTCCTCGACATCCTTTTCATCCCCGATCGCAGCAGCATAGTGGAGTACCGTCCGACCCAGTTTGTCCCTGGCTTCGAGATTTGCGCCGTGATCTACGAGAACGTCGACATCATTAGAACCAGTGTAATAGAAAAGGTGAATTGGGCTTCGTCCTGCGCGATCTTTGACGTTGACATCGGCACCGGCTTCTACGAGGAAGCGGATGATTTCGAGGTTGGCTGTCCTACATGCTTGCATGATGGGATATCCGAGATCCCCGCCTGCAAGGTTGATGTCGGCTTTGCACGTGTCAACAAGATACTGGACGATCGGAATGCTCGGGGTTCCTGTAAGGTGAGTGTATAGTGGCGTTTCGCCGGTACGTGGATCAATTTCATTGACGTCTGCGCCTGCTTCGATCACCATTTTGATCAAATCCAAATTTGCGCCGAAGACTGCTCGGTGTAGCAAGCCAGGACTGATGTTGCTCGTGCATGACAGGCTGACCGCTTTGCCAAAAAGGTATCGGCAGACTTCAATATTACCAGCTTCAAGAGCTACCATTATAGCTGTGTAACCTTTATGGTTCAAGGTTCTTAGGTCTGCACCCGCGTTTACTAGAAGCTTTGTGATGGCGAGAGGCGTCACAGCATCGATCTTGTGTAGGGCGGTGTTGCCTTCGTCATCTCGTTGGCCTAGGTTTATCCTTGGGTGGTATTCCAGCAGCTGTCGCAAGCTCTGATCGGGTAGTCCTTGAGGAGCAGACTCAATGCAGAGCTCTAGAGGGAACTGGCCATGGCGAGTTTTGTGCTGGGCATCTGCTCCTGCTTCAAGCAAGAGACGCATGATGCCTACATGGTTATACTTGCAAGCTATACACAATGGAGTCATCCCATTGTTTTCCCCATCTTCTTCATCAATAAGCTCTTTGTCTAGATCGAGATCGTTTCTGAACTCTAGAAGCAATTCAACTGTATCCTCGAATCCCCAACGCGAGGCTTGAAAAAGCACCGTGCCATCTCTCGAGCAGTGATTAATGTCAGCACCGCCCTCGATTAGGGCTCTAATTGTGACGAGATTGTCGTAAGCAGCGTTAAGTGGCGTCCAGTTGATAGGATCTGATACCACAGCGTTGGGGGCGGCTCCATGCCTCAATAGAGTCCTCACATTCTCTATTCGCCCATACCATGTGGCGGCAAAAAGGGGCGACCGTGATCCCACCGCGATATGGTTTACATTAGCTCCCATAAGAAGTAAGTAATCTAACATATCCTTATTCAAGAAGCTCGCGGCGCTGGACAGTGCGGTCTTCATTATTGTGTCTGTTTGATCTTCCATTTCAACGTCGGCCCCCATTTCCACTAGGAGTTTGATCATTGGGAGATCGTCGTTATCTACAGCTGCAAGTAGAGGCAGTTTAAATTTTTCGGTGGTGATATTGGGGTTTGCTCCGTGAAGCAGAAGTAGGCGAGCGAGTTCCAATCGTTTTGATTGCACGGCAGATATCAGAGGCAAGGTTTGGCCATCCGACAGATTCGTATTGATGCCATGGGTTGTGAGAGCCTCGACACATCGAAAATAGCCGCTTTTGACGGCAACTATTAATGGCACCATCTTTTGTTCGGACGCAGATTCCCATTCTGTCGTTGAAATATTTTTGAGCAATTCTTGAACTGCGTCGAAAGCAGCACCATAGCACGCATAATGCAAGGCTACATGAAGGTCCTGACTGTCATCTCCCACATGTCTCTGTAGTAAAAGGGAAACAACATCTAGGTTAGAATATCTTGCCGCCTGTGTGAGAGCAGATCTTCCGATAGAAGACTTGGCATCGACATCTGCTCTGCCTTCCTGTATGAGTAATGTAGCGGTATGTTGATGCCTCCCTGGCATACAGAGCTGGAGGGGTAAATATCCTTCGTAGTTATGTGGCTCTTTGGCTGTGTTGGGCGTGACTCCGGCCTCGAGCAGCTTCGCAGCCACAGTGGTTAGCCCTAGCCATGATATACGATGAAGAATATCTTCGGGCCATTCGAAGTCTTTTATAAGAGCGCAACGGCTTACTAACGTGTAAAGTGGCTCTACACTTCCGTAAGATGCAGAGGACGAGATCGCGTCTTTTAATGCTCCGGATCTTCCATCGATCTCTTCCAGCAGCTGGCTAACGACTTCATTTCGTCCGTAACGTGCTGCTTCTATAAGCGCGATAGCTGTGTCAGTTTCGAAATTTTCTTTATCCTTCTCAGATTTTATGAACATTGCAGTGAGATCAGCGAGTCCTGTCTGCGCTACTACTGGTAGGGCTGGCAGAAACTGGCTATATAGTGGACGCCGTAGGTAGTTCGTAAGTCTGAAGTGGACATTGTACCAAATCATCCGGGTCTTCTCATTTTCATAGAAGGTGAAGAGCTCTTGCTTGGGTCTCTTCTCGCCTGATAGCATATAATGCATTGCTAAGAATTTGACTGAATACGCAGTGAGGTTATTCCCAAAGTAGGCTGGATACACCTTGTCGTTGTTCTTGTTTAAGTTTGCTAAATCCTCCTGAATCTGAGGAATCGATAGATAGCCAATGCAGCGCCTAGCCATCACCGTGTGACATGAAGCCTCGTCATAGTTTTGGGACTTCCAGTAATCATGACATAAATGAACCTCGCCATGCTTGACCTCATACAAGCCTGGAAGGAACTGCCGTATCTTGATAGCAGCGTCCCGCTGTCTTTGGCCGGGGTCCGTTAAGCATTCTCCTAAAGCATCTGACGATATCAACGCCCAGGCGATCTGATCGATTGAGAGTGAATGAAGAGCAGCTTTTACGATTATATAAACCTCCTTTTCCATTTCTTGCATACTCTCTGGCAGCGAATTTCGGATCCTCTCGCTTATGGATAATGGTGACGGTGGTTTAGTGAAATTATTAAGTATCCTAGTAGTCTCGGGTCCAAGGCCTTGCGGTCCTTGAAGTGCGATGAGCCAAGCCAGCAGCATTCCGCTTAGTTGGAAGTCCGATCCACAAGCATCTATTAACTGGTTAACAAGTGTTTTCGTTCCACTGTCCAAGACTAACAACTCCTCAAACAAGCGCTGGTTTAGACGATTGAGCCCGTTAGGATAATATTGCTCATGGGCCACAAAGTGATCCAGATTGACGCTCGGATAATCTTCCAACTGGCTCATATGTTCGCTTTTTGCGTCGCTAGTGACGAGCATTCTGAATCCGAATTCCGTATGTTTTCCCATGTCGCGGATTTGATGCAGATATCCGACGATGTCATCCTTACATTGGTCAATACAACTGACGACGTAGATAATACCCGTTACATGGTATTGTTGATGTAGGATTGAGAGCCATTGAAATAGGTCGGCCGTAGAGCAACTACGAGAGTTGTTGAGGAACGGCAAGAAAGTATCAGCAGCACTTGCTTGTCCAATGAACAAAAGCCGACGATATAGTTGTATCACTAGGTAGGATACCATCCCGTGTACATTATCGAACCGGATATCGTTTCGGTCAAATCTAAAATGCACCGTCGTATCTTGCCAGGGCCTCAACATATCCAGTCCGTGGTAAATCTTGTCGGACCATACATCTACCAATGAAGATCCATGCACATGTAAAATTCGAGTACCCACGTCCTGCTGGTCAAACCAGGACAGAGACTCTTTTTGTCCAATGATCCACGCCCAAAATTGGTCGTCTAGTGGTTCGTCGTGGATATTTTGAGTAAGCGGGGGCCGGACTGGAGGACACTCTGATAACAGATATCTCCATGTGAGCTTGTCAGCATCGTCATGGCTAATAAAATAGTGTTCCGTGCTTTTGGGAATGTAGTCCTCTATAGCTGCGCTTATAGACGTCAATCCTGGGTTATCATTCTTGTATTGAGCTAGCTCAAGATGCGTTAAACTCGTAAAGTAAGGCCTTTCAAGAGGTTGTTGTACCATTGCAGAGTTCTTTCCCAAGCAATAGGTCGGAAAATTGAGCTGTACATCCTGCGCCGACGCACAGCCGTCACTTTCTTTTGACGACGGAACAGAAATGATGTTGACCATAGGAATATACAGCCACAACATTGCATCAACAGTGCCGTAATTGACCAAGTCGACCTGGTCGGCTAGTCTTCTGGCCTTCGTAGATAATGCTGTGAGGTGCGGATAACCCGCAAGATTGAGTAAATTTATCATTGTGTCATGGGCATCCAGAATGCTGGAATTTCGATGAGGACAATTGTAGAAGATCTATAGTGCTCAGTGAGTTTTAACCACGTTAGGGAATGTCATTCTTTCTTACCATAAGATTCGTGAGCTGATTCACGATGACATATCGACTCGCCTGTCTAGATGCCATTAATAAAGCCTTTGAGACTGTCAGTAATGACGAATGCAGCAGCTGGGACTAACACACCATCTGAGCGATTGTGCCACCCAAGTCGCGCGCCACGAAAATGAGAGGGCGAAGCTATCCTAGCACTTAGCGATTGTCGCAGTAACAGAATTCCCAAGGTGATCTCACTGGTCGATTCTCATGGATTTCCATGAGATCTTCGAGTAATCTAGCTGCCTCGGCCTCGATGCCTTCAGAGTATATAGGTGCTTTATCGCTAATGGCATATCGAAATTCTAGCAGATTCACTTTTTTATAACTCAGCAGATGGCTTTTGACCCAATTGCATGTGTCGTCGTGGACCCAGACAGTCTTGCAAAAGTCACGTATCCCATGAATAAGCACGACGCTGATTTCGAGGTTAGTGAAATTCTCTAGAGGCGCATCAAATACTCACTCATAGTCCGCAGCATCATCAGTCGGATCTTCCCTCAGCCCGAATTCTGGTCTGATATTGTCTCTGTCGATGGCATCTGGCACTGGTAGATCACCAATGCTGGAGCTGCGGTTCCCCTCTTCGTTTTTACCTTGTGTAGAGCCATCGCGAACATCTTTCGAGTCGTCAATTGGGGAGGACGACTCCGATAATTCAGACTTGCAACCGCCAGAGCCTTCATTTGAATGATCCGACGCCTCCATGCTGCCAGAGGGCGCAGGGGCTATACGTGGTTAGCTGCGATATACAGCCAAATCCCAGCAACCCGAGAAGAATACCAGATATGAAGCTAGTTTATCATACATGATAAAGAGCTCAGGGCCTGTAAAGCCCTTTAGGCACCTGTAAGATGCCCACTAATAGCTGGTGAAGTGCGGAATGTTTGTGAGATTCTGCTATCTAAATGCGAAACCAACCCCATTCAGCAATCACTCCACTTACATAATTCTAACCAAATTTGTATTGGATCCTATATCGGTACCTTGTACATCCACGTCGAAAAAGACGATGTTAGTGAATCGATCGCAATTCAAGGCATTCAAAAGCAACCTATCAATACGACTGATCATATCAAGATAACTGTAGCAATCATTTGGTCGGACTTACCATTCTTATGAAATATAGAGGTAGATAACCTTGTTCATGCGTAAGTGTAGTTTAGTGTAAACGATACACTACATGAAGTTACGTGTCGTCATTTAACCATAACTCGCCTAGGCACCCTAATCTAGCTGAATCTCCCAAAGATCAGGGGTTTCAGCCCAAAGACGCAACTTTCTAGTCTGTCTTGTATTGATTACTATTTACCCAAAGTCAGCGACCCTCTTTTTGCTATAACCAACAACGTAGGTCGCTCTTTTGTTGAATACTTCTAAGGTCGGAAAGAAATGGACATATACGCTGGTATCATTGATGATAAGCAAAGCCCTGCTGGGGACGAGGCCGCCTTTGACGTTGAACTAGATATTCAAGGCGACTCGGGGAGTGGTTTTCACACTAAGAACGATCCGCGTCCTGAGCATCAGTGGCACAGAGATGACATCACACAACGAAAGGGCGCCATTGGCGTCAAGTGCAATATGACAGACATCATCCATGGCAAATTATCCGAGGCCAATGATGATGAATACATGACCCTCATCGTATTGCTCTTTCGCTTCGACGTGAGGAATAACTCTCGTCGCATTGCCAGAGCTGATATCACTATCAACTTTTTCGGGAACGATGAAGAGGACCCTTACTCTCGACCTGAAATCTACGACATCTCGTTCAACGATGCCTTTAGTCTAGTTAAGAAATCGCAATCCGAATCTATCACTCAAGGTATCTCAGGAACAGCTGGTATTACAGCGGCACAGGTGGCCGAAATGTCCGGCTCACTAAAGTGGGAGAAGACGACCACGAGAGAAATCGACTCGTATACGACTGTCATCGGAAACACTTATAGAAGGGGATTCGAATTTGGTGGCGACAATCAAGTCAATTGGATCTTGAAGGAGAACGAGGAGTTCCAAACCGGAATACCAGTTGCATTTCGAGCTGGCATTCTACTGAAGAGGGGGGATGAGATGCCCTTCAAATGCGACGTTAAGATTGACCTGAAGGCCGATATAAGAAGCAGACTAGAAAACTTCTTCGGGTCGTCTAGGCCCAAAGATGATTCGGTTTTGTTTAATCCGAAGGTGAAGGTATCGGCTCGCAAGCTGGGAGCTGTAGACCCTCAACAACTGGACACTAACAATCTCGGCAAGTTCAATCTTGAATCTGTTTCGGACATCACATTCTTGCGCGTTTACGACGGCGCAGTGAAGGCAAAGAAATAGTATATAGGCGTATCTCAAATGCTCAATTCTATTTCTAGGAGTTAATATAGTTGAGTATATGGAACTCATTGGTTCATCATTGTTGCGATCCGAATCTTGAGCGAGATAGTGAACACTGCGATCATGTTCACTAACGTACTTACCTATGTAGTAATTTCCACGGCTAGAGCTACAGTAGTGTACCTAGTTTTACATGTGCCTCTTCTAAGATCTCAACGGTTAGCGCAGTACTTAACCCATATTCTGCTAGATCAAGAGTACTGTAAGGTGGACTCCCAAACCTTTCCTCCATCACGTAGAAACATGGATAACCCCGGCTAAACCCCGGTTTTTGAATATCCAAGATCTGTAGATACCTACCTCGGATACGTAGGCTTGTTGCATTCAGATCATCTGCTCAAGACTTTAGCCATATCCGCCAGATGAGGCAGGAGGTACCGCGATTAGTGAAGTATTTCGATGAGAAATGTTTGACAGATATTAGAGCGAAACCTAATTAGTTAACCTTGCCTCTGGGCTCTCCCGCAGAACACAGTGCGCATTGGGGACTAAATTCAACGGACTGCTAAAGGTCCAGCTAGGCTGTATCAGCTCTCCAAGTCCCACGAACCGACGTATCTCTCGCCGTAGCTTACCGGGTTTAAATCTCCAACAGATGTTGTTGTTTAAACAACAATGATTATTCATAACACCGCCGCCCTCGAGGAAGCTAAAACGCTCTCCGGAGGCAATGGGGACATATCGGCTCAGAATGGCGACGACGACGATGATGGCACGGACGATGAGACGGTCGAATTAGACCTCGCGGACAGCTGGAAGTTATTACTATTGAAAAGGCCGACAGACGGAGAAGTATGGGACTTCACTGCGCCAGAAAGCTTGAAGGCATTCTTCGATGAATGGGGTTATTGCTTCAAAAGAACCATCGGTAAAGAGGGTAACATATTGCACAGACTGCTTCTTAACTGCGAAGAGGGAGACATCGACAGAATACTTCACCTTAAGGATGCCGTTACAATGATTGTTCAAAGACACCCGTTCCTGCTTTGGAAAAGCCGGACAAGGCATGACGATGACTCTCCTCTTTGGCTAGCCATCAAACAGAAGGAGGCAACTATGGTAATGGCCTTTATGGAAGGCTTGAAGCGATCAAACCGAAGTCAAGCGTCAGAACTGAGAACCCTGCTGAAGCAACCCGTGGACCCCGAACGGAGAAGCATGTTGCAATGGGCGATTGAGAAGAACCTTGAAGAAGACGCGATTCAAGCCATGCTTGCCCATGTATCTGACGATACTCTTTTAGTACAAGACATGAATGGCCGCACAGCTCTACACGCAGCCTTAGCATATGGCGATTGCACGGCGGATCGTGTCCGAACAGTTCAACAAATGATACTCCAATCAAGCAGTGCCCTAGGTGCGGTAGACAAGTTGGGCCGCTCCATCTACGCATACCATCTCTGGACACAAAAGCAGTGGCTGGAACGAAAGCGACTTTTGGAGGAGAAGGCGGACAGGGAAGAAAAGATCAAATTATCAAACAGGTACCCAGATAGAGACTTGTCTGATATGGACCCGAAGTCGGCATCAAAAATCGCAATCGCTCAAACTGCCATGGATAAGAATATTGATCCCAAGAGGGCGCTTTCCCAACAATCAGATTTTAAGAATGAAATAACAAAGGGCAGCTTAGAAAATCAAACTGATATTAATTATGGTGGCAAAAGCGGCCTTCCGACAGATAAGACGTCACGGTCAAATCAGGGGTTTCGCCGAGAACCTCTCCCGGAACCTACTCCTATTATACGTCGCACATCTAAACTGCAAGATCAACCAGACCGTATACCGCCATCCCTTAACGAGAAAGATGAACGGAAAATAGCAGAGCAGAAGAGAAAGGCTCAAAGTAGGCGGCGAAGGAATGCAGAGGAAAATGCACAAGCGGCAGAAAAGAACCAGAAGAGGAAGGATGAGCAGGAGAGAGCCAAGGCGAGAGAGGAAGCAAAGAGACACCCAACAATTCTTGAGGCAAATTCACAGACCGTACGACTGGAAATTAAATTACGTTGTATGCGAACACTCTCGCCGAAGGAGACAGCGAGAATTCTATACGGACACAACTCAGAGGGTAAGTTCTTGACTCGTCAAAAGAGGAAGGGGAAAGGGGAGATTGGCTTCGACAAACGCTGTCTAGCTCATTTTCTGGGGAATGTCGGAGCTTGTCAATGACTGACATTCTGCATACAGAACGGCAGATCTGCTTTGACTTCCCGGGCCGGCCAACTGTTCGCCTCGAAGCTTTTAGGATGAGTTTTCAGAGTGTCAAGTTTGACGAAGTATTACAGTATGTCGCCTTTCCCTCGGTCAGATTCGAGAGGAAGACCTCAGACGAAGAAGTGTCCAGCAGAGATGGTCTCGGCCGCAAAGAAATGATAGATATTTTCGAGTGGCTTCGTAAAGTGAAAAAGGTCAAACGGATTGTCAAGGTCATTGTGAATGACTTTGAAAAGCCTGCACATAGCGACAGGGCCATTGTAGAATCACTCAAAGGCTTTCGCGTCGAAGAGCTCCAGTGGCTGAAGACAGATCTCGACCCGGAGACTATTTTGAACGTGAGCGATGACATCCGCAAGTTGCGACTTCGCTGGAGCGGGAGTAACACCGCACTGAGGGCCTGGAGTGACCCCTACGGCTTGCGCAAGTTGCAACACCTAGACACGATCCAGTTAGAACTCGAAGGCGATGAGGTATAAACCCCAATTTTTACAACAGAAGATCTTGCTCGCTACTAACACGCAAGGATCACTAGGTCCTTGAGAGCTATGACGACACTAGGGAGAATATTATCAAGTTTGAAACCAGAATGAACTTGGCCCCGGACACAAAAATTGACGAGAACAAACTCTCTGAAGGCGACGTCCCAACGCCTAGAAAGATTACGGTGAAGGTCCCTGCCATGGCAACATTTGGCAGATCAGCCGCGAGGATCGCTCTCTCAGATATAGATACAATTCACATGCATGTCGAGAATCATAAATGGTTAGAAACAATGGATAACTTCCGCGAAGAGATGATTCCTGTGTGGAGGGAGGCTCAAAAGCGGGCTATCAAAGATCTAAGCAAAGACCTATTCGCTCAACCTGTTGCTGTGGCTCTCATCGACGACGGGGTCGACGTGCTAGAGCCGTCACTGCAAGGAAAGCTTATCGATGGCAAAACTTTAAGCTATGATCTACCTCTTGGCAGTGAGCCTACAGAGCAACGCGAACATGCGTTTTGGGAGTCTTCGGGGGGCCACGGAACAGTGATGGCTAACAGTACGTATAATTACGACTTCGGCCTTCCCCTAGCTGAAGTATTCCGATTTGTACAGAACGCATACTGACACTGAGTCATTTAGTGATCTTCCGCGTTTGCCCTATGGCCAGACTGTACGTGATCCGTATGGAGACTCATATCGACGGGGAAAACAGGAGCAGAATCACCGCGCATAGCGCGGCCGAGGCTATCAATGCCGCTGTGGACAAGGGTGTCAATATCATCTCCATGTCGTGGACTATCAGCCAAAGTGAGGATAGCAAGGACAGCGGCCTGCAAAAGGCTATAGATAGAGCGCACGAGAAGAATATTCTCATGTTCGCCTCCAGCAGCGACGGCGGTCACTTCAGGGACGACTCCTGGCCCATTTCTCTTAAGCGAGACGCCTTCTTCCGGATCGGCGCAGCCAAAGCTGACGGCAAGCCCTTTGACTGGGCGGGACCTGTCAATCTGCTTGATTATACATTCCCTGGCGTCGATGTGATTAAAGCCCACAGCAGATCACCCCAGAAGTCGGACTCCAAATACCGCGATAAACTGGAGAGGATGACCACCGAAACAGGCTCTTCGGTTGCCACCGCCCTGGCTGCTGGCACTGCGGCAATGGTGCTCATCTGCGTACGCATTGCGGCGATTGATTCTTTGGAAAACAAGCGAGGCGTCACTCAGAACGTGTTGAATGAGATGCAGAAGCGCAATAACATGGCCGTCGCGTTGGAGAGGCTGGGTGTCAAGCTTGGAGATAATAGGTTTATTGAAGTGTGGCAGACGCTTGATACGCGGGACTGGCCTAATTTCAAAGAAAAAAGACCGGCGGCAAAGATGGAAATGGTGGCTGCTAAAACCATACCTTTGATCCCTAGTCAAGTCATGGGAACATAAGCATAAGGGGCTAAGATTTACACGTTAGTAGAAATAACGAATTCTTGACAAGAAGCTCGGCGACGCATTCGTCTCTCATGACTTGACGACACAATTCAATTAGTGAACGCAGCGCCAGGTTTGGGTGATGAAGAGAGAAGTTTGACTTGTGTGAAGTCAAGTAAGTTTTGTGACTTTAAGGAAATAAAGGTACTGTGCGATTCGTAGACAATCAAGCTATTACTGAAGCCTAGGCAGGTTTCACCTAACAAGGATGCCCCGCGTTCTCGCCCAACCTACCCTGACGAGGTATGCGGGGCACTTCCAACAGGGTTATTCTTCATTGAAAATTGATTACATCCATCCACTTCCCAGTTGTACCTATCTGCGCCGAGGGTGCGCTGAGAGTATAATCATGTCGAGCCAACCAAGCGCCCCAAGCGGCGAGAAGATATCCGTCCTCTTCGTTTGCCTTGGCAACATTTGCCGTTCCACAATGGCCGAGGGCGTTTTCCGATCCATAGTGAAGGACCCTTCCTCTCCATATTACAACCTTATCGGCACTGTCGATTCCTGCGGGACAGGTACGGGATACTCGGTCTACATGAGAAGATGCGACTGACACGCTCTCATATATCTTTAGGCGGATATCACACCGGCGACGATCCGGACTCGCGAACCATGTCGACGCTCAGGGACCACGGCATCACAAACTACAGACACGAAGCTCGTCGGGTTAGTCGATCGAAATCTAGAATACCGCAATTGGGAGGCGACAAGACTGATGTTCTCTGATAGCTTCGCGACAGCGATTTCAGAGAGTTCGACTACATCTTTGCCATGGACCTCAGCAACCACAGCGATATACAAAGATGGCGCAGCAGGAAGAAGACCGAAGAGAAAGCGAAGGTCATGTTGTTTGGCGAGTTCTCCGGCACGGGTCGCAAGGAGCCCATCCAGGACCCATACTACACTGGCGGCAATGCTTTCGAAAAGACCTACGAACAGTGCCGAAGATTCTCGGAGAACTTCCTGGCCACCACCTTTCCCGACGTTCCACGACCGTCCAGGTGAATGAAACGCACGCCGAATACCCGGTTGTCGGCAATATCCTGGTACGCCCTCTAATGGGCGCAAACTTAATAGAATCCCCGAACATGACTCGGCAATGCCCTCAACACCAATGCAAATGCTCCAGCATCATCTGTTCCACCTTTGGTTAACTATTATAGTTCCGATGGTATACCTTGCTGTAATGCTGAATAATAGAGTACACGAGGTAGCAGATGAGCCTTGGTTCCGGAAATCCGGGTTGTGGTGCATAGCTTCGGGACATAGCCTTGTGTCTTTTTTAGGAGGCAGAGGAATGAAGCCGATGCCTTTATCTTGACATCAGCCTCAACCCAGCCCCTTTTAACTTTGCGCGGCCCGTTTCATCGGCCATTCCCGCCCCGCTGGGTCACTTGTAATAGCAACCGGCAATGTAGAATGCCATATGAGGATTAAGCTCTACACCAAATTGCCTCTCTAACTAAAACAAGCAAATCTCCCGGATCTCCTTTATCGCGTAATTGTTATTGAACCTTAGATTTGCTATCTGAACCATCAAACACCGTAGTCTGCCCAGTAACAGTGTACTTACTGTTGGTAATAAGTGCGTCAGCATGATGACGCTGTCATAGAATCGCAAACAACATAGTCCGTCTTGTCATGGGGGCGGGAAATGACAGCTGGGGAAAGTGCGCGGTTACGCTATTCAGGACCAATAATGTCGTCGATGGGCTGGGCAGTCAGCGGCTATAGGGCGCTATAGGGCTCGTGGGGGCCAGGGCTGTGCAGGGGAAGAACCAGAATAGTGGTCCAAGCCTCGCGATCCCGCCAATGGAAGGCGGAGCGCTCACTGCCTGACACTCGCTGCGGGGTCCCCTCGACACTTTGGGTGCACTAAACTCTCTCTGGTATTCCTCTGTCTCTCAAGCTCGCTAGGGTTCTTAGTGTCTAACTAGCTGCAACGGAACCCCTCCAAGGTTGGCACTTGCATGGAACGCCTCTCCCCTCCTTTGCGCCGTCACGGTGAACACTGGGGGCTGTGATACTCTTTCTGCTTACTTCCTGCCCAACATACGACTTTCGATCTTCTTCCTCTCTGCCCTACTTCCAAACATCTCTCTCTCTATATTCACTCGTCTATTTGTCGCATATAGCATTACTCTCATCCAAACTTTATAAATAAGAACATAAGCCAAGACGTCAACCCCGCTCACAAAGCGACATAGTACCAATAATTCTATCCACGTCCGAGTGCATATAATAGCCCAGCGTCGCATCAAACCCATATACACTGCATATCCTCGCAGTTTCGTCTCCACAGCCTGCTTGTTCAGGGATAGATACCTCTTACTCGCTTATTAGCAAATATATTTTTCGACCCGCGCCGCTTTTGTCGCTGCTCTCCTGTCTTGTCCATTCTTTGCTTCCTCGGTCTCGCAACTCTCCATCTTTATCACGATCGAAACTAGTGTGTCTCTTTATACGAGACTGACGGCCGTCCTTCGAGCACGTCGTTATTGGCTTTTGCTTGTATTTCCATCTCCACCCAGGGCACCCTCGAGTCAAATCTCGAACCGCGGGTCGCAACGCGCAACTCTCGACTCATAATTTCTGGTTTACACCTCAAGTCGCACCACGCGACCACCCAAATCATTGGCAACTCAGGCTAAAAATAGTCTTCGCAATGGCCGATTTGCAAGGGCGCAAGGTCTTCAAGGTCTTCAACCAGGACTTCATCGTAGATGAGCGGTACACCGTCACCAAGGAACTAGGACAGGGCGCTTATGGTATTGTCTGGTATGTGCGCTTCTCAAGACGCCTAATTATGCATGTGACGCTGGATTGATGAACTGACTCGATCTGGGCGAACAGCGCTGCCGTGAACAACCAGACGAATGAAGGCGTCGCCATCAAGAAAGTCACCAATGTTTTCAGCAAGAAGATCCTCGCCAAGCGCGCCCTTCGTGAAATCAAGCTGCTCCAGCACTTCCGGGGGCATCGTAATGTAAGAGAGACACCGCGAATCCTATAATAATCCTCCCAGTAATGCTTGTTAGTGATGGGAGGTCCCGGCTAATATCTGCTATGTAGATCACTTGCCTCTATGATATGGACATCCCGCGGCCTGAAAACTTCAACGAAACTTACCTCTACGAAGGTGCGTATATATAGGGCAGGCTAGGTGGAGGTGCCGCTGCTGACAGGAATACACAGAGCTGATGGAGTGCGACTTGGCCGCCATCATTCGATCCGGCCAGCCCCTGACCGACGCACACTTCCAATCATTCATCTACCAGATACTATGCGGCTTAAAATACATCCACTCGGCAAATGTCTTGCACCGTGATTTGAAGCCCGGAAATCTTCTCGTCAACGCCGACTGCGAACTGAAGATTTGCGATTTCGGTCTCGCACGTGGCTTCTCGGTGGATCCCGAAGAGAACGCTGGCTATATGACTGAGTATGTGGCTACGCGATGGTACAGAGCACCCGAAATCATGTTAAGCTTCCAAAGTTACACGAAAGCCAGTAGGTCTTGACTATCTGAAAAGCCCTTGGAGGCGCGTATTTTTATTATGGTCGTCTCCTAACTGACGTATCGTATAGTTGATGTCTGGTCCGTGGGCTGCATCCTTGCTGAACTCTTGGGAGGACGGCCCTTTTTCAAGGGTCGTGACTATGTCGACCAGCTAAACCAGATCCTTCATATCCTGGGAACGCCGAACGAGGAGACCCTCTCACGCATTGGCTCGTCCCGTGCCCAGGAATACGTACGAAACTTACCATACATGCCAAAGAAGACTTTCCCAATGTTGTTCCCTAATGCCAACCCCGATGCTCTCGACCTTCTTGATCGGATGTTAGCCTTCGATCCTTCTTCACGCATCAGCGTCGAGCGCGCTCTCGAACATCCTTACTTGCAAATCTGGCATGATGCCTCAGACGAGCCAGATTGCCCAACCACATTCAATTTCGACTTTGAGGTGATTGATGAGGTCGCTGATATGCGCAAGATGATCATGGAAGAGGTTTTCCGATTCAGGCAGCACGTCCGTACTGACCCCAACACAGCTGCACAGATGCCTGGCGTACAACCCACACAACCTGGTCAAGTACCCATGCCAGAGGCTGGAAACCAATGGAGGGCCGAGGATCCACGACCACAAGAATATCTGAACCAAGTTGGAGGTCTCGAGGGCGAGCTCCAGGGCGGGTTAGATGCCAGCAGACGATAGAACCAACAGCCGGTTAATATCCGAGCGCGAGATATGTGGGCAATAGATGGTCACCCCGACTTGTCAGGATATGCAACGTGGTGGACTACTCCTTACAATGCTGGTGTCGGAGTACCGCAGGGAGGACAGGCATGGGCATCCATTTACAGTCACCCACCCTCTAATTATACATAGTAAGTTTATTCAGTTCTGGAAAATGCAGCCGCACAGGTCTGCAGCTGGTTGGTTTAGAAGGCTCATATGGCACATCTTGAACTGGATAGTTCAAATCGATAAAAGCGAGAATGGGAAAAGAGCACCATGCGACAATCAGGAGAGGAGTTGTGGGCTGGAAGAGCATTTCTGTCTCCCCTGTCTCGTTAATGAAAAAAAAAGAACATGATTAGATGATGAGTTCAATTATACCAGAATACAATTGTTTTCCCGTTTATTTGACGGGTTTGGGGATTCATCTCTCAGTCATGCGATGATACGATGGTTTTGGTTTATTCACGATCTCGTTCAACTACCTAAGCACATGAATATATACACACTTGCCCGAAACGAGTTATTAGGCGAACGGCATTGCGATAAAAAGTTGAGGTCTCAGAGTATCTGGGATACTCAATTGGCTTCTTGTCTACACTCTTATTTGTCTCTCAATAGATTGGTCCAGATGGTACATCATCAGATAAAACATACAACACTACTGTTACACACCCCGTCTACTCGGTTTATCAATGCCTTCTTCGCATTTACTGCGGATAAGAGTTCGAAGCGTGCCGATTCGGTCTTTGAGGAGCTGGTTAAACGTGATAAGATCCTGTTACCCGGACTGTATACTCATCGTAATCGTCATCCGTATATACTAACGCCGCTAATATGCTAGGTTAGATAGGTCAGAGGTAAAGAGGCCTACAAGTATATATTTCGGAATGTGTCACACCTTTCTATCTAACTGGATCCCTACGTGGGCATCTGTGGGATATCTGATCAAAGAAATAACTCAAAGTCAAATGTTCACCACTCCCTCCCTGATCGAAAATTGCATAGAAAATAACATTGACCCAACCTGACAAAAGAACTTGAAGAGTGCTACATCTTGAGTAGCGTCTACGACGTAGGGGTGTGGTGCTTCACTACCTACCACTAACTAGTATCTCATCCAATCTACGGAGACTCGTTGATCACCCAAGTAACTAGCCGTCGCAGACAAAGATATTGTGAACCAGATTCTCCAAATCCAGGCTCAAATAACTTTCGAATGGCAGACCCAAGGCGCGCGGGTCATTGATGCGTTGTTCGTCGGGCGCGTGCAGGGCCAATCCAAACCAGGCAATACTCGATACGGAAACAACCAAGGAAGTTCGCAACCACAACAAATAAAATCATGCTTTAAAAAGCAATTTCCCATCCATCTCGGATTAATTACCCAGCCGCCGACAGGAACAGAGAAACGATGTGGGTGATGCGTTGGCGTATGGTATTGTATACTCTGATGGAAGTATACCAGTATACCAGATTATTCAAAACACTTCTGTAAGTAAGTACCTAAGGTAGGTAGGCACACGCCGCAAGCCAAGACACCAAGACATAATAACAAGTTGTTCCATTTCCACGTCCAAGCCGTGTCCTCCCTGAATATCTGCCGTCATTGAGTGGGCGAAGACGAAGGGGCTGCCAAAGTAGTTCAGGCTATTGCGGTAGGCGCCAAGTACGAGAGCAATCCCAGGCCGTCTTCAACCACACACAGACTTGGGGATAATACAACGGCACAGCTAATTGTAGTCAAATATGCAACACAGAACAATGAGTATTTTGGACTCATATGCATTTTTTGAGATTGCCTATGTACAGCCTCATCGATCTAGACGAGGTATAAGGTATATGGGGGGGTATATCCGACCGGCGCTGCTAAGAGTGACAAAAACCCAGAGCCAGTGGAAACAAAAAACGAAAGACACTTTTTCTTCCCAAAAGTAGCAGGCCGACCCAGCCCTTTTCTATCGCATCGCCATGCGTGACTAAAATGATTGTATAGAAGCGAAGGGTATAATAGTTCGACGGCTGTATCGTCGCGATGTGTCGTATATCCCATGAGGAGACCCATGAAATGAAAACCCGCCCTCCCAATTAGATAGATGAATAACCCAATAAATCCTCTTAATGTTCCAAACGCCATCAAATGCCTAATCAATCAACAACTCAGCTGTTTTACTCTCTCATCTTTTTTTTATTTTTATTTTTTTGGGTTTCATCCCCGTTCTTCGAGTTGAACTGGTTTCTTAGTAAAGCCAGTACATAGCGGTGTACGGGACGCTCTGCGTCTCGCCAACAGCGCTGCACGCGGAAGAGCTGCCACCGGAGGTGAGCACGCGATAGACCCCCGAGAGGCCGACGCTGCCGCCCTTGTCGGAGAGGTAGAGCCAGTCGACGGCGCCCTCGCTATTGAGGCCCTTGTCGGCGGTGGACGGCGCGGGGATGTTGGAGATCTTCTGCGCCTTGAGGAGCTCGGCGTCGTCGTGTAGTGAGAAGGTCGGCGTGTTGTTGATGTCGAAGTAGTGATGTCCGATGAACGGGAGGGGGTTAGGGATGCCGCTCACGGTGAGGTCTGCTGGAGCTGGGAAAGGCGCCGATACGTCGTTTGTGTTGATGGGCAGGCTCGTGGTGCGCAGGACTGTACTTGTGAGGCTGTTCCATGTCGTCGGTGAGATGGCGTCGGGGCCTGAGCCTGGGTATAGAGCTGTGATATCATGTAGAACTGCGAGGGCACCGGCGCTCACGCCCGCGGCGCCGACTGTGGTGCATGTGTAGTTCTGAACGCCATGGCCGACGACTATGTGCTTGAGCGGCGCGTCGGGTGCCGGTAGGGATGTGGGACCTGCGATATTATGTCAGGGCTGAACTGCATGTCAAGGGCGAGTCTTTGGTAAAACATACCACCGGTGCTTGGCAGGACGTAAGTGACTCCGTTCGCAGGAGCCGGAGGATTACCCGCCCCCGAGCCGTCACAACGACGGTGTATTGGTGAGGCGGTAGTGGCGGCCAGAGCCGAGAGGAAGACGAATGCGCCTTGGAGTTGCATCTTTTCTTGTTGGGTCTTTTATGACTTTTTCTGATTTAGTTTCCCCTTTCTCTGTCCTGAAGATAGGCACCTTGCCACAACTTATATGAGGTGAATAAAGATCTAGAGGTGCTTCTGAGAACGAGAGAGCAAGCTGCAGAACGGGTGTATAAGTAGTATATTGAAATTTCAGATCAGCCGTAACGCAATTGGTTGATTAAGTGGACATGGATGGGTTGGGCGGTAGCTGTGTCTCTCAATGTGTCCCAGGCCGTCGCGAGTAGCCGGTGGGCGCTTAGAGTAGTACTATATATAAACTTGATGTGTATGTTGTACGCAGGCTTCCCCAGCCGAGATTGAGACCGAAGACGGCAATAAATGGAGCGCTGGAGGACGTGCAGACGGCACCAATCATAACCGAGAGAGAGAAATGGAAAGAAGTAGGAGGTTGGTACCAATGATGGCGATGCTTATCGTGTTTACCTCCTCGAAGTCGAGGGATAGCCTCAAATTTATGTGACGCATCTACTCCCGCTCCCCTTACCTAGGACTGTTGCTTTGCTCAACACTCTCCTTCAACTCTCCTATCTTTTGCAGAAAAGCCCCCCAACGCCGCGACTTGAAGGAACCCAGACCAGGAGTATATTGTACAACATACCTACATGGGCTCCCTGCCGTTGGCTGGCAACCATCTTGTGAACCATTTGTCCTGGACTAGGGTAGCATGGTGGATGGGACGGGATTGAGGCCACCTCCAGTATAGTGATCCAAGATCTCGCCTCCTCTTGGCAACCGAAATGGGGCATCAAGGAAGGGACAGGGAGTCTAGTCTATCCAGGGTCCCGAGCTTACAAGGGTAGCTGTAAGCATTTTTTGCATGGGTCCTCCAAATAGTGTACTGTAGTGTAGTTGAAGTGGATTGGCTGGCGCGGCCTCCTTGCAGCAAGCAGCAAGCAAGTGGAAAATACGCGGCTTTGGGACGCGGCAGCTTGAGGTCGAATAGACTCACCTTGATCATATTAATTATATCGTCATGTACTGCTGCCAAGTCAGGATTGAATGCAGAGAAATGGTCTGCAGCGCAGCTCGCATTCCGTTACTCGGTCGTCTAAAATGCCTATAGCAGTAAAGCCGCCGCCTGCCCTTGAATGAGTATGATACCATTTGCTAGTCACTCTTCATCTATTAGCTGGCCGTATAGAACGCGCTCGGCATAGCGGGAAGCAATAGCGGACCAAGCCGCCCGATCACTTCGCTTTTCCCGTCCTCGTCGTGCCCTCCCTCTCGCCCTGTGGAGCTATGTAGTTATCGTACGTCTCTAAGACATAATATGATATGTAGTTTGCAACGCCCATACGAAGTATTCAGTCTATAGCGACTAGGCCAGGTCCGGTGGTTCATTTCCTCGATGGAACCTAACCTAGATAAGTAAGTAAGTCAGTTACGGCTGGTTAGCCGAACCATTCGCAGTCCTTCCTTCAAGAAGCAGCGCGTCTAACGGACCTCCACATTCTGGGCTACTCTGATTCGCTGAACGCTGGCCACAATGAACTGATGGCGGCAGCCAAAGCCTGCTGTTATTCATTAGCTTCCAAGTCCTAACAAGCATTGTTAAGTAGAGGTGTGGTTGAATCATTTCCGGAGTGGTTCGTTAGCCGAACTTCCGTTCTCTTGTTCAACTTCGTTCTACTACCTAGTTGCAGGTATTCGTGCCGGCAAGAACCGCATCTACGAGGTTGAGGCCTACTTTGCCATACTTTGGTCTATATGACTCTTTGCTTGATAATCCAAAGGAATGTCGTGTTGCTCAATACTCGTCTACTTGTAGGTTAATAGTGTGCTCATTTCGGACTCGTGCGCCGTCTACTTCTTTTTGCACTACCCCTGCGAGTTCAGGTAGTGTAAAAAGCTACTAATCATACCCTGCGGTGCACCGCTCCCCAAGGCCCCCAACCTGCTTCTGTTATCGCTTGGGAATTTGTACTTATACAAACGGGTATCGGCCTTCGAAGAATCTCTGACAAGGGCAAAGACTTCTGTCGCCTGTCTCTTATTTTCACCGCTTATTGCGGGCTCTTCTGTGCGCGAACCCAGGAACGCTTATAGTAGACCCGTCAGGTGAGCAAGTGGTTTTAGTCTATTGGTGTTGTGGATGCAATGGATCAATCGACACGGAATCTACTACAAGGGGGTATCCTTACAGACGACCTTCCTCTCCATTTCTGATACTAGGGCTACCTTCTGGTGCATTTTCAGGAGCCTCGGCCGTTGAGTTTGTGTCAGAAATATTCTGCATATGCTGTACTAAGGACATAATGTAACTGTGCTTGAGGCTGAATACACTTTCTTTGTGCCAGCTTCAGGAGAAAGCTTATATTTGGGTTACATACATTCAAAACTCGAAACTCGATTTTCAGCCCAACAACGCGATTTCAATCCTGCAGTACGTATCGCGTGCACTGGATTCGCTCATTCAAAGGACGTTCAAACAATAGGGGTGATAAGGCGCTCTCCGAACTTCCACAGACTACTGCAGGGTCGAAACACTTCTAAGCAAGGGATTAATTGAGGAGCGATTTTGAAGCAACACATTCACTTTGTGCTATAGCTACTCAGGTGAGGGGGGATCTTAGGCTTGCATAGTATAATGTTTCAATGATAGTAGGTTGAGGCCGTTTTCACATCCTTCATTAGCACATGATCCTTGTTGATATGTGAAACGATCGTCGCCTCCTCACAACGCTACTAACACGTGCGCAACTGCATTCAGTCCCAACTTTGCAATTGGCTCGGGCCGATCCCGAAACTCGAAACCCAGATCAGAGCCGGGCACATTGATAATCTGGCTGGTTTCAAAACGCATCAACTTCGTACAGGTCGTGCACAACCATACTTTGTGATGCACGGCTGGCTTATAACTTCAATCTAGCTTTGTTGCGTTGCGATATAGGTACCTACTGTTTGAACTAGGACATTATAACCTGATGGGGTACTTTGCTATAAGAAGTTGGGGGGTATAGTAGGGCTTCCCCGTGCATCTAAGATCTACAAACTAGGAACGTTTTTGGCTTGGTTCAACCTGTCCAACAAATAAACGGCGAGCGAGGCCTGCGCAATATTTTCTAGATTGCCAAGAACAGTTTCACCACAAGCTTATCGAACGCCATTTTTGGGGGTTACCATAGCCAAAATCGAGTGGGAATGTACGAATGTTTGAAGTTCGCATGGGAATCTAGAACCATTCAACTAAGGGGTTGAAGAGCTGCAGTCGAAAATTTATTTCGGCATAGCACCTTGTAATAATAGAGGGCTTCCACAACACACCTAGTTACATCAATAATAATGCGGGGCCAATACATGCCTGGGTAAAGTACCTATATGAATATTTCGTTGACAGACATTTTCAAAACAACATACCTAGGTAGGTATCTCCATTATCCTCGGCTGTATTACTTCATCAATCACAAACTCCGATAAGACTCTTTATGATATTGTACATACCATAACTAATCTGTCTGTGCACGCAAAGGTGGATCTATCTCCCTTGTCAAAAACCAGCCTCCGGCAGCATGGAATAGATAACTAACCCCTCCATCATAGTCTCCCAACCCAACATTTGCACATATTTGGAATACCAAGACATCCAAGCTCCCAGAGCATGGAAGTTTTACCGTGGTCGGCGAAGTGGCGCATGTATAGCCAATCGCAACCCCTCTTAGTTTGACTAGCGGCGCTTAACGGCTTTCTAGCCTACCTTTTTATCTTTTACGATAAGTCTCACGCCTTAACACTACCTCTCTTGGAAGGTAGTAATCCCAGGAATGTTCTCAGAGCCTGCCTAATTATTACTCACACTTGTTAGGCAGAATCATCATTTCCGGCCTTATCGCGGATATTGTTTGCGAGAAAGACACCGGGAAACCGGCGAGGTTGATAGAACGGGCCGGCTGAAGGTCTGTTCCACTCTCTGATCCATCTATTGTTGCCGCGAATTGTATTTTGTTGCCACTTTTACATTGACAGAGGTAAGACCCCATCGTCTCGAATTGAGCCAATGGCTCACATGATTCTGTGTGTCTGCGGCTCTGGCCAACCGCGGAGCCCACTCGCTTGCCGTCTAGGTTCGCAGCTGCAATAATAGCTCCATTAACTCGAAGCCACGTCCTCTCATGCACAAATCTCATGATAAAGCGGCTCTCCGGATTATAACCGATACGTTGTGTCTTGTTTGTTGTTATTTAGTATTTTCTGTGAACCAAAGTCAACGCTATCTTGGGTAAACTAGGATGCCATTTGCACAATACGAAGTTGAAGATGGAATCACCTAGTATAGCCAACGAGCACATACACAGCTTCGTCTCTCTTGGGAGACGAATCACATGTTATCAGAGTCAAAGCCCTTGTTCGTGATTTACTACGTGTTCTAAATTCTGCAGCTCTATTTTTGATACACTGGGCAGTTTGCTGCGCTGGTTACTGCAGCGAAGAACTGCAAGAGTATCTACAGCTCTCTGATTCGACCATATCATGTCTGACAGGTCATATGAATACAGATTGTCGGCAACTCGCCGATCGTGTGAACATGGCTAGGCGCCCGGAAGCAGCCGTCCCCGCAAAAAGATGCCTCTCCGCTTCAAAGAGGAGATACAGTTGGAACCTATTTATAGCAACCTATCGAATACAGTATTGACCAAGACGAAATTTTCAAAGACCTCTAAATTTCACTGATGCTGTGATTGGTTCGTATTTCGGGTGTTACATGCTGATATGAATGACAACCATATGAATATTATTGCGAGATAATATCATTGTGAGGTCCTCAAACGTATTCTGGCGTGAGACCAAAAATGCGAGTGGCAGCTTCGCTACTCCTTGCCTCACCCAGACCTAGATAAGCAATATTGGCGTACCAGAAAGGTCGAGTTTCTAACTAGATGCTTATGACTCTGTTTATATGAGTGGAGCTGGGAAGTATTAAGCAACCCAAAAAGAAGACAAAGAATCCAAAACCCTACGAAAACAGTGGCCAAGAAGATACCTACTAGGCCGCGGCCTGGTCCCCCGATCTGACTGCTTGGTTCCTATAAGACATAGAGGCTTTCATTTGGCCAACAACACTCACGCTAAAAACTTGCGGTGAAGAACACCTCTGGTATGCAGCTTCGGTTTTTGAACATTCGCTTATGCAAGAGCTGTATGTAGTCGATCATGACTCACCTAACCATACATGATGAGATTCAAATCCCGAGTCGTGAAGACGAACTGTGTAGTGGTAACTGTGCAGGTATATCATCAGTCTAGAACGCTAATACGGATTGGCGGTGATTTCGCTTCGAGTACCGGAGCCAAGTCTATGGTTGTTAAAGTGGCCCTCAACTGCAGCCTCTCGGCCTGCACGCCGCATATGGCTCGTCATAGGCTTGCCGGCTACCGGCTTCCGTGGGACATCGGCGAAAAAGAAAATTCTAAGACCTACAGAAGAGGGGGATATGCCTAGTAACTGCTAAATTTAGACTCGTGGATGTGTGTTTGCTTCCCTGGGAACAATGTCGGTCAGCTAAGCGGCATGTATGCGCATCACACCCAATACTACCTTCTACACGCTATGTGCTTTATTCACCGCAGATAATTGTGCCATTTAACGTCACATCTTTGGAACGCTCTCTGTCGCACGGTCAGGGGAAGTTCGCAATATCGGTTGAGCTCTATTGCTGTCGCTGTATGCATTGGCCACGTAACATATGGTCATTCTACCCCCTACTATGGGACCGTTAAGCAGACTGCCTGAAGATAGCCTTCGCCTTCTCCAGCTCGGCTGGCAGATCAATATTCCAAATCCAAAGCATGCGGGTTTCCATGTTCCTCTTCAGAGCATCCAAGTCATCACCTTCGAGCTCGAAGTCCCATAGCTGTCCGGCTTCCTTGCTCGTCGTCACCAGCTTATGAGTCCTTTCTTTTCTAACCTCGTCATACGCCTTGAACACCTTGTCTAGATCCTGAACGGAATTCGCTTCCCCAATTAAGTTCCCAAGGATGTAGCAATCTTCGATACACATTCCGGCGCCGGCTCCCTGGTGCGGAGTCGTGGCGTGTGCAGCGTCGCCGACTAGACAGATACGCGGTTGCGTTCCATAATATGTCGGTGCTGGTGGGTCGTTGAACAACGCCCACACGTCATGTTTTTCCATTGCCGACAGGATATCAAGTGCCGTTGGACCCCATGTTTTAAAATCGTCCAGTAACTCTTCTTTAGTCACCTGGACAACCCATTCCTTCGAGGGCCATGATTCGCGGGAGGCGAAAGCCACGACTGACATCAGTTGTGAGCCAAAAAGATCCAATCACAGGGAGAAAATCACGTACCATTCATTGTCTTTCCCATCTCAATAGGGAAGGTCAAAATATGTCCATGATATCCGAAGTAGATGTTGGTATTCTGGGCCTTTTCCTCGCCGAGGAGTTCAACGGCCTTCGTCATAGGCACAAGACCTCTATACGCGACCTTACCACTGAAGACCGCGCTGAACTCATCGCTGCCGAAGAGGAGCTTACGAGTCTGCGACTTGATCCCGTCACATCCAAGAACCGCCGTGTGCTGAGCCGTCGTCCCGTCCGCGAAGTGCAAGATCACATCCTCTGAATCCGTAGCTTTGGTGAGATTCGCAAGGCGTTTCCCGAACTGAGCTACGGATGACGGGATCAACTTCACTAGCTCGTCGAGGAAATGCGCGCGGTGGACGCCGCCAATGCGACCGATCTTTGAGAGGTCGGGGTACACGACCTCGAAGAGCTCGTCTCCAACCTTCCATCCTGGTTGTCCACGATACTCGAAAGTCTCACCGTCGTCTCCGGCTTTCCGCCGGTCTCCCACCCTCGTGGTGAACCAGATGTCCTGCTTGCTCTCCTGCTGGAGCGTTCGACAGCGTCGGTAGGCCTCTTTCATCTCCGGCGAGATGAGACCGATGGCCGTGACGGCATTGGGGCCAAAGCCAACACCGGCACCGATTTCGCCGAAGTGGGCCGCGGCCTCGTATAAGGTGAACGGGACATCATACTTGAGGAGAGTGATGGCCAGGGCCAAGCCGGTTATACCGCCTCCGACGATGGCCAGGTTGAAGGGCTTGGTAGATGAGGGAGCAGTCATTGTGGTGGTCTCGTCAATCTGATTTCGTTAATCTGGATTGGATGGTAGAGTTGGTTGTCAGATGTGCCAAGATTGCAATACCGTCTCTGAACTTATAACCCAAGCGATGGCAAAATTGGCTGAATGATGATTATATACGGCTGATTGATCATTATCTAAAGCAACTATTCGCGTCGCGCTATTGACCGATGAGGGGCGTGGGATGAGGCAGTCATCGCACATGCAAGCGGGGATCCCGGCAAATATAGCATATCTCTCGTATAGTATATCTCTCGCGAGATGAGACACCTCCGTCGCGACTGTCTAGACTATCAACATGAAGTGCTCATGGTGCTACGCTCTCTGGGTAAATACTCGAGACGTACATATGCCCAGCTTTGACAAGACGCGCCGCTCTATAACTAATAATAAAACTACAGTAAGCATCTGACACTCATAGAGCTCTATACGACCGCTGTCCCATTAAGGTAATTACTAGCTCTGAATTGGGAAATCCCCCAGATCGTCGTATATATCAGTCTTACTCTGGTCGGTTGTCGCCATTTCGAAAACACCGATTCTCATCCTCGTTCAGAACATACTTCAAAAACGCCGTGCGCTTAGTAGCATGACTTTCGCCAATCTCGAGCCCTCTTTCTAAAATGTTATTGTTCGGCCCGGCGCCGCACCCGTCGGGAAAGCCGCCGCGATGTTACAAACCCCACATAACCTGGATATAGCGCGCGAGCATTTTGTTCACTAATCAATGCGGGCGGACGGCGTAGAGATGAATTATTCAAGTCTTCGCTTTGACACAGCATCTACACTAAAGCCGGATCAAAGAAGCCTAGGGCATTTAAGAACCAACCAAGTCTCTTACTCGGGGGATCGACAACACAAGCAAGGTCCCAGGATATTTAGTTCACGATAAACTGAATAACGTGATCATGTGTAATTGATTCAACATATCAACAAGGAAATATCTACCCAACGCCTACTCAACAAAGTCCGTCAAATTCCCGTTACAAGATCTGCCAATGCTTCTCATCAGCGAATGAGAATTGGAAGATAAGTCGTGGCAATATTATCAAGCCATTGGAAATGATTGCTAACTTCAATTCTGCTCGTGGCCGGCTTCGGAAACAGCTTCAGAAACAGTCTCCTGGCGTACGGGGATCGAGCCTTCAAGCTCGATGGGGTCACCGATGACGGCGGTCGAGTTGTGATCGTAGCTAACTTGCGAGCCATCATTTGGATTGTGCGTGTGTGTTCCATGTAGTTCAGCCCGCCATGTACCACCCCTGAAGTATTTGAAGATATTCTGTCCCTGATCCATCTCCGGTAAATCTGGCAGGTCTCTCTTCCACCGCATGATTCGGCGTATCCATACGAAGCTATTCGTTCTCATGGCTGATAAGGTCTTATCTTGCTGCTTAGAGTCGCGGCCTGGTTTCTTCCAGCGTCGAGAAAGAGTGAGGTACCCTAGCGCTCCAATGAGCAAGACGGCAACCCCTACGCCCACACTGATACCTGCAATAACCCCTTTTGGCATATGCACGGACGAGTTTTGGCGTCCAGCATCAGGATTAGTTGAAATGGTTGTCGGAACGGATTCAGTCGGCGTCGTCATCCTCATGGTAGAGGTTGGAAAGGCCGGCAATCCCATACCAGCCCTCAGTGAGGCAGCCAGAGACTCAGGAAAAGATGAGAGATCCTTCTCATGCCAATATACTATGATGTAGCTGCCTTTTGCAATGACGGGAGAATTAAGAACAGTAGTTCCCCAAAATCGATGTTCCTGGTCTGTCGTAAGGTATGCTGTCACAGGTGGTTCAAAAGACGACAGGCAGTGATATTCGGTATATTCGGCTGAGTTTTGGGGCGTGATCCCTAGGTTGAAGTCGCTTCATTAGATATTGCATTAGCATTTACCCTGGGTTCGACATGAAGAAAACTCACGTCCCACAACAATACCCGCGATAGACGGTGTCTGTGCTGCCCTGGTCATCGTAGTTGATAGTCTTGGTGACTAACTTGAGTTCTTGTCCTAGCGGGCAAATACCGGGACTATATATGTCGACTGAAAGTCCGCTGTATGGTGCGCAAAACGACCATGCGTGATAGGCATCGCTCCATACGTATCCTGGTGTATCTGTTTTATAATACCACGCTCTAGAGCATTCTGAGGCCACGCTGAACTGTGTTAGTAGAGGTGGAGATTGAAATGTGGCAAACCATCCAAATAGTGATGTTGTCACAATCGATGGCGTGTGTATTGATGCCATCCTGATGATTTGTGAAGGAATCGGAAACCGATGTTGAGGAAATAAAGGTTGTACGCTTGCGGGGAAGCTCATTTATATTATTCTGAGAAGCTACTGGAATCTAAAGCGAGAACATCTAACGGAATTGTCTCATCCCCAAACTGCGTTAGCTATATGCTGTACAACCTGCAGGGTGAAGGTCTTCGGGTTCTTTTGGCACTATTAAGAACAGTTCCCGATCTGTAAAAATACCCTTTCCTCCGCTATTATCCAAAAGCGAAGGCTAGGGGATGTAAACATCAGCGGCGAGACCATTTTGACTAAAGAATTAATTTGGAATTAAAGACTGCCTCAAATATCACACTAGGTGTGTATCCCCGCCCCCCCCCCCCCCCCCGAAAGGCAAGGAGAGGCAACCCTCCCAAGGCTCTAATCGAATTACGCACTTTCATTGCATGGAATTATAGTTTAAATAAATGACGTTCCTCCAAATTTCACCTGATGATGTCTTCTGACCCGTGGCGCTTTTGGAGGTTACGGGAATCTATAAAATCGGCTGTTTGTTCCTAAATTTGAGTAACATAAAGCACAATAACGGAACTGTCATGGAAGGATACGGAATAGTACTCGGAGCCCAGAGATGTTGGACATGGGCCTGGTACACATGTATTAGCAGAACTTAACCTTGGTAAAGAAAAGAATAGTCGATAATAGAATTACCTGGAGTGCATACTATAATAGTTAGTCTTGAACATATATTATTTTACGGAAAGTTCCAAGCACCTGTATACTTTCATTCATGTAGATTTCTTTGTAATATTTATCTCTGTTGCCGTGTGTAAATGTAAATATACTCGGCTAATTGAACTGAGCTTTGATTAGAGGAAGTAGCTTTGTGTGACAGAATCTAGTTCACATAGTTTCTTGTTTATATTTGTTTTTAAGATCCCTAGTTATGTGATTCCTTGGCGTCTGTTTCATGAATTCAAGACAACTTGTGTGTTTCTTGGTAAAACTTAAATGACTGTAGATACTATCATTGTGGATCTATGGAAATTGTTGAAAGAGATGTTCTAAAATTATCTTATAACATAAAGCGTCATGGAAATCCACAATAGCCAACAAAGGGCGATGGAAATAAGGTAACACGATCGGCCACTATCAGTAAGAGGATCACGGGACGTTAAGCCCTTCAAGTACAGTCCTGGAGAAAGAAACTCAGCAATGAAAGAACTTTCCCCAGATTTGAAAACGCCACCTCATCGGTCGGCATATATAACCACACTCTCCTCACTGTTTGATAATATCACCTCATCAACTACAACACAAATCACACTCATTCAAAGACCAAGGTCAACACTTTACATTCTGTACACACAAAAAAAAAAAAAAAAAGAAAAAAACCAACCAACCAACAAAATGAAGAACGCAACTGGCACACCATCCAAGAAGACCACCCCTCAGAAGGGTCTCTTCGACTTCAGCGACCCTGACAGCGGTCTGGGCGGTTCTGGCTCCAGCCACCACGTCAACGCCTGCGCCATCATGTAATTCTTCGAAGCCTGACGTCCACTCAATCAATACTTGACAAAGAACAACTGTGGACGATTAGAGGATGGGCATACACATTCGACAACTATGAATAAAGCTGGTCGTCGCCGATCTCCTGCGGGATTCGGGGGGTCAATGGCTAGCCGCATTTGATACGCTGCTCGCGGTGGACTTTAGGGTTTCACTTCTATGTACAATATTAATTTGATCTTTTATTTTCTTAATAATCATTAAAGCTTGTGACCTGTAATTTTCCAATCCATTTGACTTTTCTAGAGAACTTCGTTGTGTTGGGAATGGGGATAGTGTCTTATCTCGGTTTAGCTTCAGCTTAAGCACGATAACTCTCTGTACCTCATTTACATCGTAAAACATACCCGCTTCACCTTCGCCGAAAGATCCAAAGATCAGTCGTGAAAGGAATTCATTACGCAATCGCCATCGGCCTCATAACATTTGCTGCCGCTAGCTCCCATCATCTGTTCCTAGTCTCTGTTAAGATAGCGCCCGAGGGTTAGGCAATTGATAAACAGCCAACATGCTCCAAACGAGCGTCAAGATGGTGTCGGCCATTAGCGAACTTATCGTTGTAACAGGCCGTCATGTTTCATCCGGGATCGCGCGCTTGGGGTATTGTCAATTGATAAGCTTCAAAGAGGACACAAGTGAAACGAGAAAAACAATGATAGATCAGTTGCCATCTGGCTTGTAGTGGTAGATATTTGGGTTGGTATCCGTAATTATAAACTGGTGCCTTCATGAAGCTTGGATTCTCATCTAGGCCTACAATTGAAGTTTTATGATCCATAGTCCGTAGATAAACATCATCTTCTCACCCATAGCTGGTACGGCACGGTATATGCTAGGCTGGGCCTGAGTTGAGACTTCTCGTCGCCTTCGCTACTCGTGGGTTTCGTCGATTCATCGGCGTTCTTGGACCTTCTTCATCCTCCACTTATGTGACCGTGTAGCTATCTTCCAGACCTCGCAACAGTCCTCGAACCTATTGAACACTAAAGGGCGCATATCATGGTTCGCATGAAGGGCGGCGAGAATATCGTAGATCAATATTCGCAGGGGACCGTATCAATCGTCCTAGGTGCCATGCGTGCGTAGGCAACGAGTTGGTATCATAGGACCGATGCTCCCAACTAGACTGGTCCAGGCCCTCCCTTGTCTCATATCTCATTTCTTTATACGACAATATGTATCTCGTCTCACACAGGTAGCGGCTGGGGGTTATTGCCAACAGTCTTGTAGAGCTCCCTAAGCTCGAACGCTTCGTGGCCACCCTCCGGAACCTCTCCAACAACACGAGCAGGCTGGCCAGCAACGATGCTGAAGCTCGGTATCACCATGTTCGGGGGAACGATGGCGCCGTCGAGAACGCGGACGTAGTCTTTGATGATTGCAAACTCGCCAATGACGACGTTTGCGCCGATATGAACGTGGGTTCCAACGGTGGCGGCCTGGACGACGGTCCCCTCGCCGACGAAAACGTGGTCGCCCAGTCGCAAGGGCAGGTAGGTGAAGGATCCCTTGTAGATGCGGCCCGGGGGGCGCAGACAGCAGCCCTTGCTCAGGAAGCAGTATCGGCCGATGGCTACGGCTGTGTTGGTGCCGGGGGCGGCGCCGGAGGTGGATGCGGGCTGTGCGGTGCGTGCGAGATCGCCACGGATCATGGCTTCGGCTTGGATGACCGTCTTGCCTCCCAACATGATGTGCTGCGTGCCCACTAGGTTGGCCTTTCGGGCTACCTTGTTGCCCGTGTCCTGCCAGCGAACGTGTTAGAAGGAACCGTTCAGATACAGAAGATCCGACCCAGCATAGAAGTCGCTTACAGTCTCGATATACTCCCCCTTCACCTGCTTCCGCGACATTGTGGGCGTGGGTGAGGGCGACGGTGTGCAATGTACAAGGAATGCGAAAGTTGTAGCTATCACAGTGAATTAGAGGTTGAAGAGCTCCACAGTAGACAAGCTAGCGGCGCATCTAGGTACCCCTGAAGGCCCTGACGTTACCTGTCAATAACCCCACGTGCTTGCTGGAGGGGCCAGCATCTCTCCCCGCAAGTAGGATTTCCGATTGTGTTGACAAAGGAACAAGGTTAAAACTCATCTATATATAGTAGTTCTGATTGCCTGTGAATAATCAAGCGAGAGCGGTGTAAGTTTCTTATAAGATCAGTTATAAGATACTGAATAGTGTCTCAAGCACGTGTTCCTGTATTATTGTGCGGAAGTGTTTCGGAGACAGCACTAAAAAGATATATAAAAGAGAAAGGTGAGAAACGTACAATACTAAGGCTCGTACGAATTGGACAGAGGGGACCAAGCAGTTAAATTGGAAGCTGCTATCGTCGCGCTGCCTAAGTGGTTAATGCAATTAGTGTCACATTGTATGTAATTCGTGAAGTTAAAAGCGCAAGCCAAAATTCGTTTGATGTTCGGTTAAGTCATAGTATAGAACGTATTAATTCATATAATTGTAATGTAATACGTTTGAAAACTTTATAATTATTGAGTACTATACGCGCCTCGGACTAGGCACGGGTGAGCCTTGATCTTACGCTCGCCGTACTTCTGGATCCTGATGCCCTAGATCGCGATGAAGCCGGTCGTGTCCTGCGGCGTCCAGTTCATGTCGAGCGTGTCCATGCTGCTCTCGCACTCAGAGTAGAGGTTGGAGGTCTCGCTGGAGCGGCCGTCGTATTTACGATTCGCCAAGAATGTTTCTATATCCAGCTCTGTTGAAGGCTTGTTAAGAAAGAGCTTACCAGCCTTCCACCGGCGAACAAAATACCGCGCTGCGAAGTATTCTTGAAACGTCAAATGAAGGAAGTGGTAAGTGGAGTCTTCAGATAAAGAATTCGATGTGCGTGGGTTCCGGTAAAGGCTAGTTTTTCGAGGAAATACAGCTCGTCATGTACGTAGGTCTCGATCGTTCTGAAAGAGGAATGACGGATATCTATTGTAGCCATGATCTCCCTATTGTTCTCCTTTTTCAATCTAGTAACATATTTTTTCTATAGCTTTTCTGCAATGACTTGATAAATGCTAGTCATAGTTTTGAGTATGGATCCTTCAGGGAGGCTGCTGTAGTCACCACTCCAAATATAGTAGAGCGCATCCAATTGAATGAGTATTCGAACATGTCCTTGGAGAAGTTGATGTTGCTGAAGTAATGACCGAAGGCCGTCAACTTTCTGACGATCAGTCAAGACGCTCTCCATGTATGACTCCACCTGTTCTGTGTAAAATCTTACCGTTTCTGGTTCTGGGTCAAACCTTAGCTTAGGCGGTATTAGCGAGTCGTGTGGCCGGGAAGTCACAATAATTGCGGGTAGATCTAAAAGGGTTCTAAGAAGTTTGAAGATATACTTGTCCCTGTCCAGACCCTCATATACTTCATTTAAGCCATCAAGTATGAAGAGAGTTTCTTTATAATGGTTCGCTTCCAAGTTTTTGCAAAGATCACACGCAACTTTCTCACCCTTGGTAGTCTGGGAGAAATATCCCTCGCGGAACATTGCTTCAAGGTTGCAATTTGTTTTGCCGAGTATTTTGAGGTTCCGTAAAGGTAACCAAAGAATACGGACGAAAGTCTTGCGCTACATGCCATATTTCTTGAAGTCGTGGACGATCTTCTCGCATAGGGTAGTCTTCCCAACGCTAGCTTAGCCTCGAATTGTTAGTATCATTTATGTGATATCGTTTTCCTCATGTCTACTTCGCGCCGATCGAAGAGGCGCCGCATATCGGCCTGTATACTCTCGTCCGATGTTTCAATCTTGAGCCGATTGTGAAGTGAGAATTGCGAAGATTGTGTGTTTTTGCTGTGTCTTGTTGCCCATTTTATTTTCGTCAAGGCCTTTAATGATAACGAGATTGACATAACCCTTTTCCACCAGCTGACGTTCACCCGAAGTCCGTTCAATTTTAAGATTTTCATCGTTATAACATTTATAGCTTATATGGGTATTGTCATGGTCTACGCCTCTGGTGGTTCCGGTAATGACTTATTGTTATTGCACAGAGAAGGAGAAGTTCTATCTATACAGCAGAGCTTTCCTGGCCAGTATATATAGGCACGGGCCTTCAGCCCGTGCCCTTATACCCCTGGCTTCCGGAGGATATTTCGTAGCGTTCCGTGACAGATACGCTATTTCGACCGCTCGCCCCTCGCGGATTTTGTTTTCCGAGAATATTGCTATTAGTCTTATCTACCTCACCATTTCATCTAAAATATTAAGAAGCACACTGCTTTATAATACCGCTTGACCGAGAAGACGGCGAATGTCACACGGAATAGCCCCAGGTAGGGACATGCAACTACCCGCCTACCAGGGCTTGGTCGGTGGTTAATCTGCAGTTCGGGGTTTGAAATATTTTAGTTGCCCATGTTTGCTAAGGTTAGATGCTACAAAACGGACCTGAATTATTTGGGTAAGTGAATGCGAAGGTATTCGTATATATATAAACCTAGGTTCGCGGCGAAGGGCAGAAGGAAAAAGCAGACTTGTATGCCTCCTTGATGCCTAAGAAGATTATCGCAATACTGAACACCCTTTCCAAGCCCTAGATAATAGCCCTGGTGACAGCGAAGGCTGACCTGGTATAGGATTGTAGAAGTACCTATTTAGTCAAGAACTTCTAACTGGGCCCTGTACTAAGACGTTTCTGTATAATGTAGTGTCTCCCTATACAAATCCGCAAGCCACTGCAACATAATAATAATATCACTATACCACTGAATGCCACCTATTGTATGCGATCGCTTATATCTGACAGTAGGTGTTTGCCTCTTAGAAACTGGGCTAGCCGCGCCACCATGTGTGACGTCGTTGTTCATTTTCTCGCCTTGTATATCCTACCCATAAGGAATCATAGGTCCAACATGACCCCGCGCGAGATGGACGGATGACATCTTGGCTCACGCCCTCCTGCACCAAGATGGTTTTCATCGAAGACAATCCATGTGAATCAGCTATCGCCATAGCTAATCCGCCTGTCTCGGGCGTGTCAAGCCTAGCGCCGTGATTTCTCAAGAGCCGAAACATGCTCAAATGTTCTTTAAAAGTCGCTATAACGATTGGAGGTGGATAGCCTTCGTTAGGGTTCGCGCCGCGATCTAGTAAAATATTAACTATTGCAATCCGACCTTTCCATACAGCTGTCATCAAAGCGTTATTCCGATAACGTGTCTTATAAGAAAGATCTGAGCCAGAGTCTAAGAGCATCCTGATAACAGTGTCGTTGGGGCCTTTGATAGCTTTAATAAGGGGCGTAGAATCCCAAGGCTCGATGTTCGGTGATACCCCCTTATTAAGCCAATAACGGACCATTTCAACATTTCCTTGCTCAACGTTTGTTATCAGCATGTCTTCAGGGTCCATGAGATACGATGACGGCATTAGAGCAGCGGCTCGCTCAAACTGGGTCGGCAATAACGCGTGGCGTAACGCTAATTTGAAAAGTTGAGAACGCATTTTTTTGCCTGATTTAGATTCGTTCGATATTGTATCAAGAACGAAATCAAGAACAGCTTGACGATTATAAGTACTTGTTTCGTTGATATGATAACTATTATCTATGAGAATATCGTCTAAAATGCGGTCCGGAAGAGTGCCTGCGTTACGGTATTGGGGGGTGCAAAGGAGGAGTAGCTTTATCATTTCTAGGTTTCCTTGCATCGCAGCCGCTGCAAGTGCAGACCCAAAAATCGTGCTGTGAACCAAGTGTGCGTCGGGATGCTCGTGGCAAGGGAGGTTGATTGCTGCTATTCGGGGTGCAATATAATCCTTCCGCCCGAGATAGACAGCAGCAACGAAAACATCCGCCTCTGCGTCGGCATTATTGCATCCACCTAGATCTTCAGACTTGGCGGTCGATTCCCAAAGCAGGGGGTAGACGTGTACCGAAATAGCGAGGCGCATAAGGGAGTCCAGACACTCTAACTCGCCAAGAGCTCGTGCAGCAAGGTAGACGCGACGAAGGTGTGGTGAGACCGAAGGCCGTTCTTTCAATACCTGATACATCAAGTACGAGTGAAGATATGGAAAGGAGTCGTGGGCCGAGAGCCGTCTTGTAGGATTAAGGAAACAGTAGTCACGATCAAAAGTGCTGAGAAGCCGGAGACGAAAAATGGAATTATCAATGAACTGCTTGAATTGTGCTACAAGGAGCGTGAGCGTACATTTATTTCTTTTTCCGTGAAGCTGATTTGTAGCAAACATACCGTTGACGAGCCGGATTCGCATCACCCGTGCAATCGTGCGTGACACGACAATCTGGTCGAATATAAGAATGACTAGTTCAACTGGAAGATGGAAAAGCGACATATTGAATTTGTCAAAGAAGGTCGCCGGAACTTAGGGCGTGAATGTTTCGAACCAGTCTTATCGGGATTTAGGGGGCTTGTGGAGAAGAACATAAGATCTATAGATTTAAACAGGGGGAATCCGGCAGATATAAGCCACAGGACAGTAGCAACAGGATTCATACATCAATGTCATAACATAGTATTGAAAAAAAACCCATATTTAAATTTAGCTTAAAAATATAGTATGACGTAGTATCCAAGAATTCTTTAAATGGAATAATCTTTTTTTACAAAGTGACCGAATATTCTGACACTATATCGTTTTTATGTTTTCCTCATGTATTTACTTCTTGTTTTCTTACCTTTTGCCAGCCTAATAGTCACTTTCTTTTGCCCGGCTCTAAGCAGCATCAAGTGACCATTCGTCTTGCCTCCTCGAACTAATCGAAACGATGCTAATCTCGGTATTGTGTTTTAGCCTTGTTGCTGTAAGTAGCTACTATTTGAATGAGTAGTACGTCTGATGAGTTCAAACCTTCGTGGTCCTGACCAGAACTATTATTACAGGGCTTTCTTCTTGGCCAGGCTCTTTATAATATCATCATACACCCTCTCGCCTCCTTTCCTGGCCCGCGGCTCTGGGCGGCGTCGCGTCTACCATACATATGTTGCCTTTGGCAAGGTCGACTTCACGAGCGTATCAAAGTCCTCCACGACACTTATGGACCGGTTGTCCGAATTGCACCCGACGAACTTTCTTTCACCAAAGCTCAAGCTTGGAATGACATATACTGCGGTGGCGTGGGAAATAAAGGGTTTCCTAAGCATGCGGCCTACCGCAATGCCCAAACATTCGAATCGCTTTTCGACGCTTCTGATGAGAATCATAGTCATTTGCGCCATCTGCTGAAACCCAACTTCTTCTCACTAGGAGCTGCTCGACGTCAAGAGAAACAAGTGCAGGCTTATGCAGACCGGCTTATCGCACAGCTGCGTACGCATCATAGCCGTGAAAGGTTCGAAGATTCTGTTCCTGCTAATATGCGGGAATGGTTCAGCTTCGCAACATTTGACATCATTGGCCAGGTGGTTTTGAGTGAGGACTTTGGATGTCTCGATGGCCGCGCTTACCATCCATGGACACTCATGGTTATTACGCATTTCAAGCTATCTGCCCTTCTCATGTGCTCTCGATTCTATTTGCCTCTATCAGTACTCACCTTTCTGGCCCCGGAACGATTGATTCGCCTTCGAGACAAATTTCTTTCTCTGGTTCGCGATAAGGTAGCCCGCCGATGCGAGCGTACCCTGCCACCAGGCGAGCGAGACTTTGTCACTACAGCATTGGGTCAATTGACCAAAAATGAAAAGCTACAAGATAACTTGGCCGAAGATGGCGAACATAACCCAGGCGATGACAGCAGAGATCAGGTAACCTTTCTTAGTCGGATGGAGCTTGAGGCCAACTGTACTTTATTGTTACTCGCAGGAAGTGATACCATCGCTACATCCCTCATTAGTGTTACTCATCTCCTCTGCGGAAACCCTTTGGTTCTAAGGAAACTTACATGCGAGGTTCGGTCGGTCGCTCCGCTAGAGTCCGATGTCAACTATATGAATATTACGTCAAACATGCCATATCTCAATGCAGTACTGCGAGAAACTCATAGATTGTGTCCGCCCTTGGCCAATGGTCCGGCACGGGTTGTAGGCAAACAAGCGGCCGTCATTGCCGGCGTTGTTGTCCCTCCAAAGGTGCGTATAGGTCATCTTGCAACATTCGGTTATGAAAACCATACCTATTTAATGCTAGCGATACTTGAAAAAACGCTAATGTTACCCTGATATAGACTGCTGTTGGCGTTACGTACTTTGCTGCAAATCATTCGGACCAAAACTTCGTCTTCCCCGATGAGTTTCTCCCCGAAAGATGGCTCTCTTCCGAATTAGCCGCCAAGTACACAAATGATGATGAAAAGAGTAGTTGGTCCCATCGGATTTTCGCCGCAGATGCTCGCGACGTCGCCCGCCCGTTCTCGGTTGGTGGGCGGGATTGTCTGGGGCAAAACTTGGCAATGGTAGAATTTCGTGTCCTGCTAGCGCGATTGATTTGGAACTTCGATATGCAAGCTTACTTTGAAACCAACAATGACACTAGTGTTCGATCAGGAGTACAATCATCGTCCTACCACAGGTGGACTGATCAGAGGGCGTATATGCTATGGGAAAAGGAGGATTACCATGTTCTCCTCAAGGAGCGCCAATGATTCAGTGCCTTCGCGTCAGTTGTACGGGGAATGTTAATTGCTTTTAATTGGCTCTCAGACACACCATTCAGTTTTGGCGCTCTTCTCAACCGTTTTACTACCAGATTTGACATGGGAATCTACTTTTCGTTAGCTGAGCTTAGTTGTAATGATGTGCGACACTCACGGCTTCTCTTCCCCTCCCTTATCCATTGGGGACCCCCGTATCACGGGACACATGTTAGCTGCACGGTAAATGGCGGAGTAATACCAGGACTTGTGTATTTGTGATAGGGATTGTGAATAATATTGCGTATGGTGGTGTAACCCAACTCATAATCTTCATTATTGAGTGTCCGACTATTGATGGATATGCATTGAATACTACAGTAGAAAGGTCATAGATGCATGGAGATGACTATCTTCGTCGAATCAAACTGATGCTTGTGGCATTAGCGGATGTTGAAGATTTTAAATTCCCAAATAACCTGGCCAGTTAGGTGGATGCTGCATATTGATGTTGGATGTCGGAAGTTGGAATACGTACGGTAACGGCACTCTGTTAGCTGCAGCGGCATTCTGTTAGCTGCAACGGCTGGCGGACCATACTTACGGCGCCGATGGAGCCCCACCAGAGCCCGCTTTGCTCATGTACCTAGGTAGTTTAATGCAATCCATGTTACTAAGTTAAGCCAAGTTGGACCCCAATCGCAAGACAACACCGGTTGAGGGACAGCAGTGTTCTCAAGAGCAGTAATGTTAAAGTATTGTATTAGTAAAGGAGGGTAATAATAGCAATGGACCTAAATTGCGCAGATGTGCATTTGAGTGCCAGAGTTGTTAATAGGTACGGTGACATCAAATCGTCATCGGGCACTTAGCTAAAGCTAACTATGCTGACGAGCTTGTTAGCACGAACGAAACTATTACTTCGCCCTTATCTTAGACATTTGTAATGTCTACATCGCCAATACCATAGAGTAGGTAATCGATACTTACCTTATGGCTGCGCGAATGGCTCTAAACACTATACAAGATACCTTCTTTCTGTATAGCTATGCGGTGTAACAAGCAGCATTATCTTCTGGAGATTTACTACGACAATCGAACGTGAAAATTTGACACATCAAGTCGAACACAGATGAAGTTATATTTAATTAACGAGTATTTACATTCACTCAATCATACAGATGTCCCCTGCCAGAAGGTCATAAGCTGTAATAAGAACTATGTTGACAGCGATCGAGAATCAACGCGAAACTCCTTCTTCACTGCAATACCGTTGGGTTGACTGCTTGCGTCTCGGGAACTGCCATTACCTAGTATTTGCGTAGAATATAACGCGGGGGTTTGCCTATTTGGAGCTAAGCTGGCTCGATCGTCTAGTTGTAATGGCATTCTAGGAGCAGTAAAATGATTCTCCGTGATTGCTTGTTCTCCATTTTCTAGCGCAACCGAGCCGGCTTCACTATCGGATTTCGCATGACGAGGAAGGGACCTCAGACTATGCGACTCTCTAGAACTCAAGAATCGTTGACGTAAAGAGCGCATCGAAAGAACCCAGTCATGTAGGAGAGTGGAAGAACCAAATACGGCTGGAAATAGTGGCAAACAGGCGCACATGATGCCAACGGAGCATTCAATGGTACTAAAATTATGAGAAGATTAGTAGCTATTGAGAGAAAATCAATGTTAGGAAGCAAGCCTCACTTGATCAAGATGACATCGAACAGTCCCCATGTGAAGTCTGTGCCATCTATAGCAAACCGGAATCGGTAGACAACGCCAACGATGCTCAACACACAGACGCTAAGAAGTGATTTATACATTAGTAACTAGTGTTGATGTTCATACCGACGAATCCGGTGCTTTAGATGATCACACTCACGAAAAACCGGTCGAGAAGAGTGCTACAAGGCCTAGCCTTTTCTGTCTCGACAGATGCAGTTGGAGCACAGCGGTGATGGGAAGAACCAGAATGTAGAAATCCGAAAGCACGTTGACGACGGCTATCGTCTTGTTGGTGTCGGTTGTTTTCATGACATCAAGAAAAACGAAGAGAAAGAACAGCGTGCCGTATACTACGACAACAAAGGCAATGCCGATAAATACGCCGATTCTGGTATATTTGTTTGGCCAGAACAATCGGTAATAGAATAGCAATAGCGCAAGTTTCGTGAATCCGATAGAAAGCTCTGTAATATCCGCCAGGACTCTACCGGGCTGTGCTCAACGTTAATATCGCCGAGAGCATGCGGGGTGAGGTGCCTTACAGGGATTAGTCGAAGAAAGTCTTCAAGGCGAACATTCCATAGATGCTTTCCAACACCATGGAAACACACTATGTAGAGAGTTAACAACATGAGAAGAAGCCGATGTAATTGGTGGTATACATACACCATATGCAGATACCGATATAGCTCGCTTGCAAGAGCTATTAGATTCGTAAAATTAGCCGAAAGCCCTAAGATGTGTTAACAGGTTGACAAACCAAAGCTAGAACGCAAGCCACTAATAATTTATTTAGTAGATATTTCCGTGATAATGGCATGGGAACATTCTTACGGTCATCCCACCATGGTGACCTCTGGATCACGATTCGTGCCCATAACCGAATACCAACGAAAATGGTGGGCAAGGCCAGAAAAATACTCGCTATAATGATATAGATGGGTCCGCGGTTGAACGGGTCGTTGAAATTAGGTTCAACGCCTGGCGGAGGAGGCAGGGCGCCCTCCTGTAAATCAGCCATGGGTTAGTAGAGAAGGGCAAGTATCTTGAGAAGGTTATGTGATAAATTGGGATTTTCGTTGATCCAAGAATCGGTGGCACACGTCCTTAACGGGATATAATGCTACGGTATGTGCGAATAATAAATAATTTTGCTGACCATATAGGAAGATGAATCACCACAAATCCTGAACACAAAATGACGGATGAAACAGGCGTGTTGGGTCCTGTGTTGGGATTGTGGCGCGAAGGTATGTCGAGGCCTACTCAAGCCTATCCGCCGATTCCCACTCCTCCACTCCAATAAGCATCCTGTTAGCCTATAGCGTTTGATCGTGCAGTGTAGCACTGATGGGACCCTGCAAGAACCAGTATACAACCAACAGTATTGCCTGCTCGGCGACATATTTGACAGCAAATGCAGACTATATCTCGATGTGAGGCGAGGATATGGTATCATTTAGCGCATTGAACTGCTCTTGTTGGTTTATTCAACGCTAAAGGGTAACTATGTAGCAATGATTCATACCGGCGTATTAGGCTATAGCTTAGTTCAAACATGAAAGCATACTTACGTACGTATTTATGCTCTAAAGTAAGTTCAAGTTGCTTGTTAAATTTACTTTGATTCAATCAATGTATTTATAGCAGAAGCTGAAGCATGACCGATAATTCTCCTAATTATAAGGCACGGTTTTACATATCTTTGGTACCAATAGAACTTTTGATTATATCGGCGGCTCGCTCCGCTACCGCATATACTGTACTTTGAGGGTTCCCACGTGTAACGATTGGCAAGATGCTAGCGTCCACCACTCGCAGATTTTCAACCCCGTAGACCTTAAGACTCGGGCTGACTACGCCTCCTTTATCAAGTGGTAGCATGGCACAAGAGCTCGTTGGATGCCAGCAGCTCAACGCTGCCTTTTTGATGTACTCTTTAATCTCTGCTAGATTGTTCATGTCACTCGGAGCGCCATTACTGCGTCGGCCATTAGGCTTGATATATTGGCTCAACGGCTCTGTCAACGCGATCTGATTGATGTAGCGAAAGTACCGGGCCAGCACGTCAAGATCCACGGGGTGCTCCAGGTATCGCGGGTCAATGATTGGCTTCTCAGCGGGGTCAGAGGAGTTGATGTGTACACTCCCGCGAGATAAGGGGTGAAGCAGGGCGGCGCAAATTGTCAAAAAGTTGCCGTCGGTATCGACCTTTTGTATGATGTCGGCACCAGCCCCCTCAGGGATGAAGTTGCTGAAAGCAGCGTAGGTAAAGAGGTTCCCAGGGCCTTCATTGCGGTTGCGAAGCATCGAGTGAACGAATGCTGCATGGTAGGGTGAAAATGGACCTGGTGTTGCGTCCGAAGTTGTGTTCAATATCTCTTCCAGGGTTGGTTCGTCGCTGGGAGCTGCCGCAAAATCAGGGACTGGGAGCAAAGACCCTGCGAAATTTCCGCCAATAGCGAAGGGACCCGTCTTCTTCGTCGCGTACTCATTCATGGCCGCAGCAACGGCCTCGGGTTCCTGTCGACTTATACTGTCAAGCGTTTTCACACCCTCGGTTACCTCGAAGCTGACACCCGCGTCGGGATGATCCTGCAGGTTCTCGCCAACATTAGGATTGTCGACAACAATGGGTATAGAAAGCTTGTCTAGGCGTTCGCGAGATCCGATGCCCGATAGTTCGAGTAACTTGGGCGAGCCGAAAACTCCGGCAGACAGTATGACTTCCCTCTTAGCTTTCACGAGCACAGAATCCTCATTTTTTCGCACTTGAACGCCCACTACCCTCGGTTCAGCACCGGTCGTGTCAAAGATTAGCTTTTCAGCCAAAGCGCCCGTGATAATTTGTAGATTCTCACGATGTTTTACTGGCTCAAGATAAGCCGTAGCAGCATCACTCCGCGTGCCAGTGTTCGGGTCGATAGTCATGGGATTGATATATCCGCCAGTGAACTGACTGGAAAACGGGTCGCCCGAAGCCGGGTTGCCAAGCGTAGCAAGCGTGTCCACCCAAGCACCCGGGATGGGGTCATCAGTTACGTCAGGAAACGACACTTGCACAGGACCATGTTTGGCACGCAAGTTTTCATCAAGATAGTTCAAGCGTAGGTGGTTAATAGTCTTAGCTGAGGGCTTAGAAAGGGTGTGGAACTTCTTGAAATAAGGAGATAAAGTCTCCCAGTTCCATCCTGGATTACCGAACTCTCCCCAGGCATCAACGGCAGCCTTTGAGTTGGCTACGAAAGCTTGGCCATTAATAGCACTTGAGCCTCCCAGCAACTTGCCTTGGGACAGCGGGATGACTTTACCGTTCAATCCTTTCTAGAGATAGCCCGTGTTAGTATGTTAGGAGCGGCTCCCAGGCTAGGATACCCATTTCTCCTTACCTGTGGTGTGCTTTGATAGTTCCAGTCAAACTCGGGCGTGCCAAGTACTGAGAGCCATAGCGCAGGGGTACGGATGCGAGGATCTGTAGTATAGTCGTTACCTGCTTCGAGTACAGTCACTGTAATATTCGGGTCGTCGGTAAGACGAGCGGCAAGGACTAGGCCAGACAGACCACCGCCAACAATGACGAAGTCATTTGCAGAGTCCATTATGTGAATAAGAGAAAACTTTTGTGTATGCAGGTAAGGGTACGTGAAAGAGAAGATTGGAAATATAAGTTAGGAAACGCGGGGTTTGCAGTTTTAGGTCTGTTCTTGTCATGTATCTTTCATGAGATGAAAGGTTTGTTTGATGTTCCAAGGTAACCTGAGACATACGATTGAAGCCTATCCATTTGAGCTACTCTCCGGGATAGGCGACAGAGCTTTCATAGAAGGACGAAGGAGTTCCCCTGTATGTCCCAGCGAACAACTCCGGAGCTTCCAGTAGCAGAGATCAGGCTCGATCGATGGTGCGCAGCTTATTTCCAACAGTCTGACATTCGCTAAGAGCCGCCTCGCAATCGCTGCGGTACTCGGTGTTAGGGGTTAGTTTACATATGAGGTAATCCCGCCTGCATGTTAGTACAACGTCGTATCGTTAGTAGCCACTCATTATAACTACCCAGCAGGCGCCCAGGACTCTAATGTAACACTATGACGAACTTAGGTAGCCGATAGACCGACATTAGTTATTACAAAAGAGTTCACTTTGTAATATTTGAACTACTGCATATATTAACTCTATGGACCTTCTCTGCATTTTTGATAACCCCCTTGTCAAGCGGGGGTTACCTTCAGGGATGGACCTGTAGTGTAGTTGCATTGTTAGCACAGCCTGCTTCTATAATGTTACCTGACACCTAACAGTGAAATCGTACATGAAGCACAAGAACCAACAGATCTCCAGCGAGCCAATTGAATGTGCATAAGTTGTATTCTTTAGACTTTCAGGCACCCTCCCTTTCTCGCAAGTATACGCGTACGCTGGGGTCTTGGAACCCCAGTTCCAATAAATGGAGATTCTTTGGTCGGGCGCATCCTTCGCCGAAGCTGATTTGATAACGCTCAAGCATCATCGCCAACACTATCTTTATCTCAGCTGCGGCGACGAAGCGGCCAGGACACGCGAAGCGACCATGACCAAAGGTAATGTGCTGTTTGTCGGTTGAGGAGTACTGGTGTCGCGTGCCAAGTCTCGCTCCTTGTTGTCGCTGCTTGATGTACCGGAGTCCGTCAAATTGGTCGCCATCTTTATTTAGTTGATTTTCCAGACTAGAAGTGTTAACCACACAGACATACGCCCCAACTGGTAGTATTACGCCATCAGAGAGGGCAATTTTCTGCTTGACGATTCGCTTGAAACTAACTGCAGATGCATCAATAATGCGTTGTTGCGCGTTGTTGCGCGCTGTTGGGGCTGACTTGCTTACTCGGGCTCGGCGCGTTTACACGCTGCGACTCTCTCATGAAACTATCCATTTGGACGAGCTTTGAACATGTACCCTTATTCCAACCGCCCTCGGATGCTAGTGCTTCCCGGACTTCGTCACGTAGCAATGGAATATACTCTGGATGTGCCACCAAGTCATATAGACAATCTACAAGCCCACCCGATACGGTATAGAGGGATCCTATAATGGTGAATACATACCGAAGGGCGAGATTCTCAGGCAGCTTTTCCTCGCCTTCCGCTGCATCTATCATCCATTGTAACACATCTTCGGCGGTTCGCTCGGATGGATTCTCACTCGACCTTCGAAGGACTCGCTCTTCAATTACAGCAATGAGATGTGAAAACACACGATCTAACCCACGCCGCAATTGTCGTTTAAATGGCAGTATTGGTGCTACTATTCGATGCAGGAATACGGGTAGACACTTTAGTGTCAGTGCTGTGTAGAAGATCCGTGACGTTGTGTACGTATTTGCCGTATGCCATTCTTCATTCCGGCAGAGCGGAAATCCAACCCAGAAGCGAGAGGTCGCGCGTGAAATAATGCGGGTCATGATTCCATTGAGATCAACACGTACCCATTCGCCGTCAAACAATGTTAGTTTTTAGAGCAGTGATCTGGGACTTTCTCCTTCTCACCTTGACAGGGCGGGATTTCTACACCGAACGCGTACTCCAGCTCTTCGGCGAGAAGAGGGATAGTCGAACCCAACCGAGGTGTGAGTTTATTTCGGATCACGTTAAAGCTAAGATGGGTACCCAGCAGTATATCCATTCCGGTGTATGCGCCGTGCAGATCCTAGCCGGTGATGAGTTTGAGTTTTGCGAGAGATGGGGAGATGCACACTACCTGTGACAAGGCTTCTATAGGATACAGGACATTATCAGGTAAGTTTTGAAGTTCATCAACATAACGAGTTGGGAGTACCGTGACGTTGGAATCGGGCCGCAGGATTGTGAAGATTGAGTCTTTGTGCTTCTTGTGATTTAGAATCTGCATATACATGAGCTCTTTGGCACTCGGGGGATTTTACCTTCTCCCATCCCTCTTTGGTTATTTCCCAGCCATTGAAGATATAACGATACCTCGTAATGATATGGGGTTCTAATCGCCACTGTTTCCCTACAATGGGGGCGTCGGATAGTAGCGAATGTTTGTTTTTTACAAATAATCGTAAAACTAGACCTAAGGTAAGGGTTAGACCAACAGTCCCTAAGAAAATTGATCGAATATCAAGAGCGAGGGGGGCCAGCAGAAGAGGCCAATCAGGGGAATGCATCGTAGGAATATGATGAAAGAGAATTTCCACGTTCAGAATGCGGACCACGCGGACAATCTGTCTTAACAGACCCTCGAAGGAGTATGCAACTTATATAGAAGGAGGGTGTGGATAAAAGGTAGTTGGCCCCATAAGGCTTAGGATTGCTGCGGATGATGACTACTAAGGCACCCCTCTATAATAAGCAAGACCACGGGCTTAGAGTATCACTTCACCTTTGTTCGCTTCTAACGCTTTATTCATAATTCACTATGGCTCTCGAGACATTAGCAAGTTCGTTGATCAACGATCTCGTCAGAGACCATTCCGCCCTCTCTAATGGAATATTGCTAGCTTGCCCTGAATTTTCATCGGTTCGTGAATCAATCTTGCAATTTTTCCCTGGGGATCGTCTAATTTATAAATAGATCGTGTCTACACTTCTGGAGAGCGGCTTCACATGTGTCGATCTTGGCCTGCCTAACATCAAAATCATTCAAGAAACTTTACAGGCGGCTTTCAACCTGAACGGAACAGACGGCTGTGGTAGGTTATGTGGATTATCGAGAAAGTATCGACAAAGCTAACAGAAGAAGAATCACTTGAACTTGGCACCGAGAATACTGCTAAGGCTATCATCGCATTAGGCCAGCTTGGTATTTTCATCCGGCCAAGCCAGCTAGTGGAAAAGTACAACAACGACGTACACTCCAAGATGTCCTCATGCGGAAGAGACATGAGTTTTACTACTATTAGTCACATCCTGACCGTAATGTGCGCTAGTAGTGCGCCGCAAACATACGCTCGTGAGATTGAAATGGCTACGAAAGATCTATGTGATGTATGGCGTAGAGATCCTAACAACATTAATCAACCAGTGAGTAAAGTTCAGGGTTGATCTTTAAGCTATCGCTAATATGGGGTTTACAGAACGAGTCTGGGTATTGCTCTATGATGCAAATATCGAAAGCTTTGAAAAGTGTTTTAAATGCATGGGGACAAGAGCTATTACCTGGATTCAATCTACAACTCGTCCGCGATGCTATTCTTGTGATCTTTCAGTTTCTCGTACGCTTACTCAAGAGCCAGGAGCAAGATGGGTCCTGGGGCGGCCAACGGGAGAATACTGCGTATGCACTTATCACCATTAACGAAATCGCATCTCTATCGATTGTACAACCTATAAATTACCAAGTAAAGGACACTATCCGGAAAGGGCGTGAGTTTCTATTCACGACCCCGGGTTGCCGCCCTTGTCCAGGGCCCCTTTGGACTCAAAAAGTTGCAGATGAACCAAGTTGCCTATCACAAGCTTTTACATTGGCAGCCCTGAAATATTCGATCGGAGAAGCATCCTGTTCGATCCAAAAGCTCCTCCCAGGCGATCTACATACCATACTTCGGCCATTGAAGCTCTTTGCCCAACTCCCCATGTTCTCAAACACGCCAGGGTGGTGCATCGCGGCTTGGTTAATCGAAGGCGCTCTATTTCAGCATGCACTAGGGAAACTATGCCTTGATGCCTGTCCTAAGAATGAGAAAAAGAAAGAAAAATATCTGTCTGTTATACCCTTCACCTGGGCGGCGTCCAATAACATGCATGGGTGCCCTCTTGGGTCAGATATGATGCTCGAAATGATGGCTATATGCGCTCTGGCGTATCAAATTGATGACTTCATAGAGAGTAAAGTAGCGTGTCTTCCCTCAAGTGCGCTTTCTATGATAAGAATGTCCATTCCGGAGATATTTCGTGAAGTCGAGATCGAAGAATTCAATACGACAACCAAATACGAACAGAGCCATGACAATCATATTAATGGTTCAACCCAGCAATTGGAATGTTCTCCCCAAATCGCCGCTAGTATTCTTTCTCCCCCAGCAAGTCCGCAGCCATCAGACCCTTTCAAAGTTTCTCTCGGGCGTATCAAGCGAGACTTGAAGGGTATTATTCGACGTTTGTTGCAAGCACCATATGTCCGCACAGCCACGCCTCATTCCCGAATCCAACTGAGAATCACGCTTGTGGATTACATCACAGCGCACATTATTCAGACCGAACAAAGTGTAGGCTTAGCGGCACAGACACGTGAGGAGAAAGGCAATCACAAAACTCTCGTTAACCCACCATCTTCTCTTTTGACGTGGGTTCGGACTGTCTCTGGTGACCACACAATCGGCCCATACGCAGTGGCTGCATTCTGCTGTATGTATGGTAACGGCACCGATCTTGTTTATAGTCCCCAGGCAAATTATATCTTACAGGACGTTGCTCGTCACCTTGCTGCATTATGCCGGCTGTACAACGACTACGGCTCGATCGCACGTGATCGCGATGAAGACAATCTCAACAGCATCAATTTTCCCGAGTTCCAGGGGATCATCGACGAAAGGTCTGTCAAGGAGAACCTGAAAATCATTGCAGAGTACGAGCGCAGGTGCCTACATGCCTCAATAGCGGAGTTGCGGCCACTGGTCACTAAGAGCCTATTCGCTGCACTCACTGTCTTCTGCGAGACTGCTGAGATATACAATCAGATGTACGTCCTAAAAGACTTCACAGCAGAATTTAATGAACAATAGAAAGAGGCCCACACAACCTAAATGTGAAAAACACTCAGCTAGCCTAAGTTCAATATTGGGTGTGCATTGATTAGCTGGGCTGGCACTTGCGTGGCTGGGTCTGGAACTGGTCATCAAAAGCCTGATTAGTCCTTTGATTGGTACATCATTGTTAAGAGGTCTTCTCCCGAGAGCTGGATCGCGAAGAGTGATATTTTCACCTTCTACCTGCTTACCTGCGTCCTAATTCGGTTATATGTCTCCCTTGATCTTATTGCTTAACCAATAACTGCTGTGCCCTCTTTGAGGTGGTTTGCCAGGGTGCGTCAGGTCTTGACGGGCCTTCTGGCAGCTGCAGCCGCTTGGCAACAATATACTTTTAATAAAAAGAAATAATCTAACTACTCAAAAGAAAAAGAAAGTAAAAGTCTAAGGTGTCTGCAGGAGCAGGTAATTTATATGCAAGAGTTGTAGGCTAAAGATATTTGCAGTTGACCTGGGTCGAGCGTATAACGCTGGCGGCATAGAGTCCGAGTGTAACAGAAATCAGCGACGTCATGTTTGGCCAGGATTGATGTTAACCCCATCGAGTCTTAGCAATGACATCTCATCAGCCTCTAGACGGCCTCATTTAATTAACACTCTGCTAGGACCTTTATTCTCTGTCGGCTAGCACAATGACAAAGCCATTTCTTTATTCTCACTAAGAGGGCGCGCCAGGGACTAGTTTATATCGACGAGAGAACCTAATATTAGTACCGAGTGGATACGAACAAAGCTCCTATTCTCCTATTCAGATGGCTCACCAGCGACATTCCTGCCCGGTAAGAGACTCAAAAATTGGCTGTATGGTTATATAGTACAATATCTGACTATATTTCTAGTTCATAACCGATGTGTTCGATCGGGCACATGATGCTCCGGATGTCTGGCCAGCTTCGTACCATGACTATGAGACATCGGGTGCGACAGGTAGCAGAAGAAAGAGACGAATCGTCGCCGATCCTACCAAGGCTGTGAAAAAGTTCCTCAAAGCGGATCTATCCTTCACTAACTTGAATGAGATGTCAAAATACCTCTGGCTGGCAGGTTCGAAAGGTCCTCCCGCTCAGCTACATTCTCAAATCTTTATGGGTCGGAAAATCATGGTCTCCGAACGGATGGATCATCATCTCGTCTGCGGCAGTGGTGGTACAATATTTCTACGCCCTATCCCCGCCTTCCTGCTCGACCCGCGCGTCTGGTACAACGATCTCTCATGTCCCCTTGAATGCGGATGCTGGAGGAATAACGCGTCCGGAGGTCAGTCGTGTATGAAGGGCTGCCGCGAAATCGCTCGAGGGTTCTTATATACGTATAGTAGTCTTGTCGCTTCAGATACTGACTTTTTTATTGCCAATGAGCATCGCCTTTTACCGAGAGGGCTCAACGGTGATGAAATCACGTGGCCAAAGTGGAAGATAGTGGCAAGGGAGCTTGTCGCAAGTTACGACCAGAATCAAATTCATTCACGATTCCGGCTTGGCGAGTTGTCCTTGCAGCGCCTTGACACGATCCATTACTATACCTGCCTTCCACTACTGACCCCGTATATACGGGACTGGCGTGGCTACGGTATCACCATCCGTGATAATCTCACCTTGTTGGCCTCAATCACGGTCTTCATCGCATTAGTTCTGACGGCCATGCAAGTCGGCCTCGCGACAGATCGGCTTAAAGACAATACATCCTTTCAGCAGGCCTCTTACGGTTTTACTATCTTTGCAATTCTCGGGCCAATTGGCCTGTATGTTCTCTTGGAAATTGGCCTTTTCGTTCTACTACTTCTTGTGGTGGTTCACAAATTCGTTAAATACCTTAGTGACTGGACGAGAGGGGGCAGCAACTCGCCAGCAGGTGATGTATAGTAACGGGCTGCGGGGGGACAAGGAGGTACGGTAACGAATGCAAATCACGACTAGTAACGAGGACATCTAATGCATGCTGTCCAAACACAGCGACAGGAGTCAATTATACCGCAATTGCATTAATAATTTGCCACATGGACTAACCCCTAGTTATTGGGGTTGCAACTACCCGTATACCAAGGGATAGGGCCGGCGATTTACATATTTAGCTGTTCGTGATTTTCACTCATTATTGTATTTGCTTGATCACACGATAATTCACGAAAACTCACGATAACAGCGATACGGACCTGAATAAATAGGGCTAGGCGAGCAAAAGCGAAGCCTCCGTATATTTTAACCTAGATAGCCTTCAGGGCTATCAGGGGGGACGAGACTTTATAGCCTCCTTGACGCCCTAGTGGTTTATTGTAATATCGAATAATACTCCGAGCCCTAGTTATATAGCCCTTGTTACATTAAAGGCCATCGCATTGTAATAATTTCGAACCTATTTTAGTCCTCGAATGAGAGAATGCGTCCAAATGCAGACTACTTTCAACGTATGACTCGTAGATGCGTAGAAAATCCAACATCACTCATCTGTAGTTCCAGAGGGCTGCCCTGTAAAGTCCTTGCGTATGACATTATCCTCGAGATCACGAAGCCTATCGTTGATATGAGCGTCTCCCATTGCGTTATCCAACTTCTGATGGCTTTCCTTGCCACCCGTTATGAACTCGTTAACGTTACTGAATGTAATGTTCGTCAGAACCTGGGTGGAGATCCTTGGTTGTTTTGAGTCAAACCTTTGGTTGTCATCTGAGTGAGGAGGAGAACTTTGTTTACTACTTGCGAAAGATCTAGGGAGTCTCAAGGTGGAAAGGAGTCGACGACCAGCCCTTGACCACAGACTATCACGTGCTCGGCTTCTCTCCCGAACGCCCCTAGTAATGAAGATGGCACGGATTACAATGACAGATGTCATCGTCACTGAAACGCATCCTTCTAGCGTGGTCCAGTACGTGACCCAAACTGGAGCAGCTCCGTGCCCGTCTAGTCGCGTATCGATTATGGTGCCAATGAGTCGAATGAGGGCGATAACGATCATTACTATCGACAGACATAGCATAGCTGCGAGTGATACCTTTCGGGCAGTAGGCATCAAAGATCGGCTTAGGATGACAAGAGGGATCGTGATAACTTATAGATACAGTAGTCAGTGTAGGAACCTGCAGCATGCACGTCTGCCAGTGGATTGACTCACTCATAACGTCGGATATGATGTCGACTAAGGCGATGAGAAGGTTGCCCACAATGCTTTTGATATGTTGCTCGGGGCGTACAGAACATTTGGCTATCATATCATGTGAGCTCTTGTAACTATACACGTTGGTGTTTCAGGAGTATTAACCGGCATCTGCGCCAAAGTGTGGGCAGATAATCAATGGTTCAAGAACCGTATATATCCAGAAGGCGACACTCAAGCCGACTGTTGACCAGAAAAATACCCTGATTTTTCGAGGCATACCCCGAACCAAAATGTGGAAGAAATACAAAAAAGTGAATTTCACTAAGTAGACTGAAGTCCAGACCAAGAAAGCGGTGATTGTAGACCATTTCTGGACGCTTAGAATATTTGCGAGATCCTCTTGGAATGGAAACGCAACGCCCTTGTTGATGGCTTCTATTAGATATATGGTATCCAGTTTGTGTAGACATGTGGCGAATCCTGAGGCTAGAAGAGCCGCTGATGTAACTACCAGCCCATCGTCGAGACTCCAAGGAACGTGTCCGAATATTCGAATGACAAGACGGACTACGACGGAGAATATGGCGGTGCCGAATAGGACAGATAAGGAAATCTGACGAGCAGGTTGGTTAGCAATCAGAGAAAAAGCAAGAGAGTTTTGAAGTATGTATACCTTAAACCGTTGTTTGTCGATTTTGCCTGCATGATCAATCGCCTCCTGTCTACCTGGGATATACTGATAATGAGGAATGTTACTGAAATCCATCGTGATCAATGTTTCTAAGAGAAGAGGGAATATAAAGCGAAAATACCAATCAAGAGAAATATCAGAATTCGAGTAGATGATATAGACCCCTCGTCCTGAGCAAGGTGGCGAAATAAAAGAGAAGCGCGGTCTTACAAACAGCCAAATCGCACAACCCAGAGGGATCAAATCACGGGGTGCTTGAAGCAGTTGCTACCATTGAGAATCACATTACCGTTACACTCCCGGTATCAGAGAGTACAAGGCGCTTGCGAAGTGGCAGAGTGCCGCACATGTGCAATATAATATATTTGCTTGTGGTAGGAATCACATGATGGGTAGATGTATGAAAGCAATAGGATTCGCTATCCGATCTCATCATACATTATCATTAGAACACAAATACTGTATGAGAACTATGACGGTATGAGAGATCAGTTACAGTAGTTTGAAGGCCAACGATAACCATTTATAGAGCGAAACAAGTGATGTGTTCCCGTCTTTCGTGGGTGACGTAGCATAAGTGGAGAAGTATGTACAACTGTGGCACAAGAGGTCGACAAAGCCCCAATGATTTCCCCAGGCATGAAAACTAGGTAGTCTTTCGAAGACCAATAGATGTTTTCCCTCCGCCACATTTACTGACGGTCCGCGACTCCAAGGGGTTACAACTATTAACACTCATCTAGCACATTGAGGTTTTTGACATCAAATTATCGTGTCATCTACTTCCAAGAGCAATACTCCGCCCTGCAAGATAGTACAGTTCCTGCTCACGCCTGTTCCCTTCCGAACAAGTATTAGCATGCCTTACTCTAGCACGTCAATCCTTCTTACAGCAGTCATCGTCGCACTATCTTGGTTTGGCCTAAGCCTAGCGGCTAATCGACGACATGTGAGGAAACTTCAAGAAGCCGGCGGGGTGAGTACGGTAGACTCCTGTTATCGGTCGCAATCGAGATCTGTGCTCGTTTCCCATCTTGCTAACGAAATCGAAGCCGATGCCTGATTACCACCCGGTCGCCGGCCATCTAGTTGCATTAAGAGAATATAGTCAGGTTTTGCCACGAGACACTACCATACATGTTGTGATACAGCACATGGTGAAGCAATTTCCTAAGGGAGTTTTCTACCTTAACTTGTGGCCTTTCAATAAGACTATAGCGGTTGTCGCCAACCCGTTCGTGGCGGCCCAGGTTGAGGCCGCATTCCTTGATAAGCCTCGTGAAATATGCAAAACCTTAGAGATTATCAACGGAGGTGCGTCGCTTATGACTATGCACGCAAGCACCTGGAAGCAGTGGCGGGGCCTTTTCAATCCTGGCTTTGCCGCCGGGTACATAACGGGACTTGCTCCAGCTTTTGCAGAGGAAGTTGCCGTGTTCTGCTCCCTTCTTCAAGATTGCGCGAAGAACGGTAGCATGTTTCAGCTGGAAGAGTACACGCTCCGGCTTACTTTCGATATCATCGCCCGAGTTACTCTGTGAGCATCTCCCACAGCACGCCTTAAACCAGTACCGTACTAACCTCCTTTGGGCAACAGTGATGCTCGTCTTCACTACCAGACGCAAGGCAGTGCTCTCGCAGACTGCCTCCGGCGACAAATATATTGGACTCCTTTCGGCACAAGCTTTAATCCATTTCGGCGCTACCTGAGTCTCCGCCCCCTGGTGCAGAGGTACAATAGCTATCGTATGGACGCGTATTTAGATATAGAGATTGATAAGCGATTCGAAGAACTGGCTCAGTCTCGCCCAGATCAATCCAAGGGAGTGAGGGCGCCATCGAGATCAATTATCTCACTAGCGATGGACAGATATCTGAAAGACGTAGGTCACGACGGGGAGCTGTCACGGAAGGCTTTTAAGACACTCGCGAAGCCACACCTTCGCATGTTTCTCTATGCTGGCCATGACACGACTAGCAGTACACTACTTTACTGTTTCTTGCTACTTTCTAAACATTCTGAAGTGTTGTCGAAACTCCGTAAGGAACATGATAATGTCTTTGGCACCGATCTTTCTATAGAGGATTATGTTCAGATCATCAAGAACGATTCCTCGCGGTTAAATCAAATACCTTATACATTGGCTGTTATTAAGGAGGTCTTACGCATCTTCCCCCCTGCCGGGAGCTTGCGTGACGGCCGTCCGGACTTCGTTTTGATTGATGAAGAAGGCCAACGATACCCCACTGAAGGCTGTCATATTTGGACGCTGAGCCTAGCCATGCATCACCATCCTGCTGTTTTTCTGAAACCAGATGAATTCATCCCGGAGCGGTGGTTAGTTGATGCCGAAGACCCTCTACACCCAGCCAAAGGGTCCTGGAGGGCGTTTGAATGGGGGCAGCGTAATTGTATAGGTCAAACCCTTGCACTGATGGAGTTGAAAGTCGCACTTGTCATGACAGCAAGAATGTTTGACATTACCCCTGCATACGACGAATGGGATACTCATCATCCTAAAGGCGGCATCAGAATGGTAGAAGGGAATCGAGCCTACCAGTCAGAGATGGGTGGTGGCGGGGCCCATCCTTCAGATGGCTTCCCGGTGAGAGTTAATTTACGGGGAAAGAGAGAGGCACATCTAACAGTGGAGGGGTGAGGCCATGTGGTAGTACTGTGTTACGACGTAGCAGAATTTTTTGTCCTTTCTAAGAAAGGCTGCTGTTATGCTTCCTAGGACACTCTCGATTCGCAAAGATGGGAGGCATTTTCGGTGAGCTTTACTGCAGGGCGAATTTGAAACATGTAATAAGAACTGGGGAAATAAACACTTGTCTGTGAAGCCGCGCTGGCCAGACATTTGCATTGTAGTCAACATTTGCGATACTATGTATGCGGTCAGCTGGGTCTCACATAGTGCAAGTCCTACCAACAGTTTTACCTAATGGTTACCGATCGTGTTATCACATGAAACACATGTCATAGATACTTTAACTGTTGTTCATTTACCTCTTGTTTGACATTTCCAACCCCCTATATAAGTCCTAGCCTGTGCTACTCCTAGTAATAGTGGCCGATCTTGTTAATCTTATACGGGCAACGTACTATGCATCATTTCCCTAGAAGTAGGGATGGACAGGAACAGAAGCTTGGGCAACGTTAATGATCATCGTACTTCTAAGCTCATTACTTTACGCAGCCAGAATAGTATAGTCTCTCGCAATAGGCTGTCTTCTTGCGTGTGGACAGCTAGTCCTGGCTATTTCGACTGAACTTTGTCTTCTAAACTTTCGCTAATCTACGTTTATTATCTTTTACCAAAGCGATATTAAGTCCACTCAGCCAAACCTCTCACGATGCTCCTGGCTTGTGTGTTATTCGTAGATCACTTCTCTAATAGATCAAGGCTAATACAAAGCACATAAAGACCAATGCCAACTTCCTATGGTCACGCTGCGACTTTTCGGATTGAGATTCTATGTAGTATTCTCCGTCCCAATCATTCAATCCATTCAGAAACAAAGCAAATTGTTTGCTTTTCAGCCCATTCAAGCCAGGTTCTTGGTGAAGCTATGCGGTGCTAGTAAGGATGCGCACAAGATCTTACAGAAAAATGTGGATCAAGAAACTGGCGAATATGGAGCTATCTTCAATGCCATGCATCGTGCACTGAATCCCGGCGAGTTTCTCAATAATATGAGTATCGTATCTGCCAGCTGTGTGCGCGACTCCATCAATGATATACAGCCTGGGACCAATATCAAATTAGATGAATGGCTACGGCACCGAATTACTCTTGCTACAACGGACGCTGTCTACGCACCCAATAACCCATTCAAAGATCAAGAAATAGAGGACGCATTCTGGTAAATACTTCACTGAATCGAATACCCACTCCCACATCATTAGCTTACCACTGTCCTACCTAGGGCGTTTGAGCGAGCCATTCCTAGCCTCATTTTTCCCCCAAAGTGGCAAGCACTTCGAGTAAATCACAATAGGAAAGTCGTGGCTGACGCTTTTCGACACTACTTTCTCAATAGCTACCATAAGTATGGCTCTGCGCTGGTCAAAGACTTCGTTGCAGCTGAACGTTTTTATGGCTTCTCGCAATCTGACTGTTCGCTCTTCGAAGTAGGAAATATACTTTTGATAGTCGCAAATACTTATGCGACAGTGTTCTGGCTGATCTTATATGTCTTTTCTGATCCACAGGCGTTGCAAAGAATTCGGCACGAGGTCTCAAACATAACCACAGCTAATGTGGGTGATGATCATGACAAGCAGACGCCTCGGCATCTCCTTGATATGACCAAAGTAAACTCTGATTGTCCATTTCTTATCTCAACTTTTGGAGAGACCATCAGGCTACATAGCGTTGGTATATCCCTCCGGGAAGTCTGCAAGGATACAATTTTGAACAATACCTATCGCTTGAAGCAAGGCGCCACGATCATCATACCAACCATTTTCATTCATACTGACTCGAGAATCTGGGGTCCTGACGCCCTCTCCTTCAAATACGGTCGCTTTCTGTCTGCGAATAATTCTAATAACTTTCAAAGACAAAAAGTCTCCCAAGCTGCATTCAGAAGCTTTGGTGGTGGAACTACGCTGTGCCCTGGAAGGCACTTCGCCACAACCCAGATAATAATTTGGGTCAGCATGCTGGTTATGCGCTAATATTGAGCCTGTTTCGGGACGTTGGGAGAAGCCAACAACAGACAAATCGAATGTGGCTAATGTTATTATGAGACCTGACGAGGGTATAGAGGTTCATTTCACTCCAAGACGTCACTATAACGACAGAATATGGGATGTACGAGTTGCCAGTGCGGAGGCGATGCCAAATGTGACAGTGGAAGATCTGGTAGGAGATTAAAAGCCCTGACGAAGGCGGTTTGTTTGCAAATTCGATATTGAAAAGCGTTCTAATGCTGGTAAAATGGGGCAGTGTAATGGAACCCCAAAAGTCCACCGCACGGGTCATAGCGCGTGACATACAAGCCAACCAGAAAGTTTATTGGAAAGCTCTACCTTTTCCAAGCACGTATGGGCAAGGACAATTAAGAGTGAGGGAAAGTGAAGCTTGAGAAATTAACGCCAGACGCCCCAAAACTCTATAAAAGTGCGATGGCTTCCTATTACCTGCCTAGACGTACTCTGCAATAGTTTGATTAGTCAGAGTAATTGCATCTATCACTACTGACCTTAGGAACGGTAAAGCTTTCCATTTTAGTGACAAGCCAGGCGCTACCGGGTCTTATATTATTAGGTAGCATTAGGCACATATTACTAAGGTTGATAAAGGTTGAGACGCTGCGCTGACGACTCCAAAGCAACCTAGGTTCGGGTTCGGGTTAACGCGAGTATATAGATCAACTAAGGGTATGTCCAGAATTTCAGCTAAGGGTTACCCACTTTTTAGTTATAAATAGTATAATCCAGGTACGGATTACTCTAACCCAGAAAGCTCCGCCCAAGAGGGTTGGACCTCTGGGAACTTGGCTGCTATCCCTTACGGTCCGGTCCTTGCCCTAGCCGGCCTTTTTATAACGCAGCTTATTATTTTTTCTAATTTTTTTTAATTTTTTTAAAAAAAAACTTCAGCTACAGCATTTAAAAGCATAATTATAACGCTAAATATAGCGCTAAATATTTTAAGTATGGCGTTCTAGTTTTATTTATAAAAAAAGTAAAGTAACCTTTAGTTAAAATTCTAGACATACCCTTAGTTAATTTAATTACTTGGTTAACACATTTAATAGGCTTTCTGCTATTACACCCTTTCCAACCATTTCATTTATCCCATATGCATCACACAATCTCGACTTTTAAACAATAACAATAACGCCGCCACAACACAAAATACCACGCCGATAACTTGATACAATATATAATAACTTAGCAATCCCAGATATTTATTTGATAAAAGTTTATAATACCAGGCAAAAAAGAAAGAAAAATATTATGCTTATAAGCTATATAAATATGTGTATAAACCGTTAAAACTTATATCTGTTTAGAAAATATGATACTTTTCTTTTTGCGCCGTAGGTATAATTTTTTTTAAACTTTATATTCATGTTTTCTAGGTTGTTATATATATTGTATTAGATTATCGGCGTGGTATATCATGTTTCGGCGGAGTTGTTGTCGGTTGCAAATAGGGATGTTGTATAGGACCCTTAGATACGAATTGCCTTAAATCTCTGTAAACCCTTCTTAGTAGTAGGGGCTGGCGAGCTGGCACCTCTCCCCAAGATTCTTGATTCCATTTACGAAGCGGCATTTTAGAACTTATCTATACATAGTTGCTATGATTGCCTAATTGAGCGGGTGTCGTGTAATTTTCAATGTAACCCAATGATCTGAGGCTGTAACATTGCTTTGAAAACACTGAATAACAAATGATTGAAGAATTGTTGTGGTATAAGACTGACAACTAAGCATTGAAAGAGAGCTGTCTGTCTCGGAATATAGCCAGTATCGCTACTCCTCGACAAATGCTATAGAACGAATTCTTTATAGGTATAGGTAACATGCACAATCATCATAGCCTCCTCTAAAATCGATATTAATGTACACAGCCGCGCTACTTTCGGACCATTTCAAGCGCATACGTGCGCCACACTGCCATAAGCAATACAGAAACAGCTTACGAAGGGCCAGCCCTATGAGACAGGGACAGCATATAAGGCTCTACTAATCCAATTGTTTATTGTTCAGATAGCAAGTATTATTTCAAAGAAAACGGAAGGGGAAGTACTGATTCATTCGCAAAGTATTAAGAAGAGGGTGTGCTCGACGGTAATACAGCCAACCCCTCATCGCGCTACAGCATAGCCGCCGGACAGCATAAATAGCTTCGCAGCCTGCTTCAACGATTCATCGGATGTTATTACATCCAGGCAGGGTACCACTAATTTTAGCAGAGAATCATACGATAGTCCTACAGATGCACCGCATATTTTCGGGTTGAAATTTGTGAAAGGATGCTCTATAGCCTACAGCCATGAAACGCAAAGATTGGACAGATTTCTCTCTTATTTGGGTGCCACTTGCGGCTGACGGTGAATGGCTGGCATTCACTAATAAATTTATAATCATTTAGAATACTACGAAAAGCGCACGAGACAATTCCATGTCGTGGTATGTCACGTCTTCTGGATACTGATATCAACGTAGGGGTAAGTCTTGAACACTTGTTCTCGCACAAGGAGCTCCAACAACTACATCTACACGCCAGAGATCCATATCAAAATGCCCTCTTTGTTCTGTCACTCGAGGGAGGTGGTATGCAGCTGTAAGTATCGCGAGGCTTCGCGAGAGTCTGACATGGTATCATGTAGACCGGAACTCTACAAACTACCTAGTTCTAAGCATAGATGATGTATTAGTACACCAAAAAGTCCGAACAAGCAGGCTGGATGTTATAATCTCATTAGAATCACTTGAGCACACCGTGAACGCTTGGCGTACCCCAATCTGCAACATCATCTTGGACATGCCAGCCCACGTAATAGTCATTGTAACCCAAGCAATGCTCGGGCGAAATCCCTATAATATTAGGTATACTGCCACTATGCTTCTTGTCAGCACCCACCTAACTTGTTCATTCTCGTAACGCATTATCATATTCAATATTATCGGTGATAAAGGAGTGATTGATTACAGTCTTATTATTGGGAATCAGCATCTTGACCCGACGCAAATCAACGAACTGTCCTTCCAATAATTGCCAGCGCCGACAGAACGAATACGATAGCCCTCATCGTTATGGAGCCGCTCAGAGGTGAGGCAGAGGGCAACTTAGTTCGACAAAATGAATCAAAAACGATTCCGCAACATGCGATCCTTTTTGATCCGACTAGTAATACAGACGGAAACCTCGAGGAATCAAAGTCAACGGCGCCCAAATTAATACCAATTACCGGTCGCGTTTCGAGGGCTAAGAAGGGCGTTCCTATGCATATCTGTGACATCTGCAAACCACCAAAGGTAAATGCGACGCGGACATTCCAGAGATTCTTTCGGCTCAGCTAAACTGTATATCGTAACAGACTTTTACCCGGGCAGAACATCTTCGGTACTATTCCGTCAATATCTCGACAGCTAACGAAGAAATATCTGACTTAGTGTTTTATAGTCGCCATCAACTTTCTCATAAATCAGCTCCTTATGGCTGTAAATATCCTGGGTGTGAAAAGGTCTTCCATCGTGCAGATCTTCTTACGAGACACATCCAGAGACAGTGAGTAGCTTTCATAGAATGCTAACTCAAAATCTCCAATACAGAAGACTGATTTATTACGATGTAGTGAACAATCGCCCACCCCTCCGTATCCATTTGCTCAACTACAACAGCGTTCACCCAATTTTTCCACCTCTCTACCAACAAGTAGTGGTACCTTTGAGAACTTGTCAACGCCGTTTTCATTAGATTCGTGGTTCTTTTCTTCAGATGGCGTTTCTGGAACACAGGATACTTTCCCGTATCATATTGATAATACTACGGACTCTGGCTACAGTTCTCGCTACAGTTCTGGTGTTTCAGCTGCATTGCCAAGTATTAACCCTCCCGGCTCTGTAGCATATCCCTCAATATCAGATCACGGTAGTTATACCCCCGGTTCAGACGTGTCTTCATTTCGCCATGGAAGGCTTGATAAATTCATTACGGAAGTTGCAGAGGAAGTTGCAGCGGGACTACCACGGAGTATCTCTGCACATCTGCTACCAGACCTATCTATTAATTTACCACAACTTCTTCAAGCATTTGCAGGCAGGTACGGCCATATGAATGCATCAAAAGTCGATTCTCGCTTAATGCGATTGGTGTATAAATACCGCTTGTAAGATGCCACAGCGTCGTTATTTCAAACATCGTCAGCTAATTATCAAATAGTCAAATTTCTAACTCCATTACAAGTGCATTTGAAAAAGAAGAAGATTACAACCTGGCCATAGACCAATCAATACACAATGACAACATGGCTCTCGGCGAAAAGATTTCCTTCTGGGAGAGCAAGGAGAGTATAGAAGGAAGCGATAGTAACGGTAATTTCGACTATCTTCCCGAGTTACAGGAGTATAGGGATGCTATGTTAAACTCTCCAGCATACAGTTGGCTTATATCAGCTGTCTTGAAGGTTTTACACCTTGAGACAACTCAGAGCCATACAACAGTTCAAAACATACGGCAAAGACAAATTCTTACAACTCTAGTAGACGATGATGAGAATGTCATGGAACAATCGTCGCGCACGTATTTTGTCACCTTTCGGGCTCCTCGATTAGCTCTCGATCGCATGGAATCTGTTCAAGCCTTGCCTCAGACCATAGTCCTCGTAGGAAAGGAGAACCATTCGTTTGCTACTACTTGCCATGAATATTCGCGGCTTGTATGGCCGGAATCCGGCCCTCAAATTCTGAGCCTTTTTGCTTCACTCGGGCAGAATAATACTAATACCTACACATGTAGGTATCCATCCTCCCTCTCCCTTTCCTAATAAGACATCTGTGAGCTAATCGCTTCCTCTAGGTAGGCTTTTTGATGATAGCGAGGTTATTATCAATATCTCAGAAAAAGATTTCATGGTAGTAGCCGTCTCCGGATCCATATACTCCATTACTGAAGTAGGTGACCAGCTGGCTTGGCTTGTCACGGCTTTGAAACCATCGTGCCGTTGTCCTGGTCAGTTGTGTATTACTTCAAGTGAGCCGTTGTGGGTCAGGACGTCCAATTCTCTACATTTCGAACTCGACTATCTCCCACACAGCCATTTACCAAGCTCTGGATATTCGCTTGACGATATGACTAGGCAAGGCAGGTGCTGGGCAAGCCTATTTGGGCAACTAACACTTGTCAACGGTTACCAAATTCCTCGACGCGCAGAACCCGAGACAGGAATTGAGATGCCCCTTCCTACGATGGCTGCACTAGCCAACTCACAGAAAGTAAATGTATTTTTGGGAAAGTTTTTGATCAAGGGATACTCTACGGCATTGATTCCAACGCGACGTTGCGACGAGTTTATATACTGGCATGTGGTTTCCAACGAGAATGGCGACCACCTTGGACTCAACGACCATCGAATCAAGCGATTATTTCGTCATTATCCTTCAGGATTGACACTAGGTGACTTGGAATTTGGTAGGCATATCGTTGGCTGGTGTACTAATGCAAGGAACAATACTGGTAGGCCCTGTTCTCATATGGCATTTGTCTAGAGGCATTAACACGAAAAATAGGGACACCAAACGCAAATTATTCAATCACCTGGTCACGTCTCGGACCGCCTACTGCAGGTTTAGCTTTGGAAAAAATATCCATTGTCGGAGGGATGTTTATTACGGGTGGTGCCTCAGTGTTGGTTGGGAAGAAAGATAAGGCGATTCAACTTCGGTCTCGTGACGATTACACAATGCGCCTTAAGTGGATATCGAAAAAGTATGTGGTTCTATATGACGTTGGAGACAGACGAGCCTGGCTAGTAGATGGCCTTAGTGCCATTCTACACCTTCTTCGAGCCTCTTTGAACTATGATCTCCAAGATCCCTTCAAATCCTTATATTTATACGACCCCTCGGTATTGAAAGAAGCTGTTGGTGTTGAGGCAGGCAAGCATAGTGCTATTCAAGTATTGACTAACCCTGAAAATCTGAAAATACCCCTTTATGCAAAACCAGAGAGTGCGAAGGAAGAAGTTACCACCAACAGCACAGGGGCTCAAACGAGGATATTAAGCAGAACTAAGTCGAATTACTGTTTGAAAGACAGGATCGATAGTCTTTGCGACGTTCTAGAGCAGATAATGGCGTGCCAAACTGATATAGCCGACCAAGACGGTGTCGGATTCAAGCTAAGGTTCACACCTCGCCGTCACCTCGAAGGTTTTGACTTCATGGATATCGCAGCAGACGAAGATCCGATCCGGCCCCGTATGATTGATCTTAGATCAAGCGGGAGAGGATGGGTCGACTTCACAAGAGCCCTCCATGCAATCACTCTTTTCGGAAGGGGGTTTGGAGAGCTGATACAGCCTTTCACAAGCAAGGTATCAACTCAAAATCTTTGCAATTCATGTGTTGGGGTTGCTAAGGGGCAAGATCATCTTGCGGTTTCTGTTTGCGATTTACAGGACATTTTACAGAAGCGAGGCAGTACAAGCACTACCCCATGGAGACTCATTGATAACATCTACTGGCACAGTCCGGATAAAAGCTTCGAACCTTGCAGTTCCACAGCACAAGCAAGTACAAAACACGACAGAGTGCAGGTACTTTTACCAGCCACATTCCCCAAGCTCTGGGGCCGAAACTTGAAAAGCCCACAGAATCTTAAATTGACCCCTATGGGAGCAGTTATCTTTGGCCATAACACACGTTTCCCTTTACGCTGGGGTGACCGAGGGGACCCAGATGAGGGTCAACCTGATCAAGAGCTAGAAGAGCTGGAATCGTACGTCCACGATAGTGGTATAGGCACGAGCCTGGCCTCCCCAGGTCCTGGTATGTCCGATGGAAGTTCTTCGCAGTCTTTCAGATCTCCATTCCAAAATACTATTACTCCTGCGGAAGGGCGAGTAAGTGAGGAGGAGCAGCCCGTGAAGAAGAGACGACTATGGAAAGAGATTTCCAGCATTGGGAGTAGCTCGGGGCTTTGTTCAACTCAAGGAGAAATTTCATTACCTAATGAAGCCCCTGAACGGCAGACGAGTATATTTCTCAATCCAATACCTGCATGGAGGAAGAGAAAGAGCTCATAGATGTCATCAATGTAGTGATTATCCTTGTTTACCTGGTGGAAATTATCCTATTAAGGCCTATGAATTCCTTAATTCAAAGTCTTCTTCACTTCAGACCACTTCTAACATTGTAAAGTCACAACGCAGTGTCACTTTCCCTCTTCTATTACGTAGAATAAATAGTTCGACGCAGAAACTAAGTCACAAGGCGTCTACAGATTGATACCGGTCATAATTTACTGAACAGCAAGATGACTATAGAATCAACGACCGCACGATAACCTATAGAATTGACAGTCTGAACACTTCATTCCTAATTAATCTGATTCCAAGTTATATAAGGGACGCTTGCTGGCGTGCAATTTGCTCTAAAACATTTGCGTAGATTAGCTGGTCTATATACAGGAAACTATCTGCCGTACAACTGTAAGTATCCTGCGACATGGTGTTGCGAAGAGATTAGGTCATCGGTCTAAAGCATGTGCGCCGGGCGTGCTAGATACAGTATTACAACACATAGTTATACAGCCTCTTCTTCTGTTCTCCTTTACACCTTAGGTACGCAGGCCGATTTCGGAGTTCTTCTAACCGTACTAGAAAATCCGATGACAAATTCAACCTATGACCGAACTTCTGAAAGATATGTTAGATTAGATGTAAGTCCATTGTAACAGCAGCAACATCTCACGAGTAGAGAAAACCGAGCTCGGAGTACTTTTACAAAAGTATTACGCAGTCGGAGTCGTATAGGGTATTCTAGGATCTTCTACATATATTATTAAGATGCATAACTTGATAGCCGCATAAATGCCGTAGGGCCAAGGTAGAATTTATTTATGCACCTTTAGCTACAGTCACGGGTATGCCCGCATGGCAATTGACTATTCGTATGTATTCGTGTGCATTGGCTATTCGTAGCTGTGGTGGCTTTCGTGGCTTCGCCCACACAAGTGTAGGTATATTACCCCTGAGATCTCTTGGGATCTTTGCTTCGCTTTTTTCGCTTCCGTACTTTAAATTTTAGTGAATACCAGTATCTACATACGGAACTGCCAAAGCACTGTCCGTAGCAGCTACCAAATTTTCTTCCCACGGCTCAGTCTAATACTTCCCATTAAATGATTCGCTGTTATATTGCATTGGGTTGAATAATAGGTATGGGCTATGTGGACAATCCTGTCAGCATTAGGGTAGGATCGCTACCCCTGAGTGTCAGGGCACCCTACGATTATCCACTCTTTGCATTAGCTCCTTTCTTTCCTCCCCTATAATTACCCCGCAAAAGATCACTTATTATTTTCCATCATGAAATTTCACCTATACACATCTTTTTCATTTTCCTGGTCTCACTATATAGTTGTAGTAAAAGGTACTTAAGTTTAATTTTAATTGGTATTTGAACTCAAATTTGGGAAGCAAAAATGATTCGCTTACCGTAGCGTGCCAGGAGGTCTTTTGAGAGGATTTGTGCTATTATAATACTTGGGTAGGTCTAGAGATAACCATCCCTTGGTAGGAACGTTTAGCTGACGAATAATACCAACCTCAGCCGTGCACGAAGACCGACATATGAACCATGCATATTGAAGGGACCTGGGCCTCCACGTGTACGTATGAACTCCAGCCCGTCGGGCTGGGTATTTTCGGCGATCTCGCTGACCGGGGTTCGAAAAATAGTGTTACATTGGCAATATTTATCACACAGCATGGCGAAAATATGCAGGACTTCTAGCATTCGTTCCTCAACTACTTGCGATTCAGCCGCAGGAACCGGACAGCTTAAGGCGGTCCTAGTATCCTTATTGGTCCCAGGCCGTCGGTAACGTTCCACTGGCAGTGATCCAGGCCTGCTTTCCAGCGCACATGGGAAATGCCAAAAAACCTGCTCAAGCAACCCAACCTAGGTAGTATCAATGGTAGCTTGTGAAAGTCCTACAAATAAAAGTTCGCCCCTATTCTTGATTTCTCCCCGATCACGCCTCTACTCTGCATATTAGGACTGTTTGATGGAACATTACCATCACGCTCCTTGGCGTTTTATTGTTGTTGACCGCTACGCCTTCTCATAGAACTAGGACTACTTATTCGCGGTCGCCACGTACTTGCCATATCGGGGAGATATACCGGACGAGCTTTCACGTACGATTTCGAGCGCTTACTGCCACTAACGGTTTCTCGCAGATGGCATGGCCAAGCTTTATGACGTAGTATTGAGGTATGTTACCCCGTGGATCCATACCTACACTATTTCCTAAACAGGGGAATGAAGACACCAATACATTGGATTTGCTTTCGGAACGCGAAATGTGCCTGGACAATGAACCTAGAGTGTCTAGGAACGGACGCAAGGATAATATCTCCAGTTCTTCCTTGTTCGGTCGATCCGTTCGGACAGTCCTTTGGATGATACAGTGCAAAGCATCACTGTCGCAGAATCAGAACTTTGAAGTGACATCAGAGGGGCCTTTGGGGTTACTGGGATATCATCTCCTCCTTGCGACCTAATGATGCCGTCAAAGGCTTGTTTTACCCACGGGTAATAACCGAGGACGAAGGGTTTAAATACGGCACAGAGCGTTAATTATCTCGATTTGTTAAGACTTGTATAAGCGTAGTACGAACAAACACTAATGAGATGGGTTGCATACCCACTAATTGTCCAAGTAGTATCTTTCCAAGTGCGCCTAATCAGTAATTACATATATAGTTTTTCTTGATTAAATGATAGAGAACTTGTCGCTAACGTAGTATAGACAGGGCGCATAAAATAGTATGGGAAATGGCACAAATGAAGGGGGTGGTGCTCGCCTCCTCCTAAGAATCATAATTAAGTTTTTTTGAATTAGACAAGTAGTCTAGACTCGAGATGTACTTTAGTAGTCATGCGTAGAGTAAGGGATTACGATTGAAGGCTTAAAGTTCTAGGGTATTAAGGAGATCATAAGAAATCAATCCATATTCGGCTAGATGGGGGATATAGGTTTCATATCAGAATATTCAGATGATCTCGCTTCATTCTGTTGAGTATGTAACAGGTTTCGCTCTCATAAAACCTATCTTAATGCAGTATGTAAGGTTAAGTGAATGCGAGGTAAGCTAAAAGCCGAACCTCTTACAAACTCTCGCAGGGTCTCACCTTTATGACTAAAATTATACATAAAACATGACTTTCTAAGTCTTAGGCACATATAATAATGCATAGCTCGGAATACGGTCCTAAAATGAGGAGCATCTTGACAGTTTTCAAGTGGAGGGGCCCTATATACATCTTATTGTAAAAACCTTAGAAGGCGTGAAGTTGGAAAGATTTACATGACGTTGAGTAGCAATTAAATTGTCTTCATATCCATTATTCGACGACGCGTGGATGCAACATGAGTGCGGTCAGGATTCGCAAAAGTTTGGGGGCCTCTTGCTACTTGGCCTTAGCTTAATTCCATATACTGATACCATAATAAATTTAGCCCGCATATACTTGCCCCTATTTGCTGTTTATCACTGCATAGGTATGCATCTTTCCCACCATCAGCTAACATTACATACTACATCAGCTTATATATCAGGCGCCTAGAATATTTAAAACCAACGATCGGGTAACGGGATCTACATTTACTACCTTATAGCGCGTTGCGATCCAGGTCATAGTTAGTTCAGATAGGAATAAGTATTATGCAGTATCATAGGGCACTTAGCCAGCGGTACAATGTATTATGCGATCGACTGTGCTTTTGTAATGACACCCTTACTAAGCAGTAAGTATAAAGTTAGGAGGGTAACATCAACAGGGAGGCAGCCTCTGCTGGCGACATATTACATCCAAACTATAGTCCTCCGCTTGATTATAGTTGGAGCGCCAGTAATGGTAATTGCAAATAGTGTCTACCTGTGGAGGGTATCATCAAAGACACGACGATCTTATATCTGTAACACCGACCCCAACTCTCGCCACCTAGTATTTCTATAGCAAGTATACAACCGATTACAAGACGATAATTCAATGATTGGGAAATCAAGACCTTTGGGCATTTCTAAATATAAAATTGGTTTAATACTACTATCCTAGAAATCTATAGAAAGTGAACAACACCTTGAGTTGTCGTGATTCACTCTTGTACCTTAGACGACACACGTGTGAAATAGTATACTCACTAAAAATGCATTCATCTCGATCGCTACTCATTGAAGAGTCTCGAGGGACGCTCACTGTCTCACCGATCGATTCTACACACAATATCGAAGATATAGTTGAAGACACCACTTGGGAACGTTCACATAAAATTAGGGCAACTATCGACACTTTCCAGGTGATAACTAGTAGCCCTCTATTATAGAAAACAGCAGCTAATTGCCTATTTTCAGGAGCCCGGGTTCTCCATAAATCTGCCTCACGGGCTCCCGCCAAATTACCGAAGCTTTTATGAATCGGGAAGTGCTTCAGATTCGAGCAGCTTACCAAATCCAACTGCTCAAGGTCGATATCATGTCTCTACGGCCCTCTCCCCTGAGCAGAGCGAGCAACATCTTCACATATCCTCAGTTATACATGATGGAGAACCTCCATTGCTTCGAAATCCCTCTAGGTGGACAACTCTGGAGACGTTACGGGATGATACTACACAAGACGCAGATGGAGAATCAAGCTCAAAGGCCTCTCGACTGTCTATCAAAGATTCTCTGGGCCTCTCTGGCCAACTGAACATCATCGGAGGCTCCGTCATAATCGTTGGTCTTCTCAGCTTTTTGCTATTTCTCTGGTTTGGACACGGGACCCGCGAAGCGGCAGATGCTACCTGGGCCTGGCGACAGATAGCACTCAAAGGTTATATGGTACAAGCCGTGACTCTGGCCTCCCTTGTACTTCGACTCGCTGTTTCGATGCAGTCAGTCGTGTGTACATCTATGCTGGCGGCGCTAGTCCTGGAGAAGAGGTTTGCCCGCAAATCTGACGTCGCCTGGTTCTCCGTCATGCGGAGCACGAACGACGGCCCCTTAAAAATGGCACAAATGATGCTCTTTTCCAAATATCTCACCGGACATGTTGAATTTTGGTTATTGTCTTTGTTGGCGCTTGTAACCTTAGGCTTACAGTTTTCGTCGACAATTCTCTTATCTGATATTACGAACTTCGTCATACTAGGCGACGTCGGTCGCGTATCCCTACCAGATCTCCTTGGCATCAACGAGCAGGACTTCGATGTGAATATCCCGATAGGCTCATTTATCACACAAAAGCCTATATACGGTGTCATAGGCGAAGTCAATACAAGTTTCAACACTTATCCAGACGTACGAGGCCTGAGCCAAACTGGATTAGTTCAGAGAGCCTTCTTGCCGTTATCCGAGACGGAGAACCGAACGTCGATTCGGCATTTCAACGGTAACGCGATGGTAATGAGCTCGAATGTAGCTTGCATACGACCGGAAATGAACGATGTTTCTTTGAGCTTGCAAGGACGGTTAGACGGTGCCTCAGATGCTTTCATTGAAGGAAGACTCCAGTATGGCCTCAGTATCGAAAATGCACAAGCAACTACAAACAAGTCATGCACCACTGAAGACTGCGATGAAACAGGTTTCTCATGTCAACTCCCGGCTACCACTTTCGATAATCCGGACTATTGGCAATCCGTAGCTTGTTACGTTGATGTAGTTGGGGGCCATATCAATTTATCAGCTTTAGAAGCTAAATGGAATTCGACTGAACAGCCTTGGTCCAAGAATACGCCGATCACTTTAGTCTTCTCGACCAATATCGAAGACTGGGGTCAGACTCACGTGTCCAAACCATTCTCTTCTAGCCTTGAGAATAATGAATGGCGGAGTTACGAAGTTACGCCCAACCATTTCCTGAATATCTCACTATGCTTCCCTGCTGTTACTCTGGACCGGAAATCAGTGTCTATGGCAGCTTCATGGAGTCTGCAGGAGCCTATCACGCAGTGGTCATTAACAACAAACAATCATAGCACACTCGATGTTCAGAGATACATGGGTTCGGATTCACCACGTGGTAGTTTTGCCGACCGAGGCATTTTAGATATGCAAATATTGGGCGATCCTGATGATGGATCACCCACGAGTCCGGCAAACCAAGCACGCACGATCATATCTATCGGTACACAAGCAAATGAAACTTCAGCCAGGCTAACCCCACGGCTGGAAGAATGGACTCAATATTCAGAACTTACGGCCGTCGGTACTCCTAACACAACATGGATACTATGCCTATACTGTAACGCCGGTGGTATTGGGCCTCACGCTGAGACCGCACTCTTGTTTAGCGATATTATCTCGCGAACAGGCCGGGCTGCTGATGCGCTTCTAAGCTTCCACACTGCAGAAGCATTGTTAGTGCACTACTCCTACTTGAGTTCATATACATTGCCATACGACGCTCAGGTAGCCTCAACCACCTCAGTCAGAGCCCCATCAAAATGTGCGGAAACCGGGTGCGGGGGTCTCGTCGCAGTCCTCGTTCTCGTTGGTGTCCACTTGTTATATGTTGCCGCTATTACGACCATCTATACTACGCAGATTCGACATTCGCGCTATGCAAATATCTGGCACGCTGTTTCGCAGCTGACGAGCAGTGAGACGAGAGAAACGCTAGATGCTGCCAACAATAATAGCGACGAGGGGGTCTTCAAGGATAAAGAGAAATACGACAAGGACGACTTTGTCAAGCTTGTCAGGCTTGAGAACGGGAAGATTGAGATAGTAAAGCATCATCTTGAAACGAAGGCTTGGGGTGCATCCTGGGTCACTAAACTCGGGAAGAAGATATCTACGAAATCGAGCAAGAAAAAATGAGTTGAAAAGGCAATTCTAGAGGTCGAGGTTTGAATAAGGAGGCGAATATCTCACTATATTCGTTGCTTTTAGCCCGACTTCGCTCAACCTACCACAGTAGGGGATATCTAGTGTTTTAGCTTTGAGAGTTGACCTCTCTGCTTATCTGAAGAGACTGATTCCATAACATTAACTTATTGTACTTTTACTGCTTTCCTTTTCTTGTTCCCCTTCTTTCATGTCAGCCCGTCCGTCGATGTGCTCTCAGGGACCGCTTCAATGGTTTCTCAGAGTGTTGGACTTACACGTAGACGGACGAAAGGTAGAGACTGAACGTCAAATTCGCCAGTCGAGATGTAACAGGTTCCAAAGGTCTCTATAGCTATTTATTTAACCGCCGAAATACGCAGACTTCAATTGCCTCCCTGAAGTGATAGTGCCGGCTACTGTTCCGGCAAAGGGGAGCTTCCGGCGATAACCGGCGGCGATCGACCCCGCCAAGGTCAGCGGTAAGGGGAGACTGAGTCACCGGCGGAAGACAAACAGCTAAATTCCTATTGAAGTGAAGCGTCGTCCTATCTATGTATTTTTTAATACTTATGGGAAGGTACAGTACTTGAATGAGTACTTAAATGCCCAGGTAGAAGTACGGAAATTATAGGTATATGAAAGTAGTGGGGTTTAATTTGGACTCTAAAGTCCCTACAGCGTGCATAAATAGCGCTAGGACAACGGTTTATAGGGCCCAATTGGTATCGCAGTGTATCAACCCAAAAACATCAATCACTATTAGTATAAACGGAAAACTTCAAATGGAAGGGGATCTTCGAAAGCTGTATCATCCAGTCCCTCAACTTATATAAAGTGAAGAGGGTCGCCATCACAAATCCAAGGCCTTTTGACCTTTCTTATCTTATTACTTACTCTATCTTCTCATCTATCACTCTATCTCACACCAAACCGCCACCTCACCCCCACCTTCAAGTACCAACCACCCTTTAGTATTTAGAACACGCAGCAGATATCCTTTGGAAGGAAAATGAGTTCCAAGCCAATTGGATTCACAGATCAGGAGTGGGAGGAGATCTCCCGCGATGTACCTGGAGAGAACGATCCCTTCTTACAGAAATACCTCGAGGGCCGTGAGGCGCTCATCGCCCAAGAGAACAAGCAGCGAAGTGGTCAGTGACACATCTCACAGTAGCCCTTCACATTCTCACTCTTATTTTTACTCTCATGAGAAGATCAAGAGTACGAATACATCCCCATACTAAAAGACTGGTTCCAGATGCCTCATTCAGACAGAATCTCTCACCAATCGCTCAGCGCGCCTGCGCCATTGTCCAGCGCATTCGCGACGAGGAGAAGAACACAGTCTGGACACCACAGCTCGAGGACGCACTGGCCCAGAAGGCCGAGAACATTACCGTGTATCCGGGCATGATGTTCTCACTGTCCAAGACGCGGATGGAGTCGACAAAACTGTGGCGTATTGTGCGACGCATGCCCAAGGGAGCGCTATTGCACGCGCACCTGGACGCCATGGTCGACTTCGACTTCCTCTTCGCTGTGCTCCTCGAAACCCCGGGGATTCACATCCTGTCCGACATCCCACTAAGCGATGCCGCAGCGCTAGAGGACGCCGCAGTTCGGTTCCGCTTCTTCAAGACGGCGCGGACCGAGGGCGACATCTGGACCGATGCTTATGTGGCTCAGACGCCTCTCTTGCTTACGCAGGCCGCTGATGCGTTTCCCGACGGCGGTAGACCGGGGTTCTTGAAATGGCTGTATAACCGGGCTACGATATCTCGCACTGAGGCTGTTGAGCAACACCACGGTGTTGATCACGTTTGGCGGAAGTTCTGTAAGTTGATCCCCGAGAACACTCCCTTTATGAAAGAATATGGTCAAAGAGGTCCAGTTTCGAAAAGTCATGCAGTGAAGCTCTATAAAGGCGCGATTATCGCATATGAATATCTCAATTCCAAATCAACTTGAGTGAGTCTAACGCGTCAATTCTAACATAGTTACCTGCTTCCGCGTCGTCAACAGCATGATTCACTACGAGCCAATCTATCGACGCTTCCTGCGCCGTCTGATGTCGCTCTTAAAAGCCGACGGAGTCAACTACGCTGAGATACGCTTCTCTTGGGACCTCGACTACTACCGTCAAGACAACGAGGTTCCCGAGGCCGACTACAGCGCCATGATGGACGTCCTGGACGAAGAAGTGAAGCGCTTCCAAGCCAGCGAGGAAGGCAAAGGATTCTGGGGCATACGCATGATCTGGGCCACGATACGGTCCCAGGGAACCCGGGCCGTCGTGCAGGACATGGACAATTGCATCACGACGAAGATAACCCACCCGCACTTGATCGCGGGATACGACTTGGTAGGACAGGAAGACTTAGGCCGCACACACCGCGAGCTACTGCCAGAGATCATGTGGTTCCGGAAACAATGCGCCGAAGAAGGCGTCGACATCCCCTTCTTCTTCCACGCTGGAGAGTGTCTGGGCTCCGGATCCGACACCGATCACAACCTGTTCGACGCGATCCTTCTTGGCACGCGGCGTATCGGACACGGCTTCAGTCTCTACAAACATCCCTTGCTAATCGACCTCGTAAAGGAGAAACGAATCCTAATCGAGAGCTGCCCCATCTCAAACGAGGTGCTGCGCCTCTGCGGTTCCGTCATGAGCCACCCGCTCCCGGCACTTCTGGCGCGCGGGGTGCCGTGCTCGCTATGCAACGACGACCCAGCGATGCTGGGCCAGGACACGGCGGGCAGCACGCACGACTTCTGGCAGGCGCTTCAAGGGTGGGAGAACCTCGGGCTCGCGGGCCTGGGGTCGCTGGCCGAGAACTCGGTCCGCTGGGCCGCCTTCGAGGACCAGAGCGCCGAGGACTGGAGCCGCGACGTCCGCGAGGCGAGCGTGGGGAGCGGGCTCAAGGCGCAACGACTCAAGGAGTGGGCCGTCGAGTGGGAGCGCTTCTGCCTATGGGTCGTGGACGAATTCGGCGAGTGAGGTCAGCTCACCTAATCAACCCAACCCAACCCAAACCTGCCCGTTCATTCATTCATTCATTCGCTCACGAAGTGCAAGTGGGAAAAATCAAGGGAAAGAAAATGCGGCTCTCTGAGCAGCAGCAGCAACAGCCGGACCTATACCTAAAAGAAGAAGAATACGACACATGCGACCACAAAATGTTGAAGTTTGGAAATGCCCTCGTCATTCTTCAAGGAGGGTCGAGTTTCGGTGAGGTCCACGAATCGGAAATCCTCATCGCACCCCTCTTCGAGTTCCCTCATTGGCTTTTTCTCTCCCACACCCTCCGCATGCATGCCGGGGCGGTGGGACGGCATGGGGTGGGATGGGATGCATCGATGCGGCTCAGCGGCACCGGTTTCCTGCTTACTTATTCACCTACTTACTTGCCGGATCCATACGTGCCTATTTGTGTCTACCCGACCCTACCTCTGCCACCACTTCCCTACTTGAGTAAAAACGGGTGTGCCTGAAACACGAGGTTTCTTACCGAATGGGAGGTTAGATGGCTGCAACATAGAGCACGCATATTTCTATCCCTTTTGCTTTTGCGTTTCCTTATTTACATTGTTGGCCTAAAGAAGGCGATGCGCAATAGATTCAACACCGAAACGGCGGATTCAGAGTTGGTCACCTGAAAGGACTTGGCAGGCAGGGCGTTCAGGCAGACAAATGCGCACAACAAGATGGGAAGATCCGAATCACCTTCAACGGGCATAGATGACCGGCAGCATACAGCGTAAGACACGATGAAAACAAGAAATAGCATGTACACAGACTTCATCTATACCATCAATAGATATACGCCCCATGTTCGCCGTAAGCTATAGTGAATAGTTCATCGCCCAAGTTAGGCAACTAGATCAAGTACTGGCACCTCCAAAACCACACTTTCTTACAACCTCCCCATTACAAGTCGAATACTTGGCTGGACGTAAGCCGCATGGCTCACTAGTTTACGTCATCTGTTTGAATGAATCACCTATGCTAGGCAACTAGCAGTATACTCTGCCCAACCCGATTATCTGATTGACTAGGCTCAGATCACCTCATCTGATCAGTCGCACATTCAAGTATGACGAGCCAGGCATCAGGAACAACCAACAAGAGAAACACATCGCACGACGAATGTACGTGCCGCAACGCGTAACGAGAGCTGATAAGTAAGTCGCTTACAAAGCGCATCGCATATGTCTCGGGCAACGCGAGCAGCCTAGCCAGAAAGCTCAGGCAGCGTTTCTGTGCCACCGACTTACATTTTCCTCAGCCCAATATATATATACCTCAGCAGATATGTATGCGTAGATGCATATACCTATATATAGAAAATCAATGATAAGTCCCAAGAAACCAATAGTGCCAGATGAAAGGCTCTCCAGCTTCATGTGTTGCGACACCGCGCAGCACAGCGAACCGCGAAAACGCCGAGGCATAATCGTGCATCTGCTAGGTTATAGACTCTACGGTTTGATAGGCTCCTCGAGTTCCGATCCGAGTTCTCGGTAGCGACTCTGCGTGGTCCTTCTCCGTGAGCAGGCGCTAGATCGCGATAAGTGGATGATAAAATGGATAAGTGGCGCAAACAAAGTCACACAACTTGTGCGGGTTGCAATATAGATACATGTATGTATGCAGTGCCCAATATTATAAGGTTGAGTATGTGCATACGCATGCATGCTACATATTGCATTGCCGTGCTGTGGTGGCAGTGAGAACGGAGGCATCGAGTGTGGCGCAGGATGTATGCATGCATATGCAGGCTATTTAAGTCAGGCCTGTCAATCATCGCGATCCAATTGCTTCAAATAAACTCGGGATCACGCTGCAAGAACGGCGGCTATGTTTTCGGTGTACTTCACTCAGGTAAATTGTTGCTTAGGTGTGGGATAAGCCTATGGTAATGAGATCTAGAGAAGTGTAGGAACCTGAGGCTTGGGTAACGTATGTGATAGTACTAATCGAACAGCGGATGACGAGGTATTTCCAGATGAACCTGGATGATACATGCTAGATGATTGAACATGGACGCTGGATTGAGAGTCTAGGAAGAGAAATCAGGGGTAATAGTAAATGAGGAATTTCCTGTCGCCAGTACAGATCTAATATAGCCAATACAACAAAAGAAATAGAGAAGTGGAAATGATCAAACCATAAGGCTTAGGATGGATCGAAAGTAAACGGTGCCGAATAATGTCTGAATTGAGTTGAGAATGCGGGTAGATGCACCCTGATGATCAAGGTGACTCCGCCTACTGAGCAGGACCCCAGTTATTGTATAACCACTGTTGAAAGGTCGTCGGCTCGATATTGACGAGGTTATTCAGGTTAGCTTCCCCAAAGGTATATCGGCCGTCGGCTATTTGGAGGAGATTTTGCATCGCAAACCACTTGTCTTCTTCATTATTCTGTTGGAAATAATCGAGCCAGGCGACCATCTCCGTGTAGGGTCTATTGATCACGTCGAATTCGACTAGCGATGACTTAGCTTCCAAATAAAGAGGAGAGGAATTGAAGAATCGATAACATACTCTGTCTGACCTCGGTGCAGTATTGTAAGATCCTCTGAGGAGTGATACGTTCTCCGCGCATCTTAAACTCCCGTGGCCAATTATCAATGCCTAGTTCAACGGCTGCCGCCACGAAACGTGCCACATCATAAGCAGAAGTCATATTAATCTGGATCTGACGGCCTTGGGAATTGGTATCAGGCAGTTCTGCGGTGCCAAGACCGACGTCTATCAGAAAGTCGCCTTGGTTTGGAAGACGACACGAGCCGCCCATGTTATATGTCCGGAGACCCCCTGGGGCAAAACGTTCGTAAAATACGCCACAAGAAAATACGGTATATTTCATATGATAGTGTCTTGAAGACAACCAGTGTTGAAGTTCGCCGAGTGCAGTCGATGAACCGTTGTCGAAAGGGTCATTGTTGGGCCTGTGACTTAGAGAGCCTTCAAATTCTGAAGGCACAAAGGTCCGTACTCGAGCTTGTCGGGCTGCGTCGATAAGGTTCAACTGTTCTGCTCCAGAGATGGTCGATATTATCAAGTCTACTCCTTGAAGAACGAATTGTAGAGTTTCCAGGTTATGATAATCGACAACGGCAACTTGGCAATCATAGCTGGCTTCGAACTCAGGATGCGCCTATCGAATATCAGTACCATTTTTCAAGGTCAAAATGTTGGATACTAACAGTTCTTGAAAGGACGAGGACGGCATGGGCACTCCGAGATAACTCCTGGGTCAATAGAGCCGCAAAGCCACCGGCACCCGCGATCACAATCCGCATCATCGCAACAGCTGATTTCTTCGCCATAATCAAGGTGGCAAAAGGCGGCTTATTTCGACGTTTTAAACTAATTGAGGCTTATAAAAAAGGGGTCGACGACCTCGTTCGTGGTCATTTTACCTCTCGGCTAGTAACACCGTGTAATAATTCCGTGCTGAGAAGAAGTGATACGGAAGATATACCTCGATTTTGCTGACTAGCTCACGTTTAATGAGTCAAACTAGGATCCACGGACCATGGTATACAACGACCGAAGGAAAAAAGGGACGATGTTACTTTAGTTACTCAACCCCCGGAAGTTAGGCCAAGAACGTGAGCGAGATCATCGGAGGTTAGGTATCTCAAGGCACACGGCGGGATACCTCGGTGAATCCTACAGAGCCGCAAAGAAACAGAGGCGGGATGCCAAACACAGTGATCAAACTAAGCAGTGTCGGTCATTACAAAATCCTTGATGGTGGGGACGAGGATTCTGTGGGCGGTGAACCGAATCCCAAAGAAAGTGATAATCCAGGGTGGCCGCTAGTTTGACTCCGTCTCTCAATGTACTCCCGAGTAGTTCCGATGGGTTTCTTTCCAGTATACAACATCGATGAATCAACCAGGTGGCAGGGGTTGACGAGCTTCAGGTGAGATACCCTTGAAGGCCGAGCTGTGGGCTTTACGGCCAGGAACCAGTGACATCCCTCTCTACATAAGAGGAACGGTCGAGGGGGAGTGGTGCCTGAGAAGGTTTCAAGCCAACATAGCCGATCACATATTGGCTTCGGCCGCATCCGATGGTGAGTTCCGTTTAGACGTGGTGTAGATTTGAAGAAGAAGAATCGGTGCAAATCGTCGCAACATCAAAGACTCTTTTATGATAATCTTTAAATCGAGGCTTCAAGCGGTTTGAAGCAGGCTAGCAGGAATCACCAGGAGCTCGCTCATGCACAGACGCCATCGCATTATACCGCTACCCATTTGACCATGGCGGTCGACACTTGCCGCGAGTCAAATCACAGTTTTCGGAAACAGCAAACTCTTGCCTGTTTCGAGAACACCAGCGATGGACGCCAGAGGCGCGGATGCACATGACGGCTGTCTATCGTGCATGGGTGCAGCAGGGCAGAGTTAACCTAGTGACATCAAGCGAGAAGACGGCATGCCTCATGTCGGCAAGTCCTTCTCCATGTAGTTGGACCAAATTAGGTCCGGGACGAGGATCCATCATCATTCCTATTAGGTAGGCCAGGCAGCCAGAAGCGAGCCTGCCCGAATTAGTCGAAGTCCGAACAAGGTCCTTATACTACTGCAAGACAACCAGAGTCAGAACGATGCGGCTTTTAACGGGATATGAACAGAGGCACTCAAAGGCTCGAGCCTCACCGAATAGTTAACGCTTTGCTGACTAACCAGGGTGAGACAGAGAGAGACGGATAATAATAATAATCTTAACTAGTTCATTAAGAATAAAACCTGCTATAACATTGGACGCTCGACACTAGGAGCAGGCCAGGATCATCAAGTCGGGATGGGATGGTGGTCGAGGACTGGACGCGAAAGGCCGTGTATCACGAACGGCGCAAGATGAGTGGATCGGCTGTTCGACAGCCATGTTCAATCGTGCATGAAGAATAGGCTTCCTCTGTTGGCCAAGTCGAAAATGTGGTTTTAATTTGGATTTTAAGTTTAGTATTATTTATTCTTCTCGCTGTCATTCGTTGGCGTCGCTGAGAGAAGCAGTCAAATGCCAGATGAGGTTAACGATGAAGACGTTGGGGGCCAAAGCCGGACGCGTGGGACCACGGGATAACTTGCCTTGATGAGGGGGGTGGCGGGGCTGATATGGGGCTCATTTGGGGCGGCTCGCATCCACAGGGCTGGCACTGTTGCAGGTGGCCCGCGAACCCTGGCAGCCTGTACTCCACTCCAAGTTCCACTGCGGATGGCGGCAGACGCCACAGACCAAAGACCCCCGATCCCCGCTAAATATGCGCTGGGATGCGCTAACAATATCCCATACTCCAGTTGCCACCGCTGAACTTCGCCTGACACAAAGACCAACGCGCGAACTCCAAAGTCCTGCATATCGCTCCTACCTATCAGATTTTTTTTTCTCGCTCTCTGTTCCCCATTACCGTAGAAACGAACGACCCAGCCTATATTGTTTCCTCAGTCTTTTCTTCCCCGAGTCTAGCGTTGACTCACTCACTCACTCACTCACCCAGTCGAGCCAGTCTGCTAGCCAAGTGCCGCAGTCGCTAGCTTTTTCCATTCGACTCGATCGCATCGTGTGCCTTGTAAGTCTGATTCTAGCGTAGGCCTCAAGGCACGTTTTGAGCACAATATACATTACCATTGGCCCTACTATTCGCCAACTCGGGTTTTCGCTGCGTGGCTCATCGATCACAGCCGGAAGGAGTAAGAGGCTCGCGTGAATGAATGGCGCAATTTCTGCGCCGGACATGGCCGTTACGCAGGAGCAGCCTCATGTAACGTCGTCCCAATCATCGGGGCCGCTGATTAAGATACTACGTGTCGCGGTTCACATCCGGGGCGTAGGTAGTATAGTAGGACTTGTTGCATGATCCTTAGATACCCTTACCTACGGCTGGAGCTAGAGTCTTCGATAGATCCTCGATGTTCTAGACGACGACGATCAAGGATGTCATTTGGAATTCAGAGTGACATAGCGTCTCCTGCCTAATCGTTCCACATGGTAGGAAGTAAAGAAAACCCCACGATAGACTTGGTATTTTACAGTGAACTTCTAGCTGACTAATCCTATAGGAAGCCGGGAGTGCAACATTGCTCATTGATGTAGAATAAGTTCCTACCAAGAGGTGGCTGGAGCTAGAGTATTCAGCCAATCTCTAGTGTGGCGTCCTAGACGGCGATCAAGAACGCCATATGAAAATTTTAAGTCGAGAAGTACAAGGGAAACATTACAGAGTAACATGCTGAGGACCACCCCGATGGTCCCATGTTCTTGAATGCTGATCCTCACTGCCAGGTGATGGCGTACGCAACAAGGATATTGGGCAGATCGGAAATACGTGAACTAGGTTCAATACTCTATATGAAACCCATAGTTGTGTACAACTATAGCGAGGCGAGGAAGACAGTGGGAGGCATCAGGGGAGACATTGCAGCGTGACATGCGGGATTACCAATTTCATGGTTACATGTAACTAGAATTGTGGAAGTCGGAAAACGTGGGTTAAATTGAGTGTACCATCTGCATGGAACTTATGCTTGACCATGATTCTAACAGAGATGAGCCGCGAAAACGAATACTAGTAGCGCCATTGGGAATGGACTCCAACTTGTTCGACGCACCCTCCTACCAGCCTTCGGCAGGGTAATATGTTTTCGAAATATCTGTGAACGGACGAATATCTGTTTTAGGGAGGACCATTATTACTAGAAGCTTACATCAGTTCTACAACACTAGAGCCTTGGTTGCTTGGTGAGAATCAAGAACGCCCCAAGAAAAGATCATCGACTTAACAGAAGGCAACAATTCAGGTGGCTGGGAAAACGTATGTCCTTATTTGAGTTATTCATACAATCAGTGGGATATACACTTTCCACCTCAGTGTTGGGGACTCTCCCGTATCTTGCTCATTCTTTCATTCCTCATATCTTCAGGGGTATCATATCGGTTCAACTCCTCATCACAAATAATGACTCCAACCTAAACGGGTCGCTGAGAAGCGTCGTACTCCGCGTCCGCCTTCTTCTTGATATCATGCTCAGCGCCGCGCTGCTGCGTCTTGCCAGAATCGTGCTGGTCCTGGTAGTCCTGCTGGGCCCTCGCGTTGCCGGTAAGACCAGAGACGGCGGCGCCCACGGTGCCAGTGACACGGTCACCGACGCCCGAGACGTAGTCATTCACCTGACCCTTGGCTTCCTGGTCCTGTCCTTGCCTGTTCTGGTTGCGACCCGCGGCCTGGAGAGACTGTAATACGAAAGAGCTTGTCAACTTCCGGCCCTATTGTAACTATTGGGTATACGAGACCTGACTTACCTCAGAGCCGACTAGTCCGCCGAGAGCTTCCTTGGCCGAGCCTACGGTCTGGTTGTATTGGCCGGCGGCCCGGTCCGGGTCGTCCTTGGTGACGGCACCCGAAGACGAGGCCGTGAAGCCGGGGAGCTTGGCTGTGGCGTGCGATGCATCGTGCTCGACCTGGGCCTTGTTCTGCTTGGCTTCGCCTTGTGTCTAAAGAAGAGATTGGTTAGTTGGCCAGTTTACATGGAGAGGGCAAAAGTGAGACAGGGGACCGGATGCATACTTGGTCGGCAGTGCTGCCTGTGATGGTGCCAAGAGCGTTCTGGGCAGCGCCAGTGACAGCGTCAATGGTCGACTTGAGAGTAGAGGTGTTATCGTTGGTAGACATTGTGATTGGTTTGTTTGATTATAGCTGGGGGTGGTAATATCTTAGGTAGGTGGTAATCGTCCAAGTGTTGGTGTTCTTGATGAGCCAAAGAACAAAAATGTCTTGGGGTGGGAGGACGGTGAGCTTTTATAAATGCAGCAGGCAAGTGCCACTTTCAGATCTCAGTGCAAACGAAAATGACAAGTCAACCAAAGAAACCCAGTGACGATGGAGGCGTTACGCAAGACAAACACGCTACGAAGCTCTTAGAGCTATCTGAGCACTTATGATGTCATAGTCTTGATGCTTGGCCTTGATCTGATGCGTAACACAGAACTTCCCCACATCGCCAGCCCTCAAGACTTACTAGTATCAGAGATCATTTTTCCGACCTACTACATCATCGAAAAATCTATCTAACGTCTTATGCATATGTCGGTAGGCACATGGCCCGGCAGAGACCCAAGTAGAACATCGTCACCCTGGTCGCGACCCCTCCTTCTGGCACTAAGTCCTTTTGGTCCCCCATTCTTAGGAGAATTACATGTGATTCTGAAGCAATATGTCATCATTCCGATAACCGCATCGGTATTTATAAAATGCTCGTGACCGACCATCTCAAATGGCTTCCTAACCAATTTACAATAATCATTGCGCCAGTGCTAGGAGTTTAGCATTATTGAGCACTTCGCGTAGAGGCTATTCAATCTACACAATACAGGTAACGAAACCAATCTCAATAATCACGCGTGCAACGAGGTAGCTATATCGCAGAAGTTTCGGAGCGTTAGAAAGCTCGGTTTACACTATTTGCCTGTTCATTCCAGGCTAATTGGAGTACCATTATATTGATATGGTCAGATATTGATGGGTGGTTGCTGCCATAAACCAGTCCCCATGCCCCCTACGTCGAGGGCTGATAGTACATTGGTATCAGTATGTTATTTATTGAATTCGTCCATATCACAGTGAAGGACGTCAAAGTCACCCATCCGTAGGTGGCCTGTAGATGAATCAAGGCAGCGGGCAGAATCCCGAGCCCGCTAAACGGAGCCGCCGGTGTATATGGGCTCACTTCCTTGTCCTCATCCTAAGCGATTGTATACCACCCAAACTCCTTGTCGCCAATTTCAAAATCGCTTTTATACAGTGGCGTTGAGGGCGCCGGATAAATAAACGAAGGACAATAAGCCTAATGCTGGCTCCATTCAATCGTATTCAAATCAATACCTTCTTGGACAAGCTCCCAGAGAGGGCTCAATTCTCTTAAAAAGGTAACGCGTTCCTGTACGGCCTTGAGAACATAGTCGATCTCTTGCTCCGATGTAAACCGACCGATGCCGAACCGGATACTGCTGTGGGCACTCTCATCGCTGTTGCCTAACGCTCGCAGGACATAGCTTGGCTCTAACGATGCAGAGGTACATGCGCTGCCTGATGACAAAGCAATGTCTTTTAATGCCATCAGAAGCGATTCGCCCTCGACATACGCGAATGAAACATTGACGCAGCCGGGGTAGAAATGGTTAGGATCGCCGTTTTGAGTTGTGTGTTCCAGAGCCAGAAGCCCTTTGAGTAGCCGATCAGAGAGGGACTTGATATACTTTGAGTCATACTATGCTTCGTCAGTCTTGATCATGATAGAAACTGCAGCGAATAGCCAAGAAAAATAGCATAGTAATAAATCAGACGCGTGTGCTGTGTCTCAACAAAGTAACTCCGGTCAAGGAATTCAGCAAGCCATGCATGTTTAAAGCGGTTCATCATTTGAAAAAGATTGACAGGGGACTGGACAAAACAAAAGCGGAGCGATTTGACTTACAGCCATGTCTTCTTTAGCGATTCGGCAAGCTTCACCAAATCCAACGACAAGGGGTGGTGCGAGTGTGCCGCTTCGTAAACCACGTTCTTGACCACCTCCACTGATGATAGGATCGATCCTGACACGAGGTCGCCTCCGGACGTAGCAGGCACCAATTCCCTTCGGGCCATAGATTTTGTGTGATGAAATGGACATCAAATCGATGTTCATGGCATTAACATCGAGCGGGATCTTGCCCACTGCCTGAGCCGCATCGGTATGGAAAAAGACCTTGTTCTTTCGACACAGCTTGCCGATCTCTTCTACTGGCTGGATGACACCGATCTCGTTGTTCACCGTCATAATACTAACAAGAGCCGTATCCGGTCGGATAGCGGCTTCGAGCTCTTCCATATTTATCAAACCGTTGTTTTGGACAGGCAAGTAAGTGATTTCGAAGCCCTCATCCTGTAGATGTCGGCAGCTATCGAGAACACACTTATGCTCCGTCTGGCTTGTAATAATATGTTTCTTCTTGCCAGATCTTCCAAAGAATCGGGCGACACCCTTGATACTCATATTGTTGCTTTCCGTGGCACCACTTGTGAAGATAATCTCTTTCGGATCGGCGCCAATCAAATTAGCAACATGCTCGCGGGCGTCCTCGACAGCCTTTTCACTTTCCCATCCGTACGCATGTGTCCGCGAATGGGGATTACCATATACCCCAACGAAGAATGGAAGCATGGCGTCCAATACTCTGGGGTCGACGGGTGTGGTGGCTTGCATATCGAGATAGATGGGTCGTTGTCCCTCGTCTAGCAGCTTGGCTTCTTTGAGAACCTCGGCGACAGGGCTACCGGCGGCATTGAGCGCGCTCGCTGAGCCTGGCATGACCAGCTCGCCCTTCTCGTTCATGAAGTCATTCTTGTCAAGCCTGATGGCGGTCTCGACATTGACTTGAGCATTGTCTCGCCTGGTCTCGGAGACGTAGCCTCTTCGCGAAGTTCTTGACACTGTGGAGGCTGCTAATCTCGATAAAGACTGGGACTGTCGCAGAGGCGCGGTCGTAAAGGATTGAGGGAGCCCGAGGCGTGATGCCCGCCTCAAGGCCGTAGTCGCTACATTGGCCATGATGGGGTGCATGCAGAGGATGGGGGTTGAGAATGGCGGGAATATCGGGAGGAAGAATTGAGGAGGCGGGCTCGATTGACTAAAATATCGAAAAGTCGCCCACCTAACTAAAACCGAAGTTCGGCGGGCTCGGTGTTATCGGCTGGGGCAAGCTCTATCTGTTAAAGCTCCAAAGCTCTAACTCCCGCACCTGCAGTAGCGGTTCATAGTTGATGCGTTCCGATACTTTACAAAAGCCCGGGCTCTCGGCCGACCCGGCAGATGTCTGCCATCTGTGCATCAAGCCGCAGCCCTGCTGAAATAAACCATGCCGTCATAAATTTGGAATGGCGGGAGGGGCTGTGAATGACGTTGCGCCTGCTACCTACGAACAAAAGTCATAACTCCGACTTAGCCGGCAAGTACATTGCAACTGGATTAGGTAGTCAATTTTCATATGCTCGTGACGGAAACCAAACAGAAACACAGACAGCAAAACGTAGTACTCTGCTTTATCTGAAATACCTGGTCGTTTAATGAGCAATCCTATACCAAACTATACACTATACATATACGTGGGTTAGCCATACATGTCGACATACATAGACTAAGTACACACACCACAAGCCGCCAAGCCAAGGGATGACGACGGACTTGGGCATCTGTGAACCAGGTCCTTTTTAGCACTGCCACGAGAACCTCGTCGACGGTCGACCCGGGAGAGAATCCATACTTATAGGCACAGCAACCACTGTGCAGCACCTATTTTGGGCCTAAAATAGACCATTACCTATCATCTTTCATCCCTCTCCTCTCCCTCTTCTTCTTTGTTTGCTTGCATCCAACAACCAAATCAATCTAATTCCTACGAGATTCTTGAATATCAATTCGAGCGCCACATCTCACCTCATCGCATCGTTGTCGCATCGTTGTCGTGCCGCATCACCTTACAACCTCCTCTACCTACATCATCGCTAAGACTGCTCTGTCCAAAGTACGACGCGTAGACAGACTACTACCAAGACTTCGGACGGACCCGCCTGCTGCAAATACCCCGCCGTCATTGTCTTTCGGGTCCCAAGCAATTACCTACCCACCTCGACGATCGCCGCTGGCGTGCACGTGTACACATTTTGGCCCAGACAACTGAGTACCAGTAGCATAGGCCTTGCAAGACATGAGCTTTCGCGGTTTCCAGAAGAGCGTGGTTCGCGTAAGTCGTCCTCGCCCTCGCCCTCGCCTTCACCCACACCCTACTCGTCGCCCCCCTTGACTCGTGACTCGGCTGGTTGCGCCGTTTCGAACGAGGCTGACACGAATATCTACCATCAGGCACCGCAACAGCTCAAAGCCAAGTTCAACATCGGCGAGCATACCAAGGATGCCGTCTTCATCGACTCGGAACGCCGTTTTCAGGAGCTGGAGAGCGAGACGAAGCGCCTCCATGATGGGAGTAGGAAGTACTCTGAAGCCATAAACGGCATGCTCCAGCACCAGATCGAGTTCAGCAAAGCCATGACCGAAATCTACAAGCCCATATCTGGTCGCGTGTCTGATCCCGACTCGCTCGTCGTCCACGGCAATCCCGAGGGCATCCGCGCCTGCGAGGAGTACGAGGCGGTTGTCAAAGACCTGCAAGACACCGTTGCTCCCGAGCTCGAGATGATCGAGTCGCGCATCATGCGCCCCGCGAATGAGCTGCTCGACGTGCTCAAGGTCATCCGGAAGACTGCCGTGAAGCGCGACCACAAGCAACTCGACTACGACCGCCACCGAGCTACGTTGAAGAAGTTGCAAGACAAGAAAGAAAAGTCGGCCAAGGATGAGAAAGCCATATGGAAAGCTGAGAGCGACCTAGAACAGTCTACACAGGAGTTTAATTACTTCAACGACCTGTTGAAAGAAGAGCTGCCCAAGCTCTTCCACCTGGAGCGCGAATTCATTCAGCCCCTCTTCCAGTCCTTCTACTATATGCAATTGAATATCTACTATACCTTACATGAGAAGATGCAGCAATGCGATATCGGTTATTTCAACCTCAACCTCGATATTGAAGAAGCCTTCGAAGAGAAACGTGGCGACATACAGGAACAGGCCGAGAAACTGACTATCGTGCGCTTCAAGACGAGCGGCCGCCAGCGGCCTCCAAAATACGGACAAAAACCTGCCGCCATCGAAGCCGGCAGTCAACCCGCTGGGCTTCTTACCGAGGGCCCATCCATATCCTCACCAGCGTTGCCAACGTCGCCAACCCCCGCAGCCGCGTTCAAATATGGACAACAAACACAATCTGAATCTACCGAGAACCCACCACCTCCCTATTCATCTGTAGGCAGTCCCAACCCTTCAGCACTAGCAGCAGCGGCGGCAGGAAAGCCTAAACCTCCACCGCCGAAGCCGAAACCCAGCCGGCTGGCTGGAGCAGCCGCTGTTGAGACAGTCACGGCGCTGTATGACTATTCGGCGCAAGCCGAGGGCGATTTGAGTTTTAGGGCCGGTGATATAATAGAGATAGTGAACAGAACACAGAATGACAATGAGTGGTGGACGGGAAAAGTAAATGGTAAACAGGGACAATTCCCAGGTGAGCCAGCCCCTATATCCTGAACACCTAAACTCCGACGAAGCTAACAGCTCGTGATCTATAGGAAATTACGTTAAACTTGGTTAGAAGCGGGTGCATCGTAGAACCGTATAGTTTACCTAGGATGACAGGGCTATAGCTACATGTCATCGGCTTGAATACATTATGATACCACACATCGGCCTCCTGGCATCAGAATAAAGTCGTGTTAGATCATGCTAAGATACTCCTTCTCGCCCCAAAGTATTGAAGAAGAAGAAGAAAATAAGCAGCGTTCAAACGATAGCGCTTGCTTTGGCAACATGGCTTGATACAGTATCCCAGCCTGTTGTTCTACCTATCTCTTGGAGATATGATAGGATAGTGGCTCAAGGTAGCTGGTAACAGGGCGGCTTCCAGCCGAATATTCGCCCATGTATGGTACTTTTGCTCCTTAAAACGGTGCAAGTTTCGTGGTTGGGTGAGATTATTGTGCTAAAACCGGGTTCGGATCTTTAAGATCAAGTTCTTGTGACAGAAAGGCCTTGGGTTAGGTGAGTGATACTAACACCATCGGGCAAGTACCGGTTACCGTATTGGAAGGAACGGAGCCACATAAAGAAACTGCGAGCAACACCCCTGTAGTAGACTCCATCTCTACCCTTGGTTCGCCCATTTTCTGCGCCAAAAACCCCGGATCGAGAAAAGGAGCTTTTTTCTACTCAGCATAGATATCCTAAATATCTGATATTACAGGATCTTGTTTCATTATCAGATACGCTGCAATTCAACGTTACTTCCGAGCCCTTGTTACATCCCGTATGATGGAGTATGTATAGAGAGACCACATTCAGGTCAAATAGTGGCTTAGCAATTTCTCACGGTTGAGAAAAATCGAGATCTTAAGACAAGTATTATAAGTTAATTGCTTTCTTCGATTGGTTGTTGGTCCTTGGTCGCCAGTTGTTATTCATTCAAGCCTAGGAAGGCGGAAGTAGGGATGGCGTTAGGATGACGGACCCTGCGGTGTGGCTAATGCAGTGCTGGCTGTATTACCCTATCATACTTTTTATAACTGTGTAGCTTCACAGACAAGGCTCTACGCAACTTTTATCAGTGCGCTATGACTAGGGAGGTATCGTATCGAATGCCGGCATGTGCCATTCCACCCCCGCCAGGGGCCAGACATGCAGTAAGGGTCAGCAAGCATAACTTCAAGAGGCGTAAGATCGTAGAGCTCTGAGCCACAATTGCAACTCTACATGAGTTTCCTTTTGCAGCTATAATTTGACTGTTAATGCTCTCTCGCAGAGAAGGCTGTGTGAGGGGTGTTGAGTAGATTGGGGTAATCCGTTTGTTGTGGAGAATTATCTGCATATTCTTATCTCCTAAACCACGGCATTAGGGACTGAGGTCGTAGTTTGTTCTAAGACATCGATCTACCCGTATCATATAATCCCCCAAAAGCTTCAGAACTAGAGTTGTTGTTCCAACAGTATCTACTCTGGAGTTTCGAGTTAAGCTTTGTACAGAATACCGTGCCAGAGCGCCACAGAGCTGCATAAGATCAAGTGAGCAGAGCCTGATTTCCAATTTAAAAAGAAAGGGCCGCAGCAGATGCCTATTCCCAAGGCTATGCTCTTCTTCTTCAGTATGTGGCTTCATGCGTGGCGTCGCCCCCTGGCAAGTCATGTCGCGCTGACATCTCGTCTACACTAACTTTAGACACTGCATTCGAAAGGAGCGGCCATATTAATCTTCCTAACGCAACCCTTTGCTAGATTCTCCCGCGGCTAGAGCCATATAGGGCATCGAATGGTATTTAGAAGCTCATACGTATTAGCCTTCCCATCGCTATTGAGACATTTTTGCTGTTCTGTCACTCATATCGACTTTTATCTAATACGCTGATCGTCGCATCGCAGTCGATCATATCGACCAAGAAGATACCGTAAGATGAGTTACTCAACAGCGACTCTGGAGGTCGATACCACAGGTTTGACGCTGCTCCATCCGCGCACGAGCAAGGCCGCTTCTCGGTCGCCACCTACGGTCAAGTGAGTTCTCTAGAACTAGCCGTACCACAAAGTCTAAGTGGCTGATCCGTGAAAGCATCGTCTTTATCCATGGCCTTCGCGGCCACCCACGGAAAACATGGGAGTACTCAGCTCCCGTTCAGCAGGAAGTGGTGGGCACGGATAACTCCGTGTTAGGCACAGCGCCCGCGAAGAATTCCGGCCTATTTAGCAAGCTGAAACGCAAGGTTATGCAGCCAAATCCTCCTTCTGATGTAGTAGTTGGTAGTGAGACCATTTACTGGCCGGCCGATTCACTTCCTTCGATATTACCTAGGGCCAAAATATGGACGTACGGATATAATGCAGGCGTTAACAACAAGCTTTTTCAGCCCAATAACCAAAATAGCATTTTAGAGCATGGGAACGATTTTATGGTGAAAATGGAGCGGGCTCTAAGGGATAAGGTAGCTGTCTCGCTGTAGTAGTCTTCGACGATATCTTGTCTGACAGTTTTGCAGCTACCTATCATCTTCGTTGCACATAGCCTTGGTGGTCTGGTTGTCAAAGCAGTATGTGTTCCTTTAAAGCTTCCTAGATGGACATACTGCTAAAGCTCTTAGGCGATAAATGGAATGCAATCAAGTATCGATTCCCGGTACCAACAATTCTCTCGGAGAATCTCGGCTGTTGTTTTCTGCGGCACGCCGCACAGAGGCAGCGATGCTGCAGCATTGGGCAAGCTTGCTAGCAACTTGTTGGCCCTGGCTCTCGTGGACTCAAATTCAAGACTTCTTTCCGATATGCGAGTCGATTCTAGGACCCTTGAATCCATCCAAACCGATTTTTTAAGGGCGCTGTACCGGACACCTCTCCGTATCCACTCGTTCCAGGAGGGCAGAGCCTTAACAGGAGTGAGGGGATTGAACGACAAGGCAAGCGTAAAATAGGTGTATTCGCACGAGATCATACTAACGAGTCACCGTATAGGTTGTTGGAGACGAATCCTCGCGGCTGGGTTTGGCAGAAGAAACATTCGAGACCATAGATGCAGATCACCGGGAGATGGTCAGAAAACCTGGAGTCAAAGACATCTCAGACATTCTCAAAGATCTTGAACGAGAGGCAGTAAAAGCCACAAAGTCAGTGAGTTGAGTCGTCCCTTCCTTATAGGCTAGCGGTGAGGTCTTTACCTCCCCCTTTTGAGACGCAGATGCATCACATGTCACACATAGCTACCACTCGATAGAGCTTTTTAACACAACAATGGTTTCTATCAGTCTCAAAGTCAAAAACTTTACTCTTGTAAGTGTATTGTCACTGACCTTGCGATTACAGAAGAGCAAGTGGAGGATCCACTTACGAAAGAAAGACTGAATCTTCTTAAGAAACTTCATGTTTCATCATACGAAGATGGCAAAGACAGGAACCCGGAACCGGTCGATGGTACATGTCAATGGTTTACCAACCACCCGCTCTTCCAAACCTGGAATGAAAGTAAAACCTCAAACTTGCTTTGGGTATCTGCGGACCCTGGATGCGGAAAATCAGTTCTAGCGAAGCACCTGGCGGATAACATTCTTTCGGGTTCGAATGATAGAATTACCTGTTACTTCTTCTTCAAGGATGATTTCGACGACCAGAAAAGCCCCGAAAACGCATTATGCTGCATTATACACCAGATTCTAGTTCAGGAGCCTGCACTTCTCTCGAGTGAAATCATCGAAAAGTTTGAAAAACATGGAGAGACGCTTTTTAACTCCTTTCACAGCCTCTGGAATATTCTTATCGGCATTGCAAGCGAATACGAGGGGCAAATCATCTGCATCCTAGACGCTTTAGACGAATGCGGAGCGAATGGACGATCTCGGATGGCAAAGGCTATATGCAATCTTTGTGAAATTGGGAAGAGCGCACTCGTTTTGAAGTTTATTTTGACAAGCAGGCCCTACTTACATGTCCAAAGAGAGTTCCAAGTCCTGGAAAACCGCCTGCCTACTATTCACTTAAGGGGAGAAAGCCAAGCCGAAGTCGACAAAATCGAAAAAGAAATCGATATTGTCATCAAAGACCGAGTCAAAAAGCTTGGTGAGAAGCTACAGCTCCTGCCAGAAGAACAGCAAATTCTACAATGTGAGCTTACCCGCGTTCCAAACCGGACGTATTTATGGGTATATCTTATGTTCGACGTTATAGAAGACATGATTAGCATCACAAAGGATGACCTACGTGAAGTCATTCGGAACATTCCCGAAACGGTTGAGGCCGCATACGACAAGATTCTATGTAGGAGTCACAACCGGAAAAAAGCTATGCGGCTGTTGCACATCGTCGTTGCGGCTACGAGACCCCTATCTCTACGAGAGATGGCGTTAGCATTGGCTATCAACGAAAAACATCGGTCATATGCCGACCTAGTGCTCGAGCCCGAACCCCGATTTCGCCAAACAGTCCGAGAACTTTGCGGTCTCTTCATTACTATTATAGACTCGAATATCTATTTGCTCCACCAAACGGCTAAGGAATTTTTGGTCCAGCGTGAGTCTGCAGACGCAACAAGTCTTTCTGATATTGAGTGCCTACAATGGAAGTACTCACTACGGCCAATGGAATCGCACCGCATTCTCGCCGAAATATGCATTTGGCATCTCCTGTTTGATGATTTCAGATCTTCGACTAGAACGTATACCGAAAACCATGTCTTTCTCGATTATTCGACTAGAAATTGGGTTGTTCATTTCCGGGAAGCCCGAGTGAGCAATGATAGCCCAATGCAACGCTTAACGTTAAATCTCTTTGACGTGGAGCGTGCCAGGATATGGTTCAAAATCTACATACTTGACGCAACAATGCATGAACATCCAACTAGCTTTCATGCGCTTATACTAGCGTCATATCTTGGATTTGCAGAGATAGGGAAACTGTTGCTTGAGAAAGCTGCCAAAGTCGAGGCAACGGATGAAAAGCACCGAACGCCGTTGTGGTGGGCCGCTCAGAGAGGACATGAGGCAGTTGTCTGGCTGCTGCTAAGAAATGGAGCAAATACTGAAGTAGAAGATACGGATTGGGGGACACCTTTGCATATAGCGACCATTAACGGGCATAAGGAAGTTGTCCGGCTACTGCTCGAAGGCAAAGCAAATGCTGAAGCAAAAAACAAGAGAGGGAGAACGGCTTTACATATAGCAGCCAATTATAGGCATGAAGCAATCGTCCAGCTACTGCTCGGAAGCGGAGCAAATATCGACGCAAGGGATACGAATGGACGAACAGCTTTGCATATAGCGGTTATCAACATGTACGAAGCAGTTGTCCAGTTACTGCTCGAAAATCATACGAACGCCGAAGCAAGGGATATGAATGGACGGACAGTTTTACATATAGCGGTCATCAACGAGGACGAAGCAGTTGTCCGCCTACTCCTTAAGTACCCCTCTCTTCTTAATGAGAAGGACAAGGATGGAAACACAGCGCTACACTTGGCAGCAGATCACGACGAACCTTCCTCGATGATAGCGATGCTTCTTGAAGCCGGGGCTGATATCAACGTGGTAGACGGAGTTGGGAGGACTGTACTAGATATACTGGAAGAAATTGAGGATAGCGAAGACTGCATTTCCCTGTGCCGCACATATCTGATAGAGAGTTAAGATTAGGAGGATCTCATTAAATGTGTTGACAAGTAATTATCGAGACTAATACCAGCAGTCCGCAGTACGACTGATAGTGTGGAAATGCCCTTTAAGATAAAAGTCGTCGATTTTAATTGGTAATACTTTTACCTTTCATATCAACTACATTGTTGGAATCCCTCTAGTAATGTTACCGCAATTGAAGTCCTCGGCATTTTCGGTCACGATTTCGTCGCATGCGCCCGAAGCAACGTAGAATGGGAACACACAGTTCCGAAACAAGACTTTCAAAGGACCGTCAGCACAGGAAATACATTTGGATCTTTCTTATTCTCAATTCTTGTTATTGTCGACGGTTTGAAAGTGATCTATATCTTGACATACGGGAGTAGACGTCTCGAGGTCATTGGTAATGACATGGTTTGGGCTGATCCGGGCAACAGACTGATTTTCAGCTTTAATCGTTACCTAGGAACCGATTCATACTCTTTCTCGTAAGGTGCGTTCCACAGAGTTTCCATAGTGTCTAGGATGAGAGCAAAATAACTGCGGGTCAAAGTAAGAACAAAGTGACGAAACCCTTGGGCATAGAGAGACGCCAGGGACACTAACCTGCAATAATGATAACGAAAGCGATGAAGTGTCTGGCGATGAGAATCACGAAGAAGTCCTTTCTAGAACAGTCTTTGATAATTTCTAGGAATTAAAGACGATTTTCAATGAGTTGATAGGGCGATGTGAATGTTGTTTGAGCGTCAGTTCAGGCTGTGAAGAAGCTAGGCAGCAGAATACACAAGCACATACTTCCGCCGAAAACTACACCGCCGCTACAATGTAAATCTTGGTAAGTGTAAAAACTAAGTAACCAAGAGGGACTTTTCTCTTTCGACTACTAATCTAAGGGAAGAAATCTAGCGGGGACGGTCATGGGGAGATAAGGGAGGCAAAGGCAGAAAGGGAGAAAGGAGGCTATGAACAAGACTTACTCCGAGCTGGAATGTTCGGAGCATAAGCTAGCTTAAATAAGAACTCTCAGATGTTCTGTGAATGGTAGCAAACCATCGGCCAGGAAGTCATCGAGGAAAGAAAAACCACTATAGAGGGACTGTCTTTAGCTTGCCTAATGTTGGCTTGTCTCTTATTAATGTTGTTGTTGAATTTGTCTTCGGCTCCGAAACAACTATTCTCGTGGCTGGGAATTTACATTTTGGTCATCTACTATCCCAAGAACTTCATCAGGTGCCTCCCATTGATATTAGTACCACAGTAAACTGTAAGTACAGGCGTCATGGCAGTTGAGCACTGAAGTGAATTTGCAACAGTCACAATTGCACAGCCATTGCCACCGGTAGCAAGGGATACTGATATATAGTCATTTGAGTGAGCCCTGCGAATTCGAGTCTTATACCTTTCTCTTAAACTACTTATTCACCTCTTCACAATACCATTCCAACCCCCTTTTTTTTGGCCAGTTTACGTTCACATTTCTCAAAATGCCCCTGTTACCAAACATCTCTCAGAGAGCCTTCAATCCCAACTCTTCGTCGTCAGAATTCTTCCAGCAATGGAGTAATCCCTCCGATGTCTTCTCGGTGCTGCTCATCCTAGGTGGAGACGTAGTAGGCCGAGCAGTTGCTCAGCTGGCAGGATCTCGCGTGACCCCCGTGGCATTCTCATTCGGTCGGTCTTTCCTTTCTTAGTACAGCTGTGATTGGCACTTATTAACCCTTCTTGGCCATAGGCTGGGTCTCTTATGCCGTTACGGCCGTTGTCCATGCCTTCGGCGAGAACAAGCTCGTGCCGGTGGCCGATTGTGCTTGCAAGGTTATAAATGGACGCAACGGCTTCGTCCGGGACAACTCGAGCTGGATTCTCGGCCGCATTATGCGCGACTTTGAAACATGGAAGGACGACGGTCTGAGAAACGGACCAATCCAAACACGTATCGACGAACTTCTTGAAAACGAGAAGAACTCCGGAAAAACCACAGAGCGACCAAACAGGGCCGGACTTTGCATTTCCATTTACAAGGCTGGGAAAGCTAAGCCAGGTCACCCAGGTTATGATCGTGCGTACTTTGCTGGCTTCGTGACGGTCGTCGCTCAGTTGGGCCTAGCAGCCATACCTTGTGGCTTGTACGGTCACTGGGCCATACTTGTAGTGACTGCCGCCGGCATTGCTCTGTCATTTGTGACAGGCGCTGTCCCGCAGTGGACACGAGAGAAATGGGCTTGTCGACGCAATGCAACAAAGACTACAATTCTGACTCGGGGAAACGGTAGCCAGCACGCTATCGTCATTCTCGGCACTGGCGACGGGCTCGATCTTGAAGATCTTGCGGCGGCCGGTTCGATGTCGTTCCCGTCACGCCTAACTAGGTGCGCAACCCTCGTACTTGCGGCGCTATGGATCCTCCTCCTCATCACCGCGGCCGGCATCCGAGAAAATACTTGGTACCTCCTCGCCATCGGCAGCATTGGCATGCTCGACAATATCTATGTAGCGGGAGCAAGCCGTTCGCCGAAGGACTTCGGGATTCCTCTCCAGTTTGTCGAGGTGATCGGCCACAACAAAGTCATGAACGCACTATTTGAAGTCGAGAGTCGCTATCCGCGTGTGGGCCAGAGCATGGTGCGGATATTCTTCCCTGGTGAACTAGAGCCACATGAACAAGTAGAATGGGATAGGTACAGTAAGTTAACGAAGGAATGAGAGGCGAGAATAGGGGAGAAAGATGTAACAGGAATAGCAGAGTTGGAGTTGGTGGATGAAGCCAGTATACGGAGGCCGTGATAGTTACATCTAAACCAGGGACGAGTAGATGTATTACTAGGTACTAATCAAGTCCTTCCCAAGTTGAGGGAACTTGAGTAAGTTATCGTTCAGACTAGCCTACAATACATTCCCATCAAATATAGATACTCGATTCTGAATTATATACGTAATCAACTGGCGCTACTATTTACTACTAAAGTACCTATGTTCTGCACCTCTAGGGTTACACTCTTGAAATTATCTGAATAATTTGTCGATTTCTCGTATCGGATAGGATATTCACTCCAGCCTGGATTGAATAAAGGTTGAAAGAACACGAGGTATTCTTTTAGTATAGCACGATGAAATGGAAAACAGCAAGAGCAAGACCACATATGTCATGCTGATGTCTAGGTTTAAAGAGCGTATAATTTTAATTTTTTAATTTGTGCGTAACGAGCGTCGTCTATCTACTACCTAGGCAAAGCACCAACGGTGCTTTGTGTAGGTACTTAGTAGGTTAGTTGGATTGTAATCTGTTTGTAAATGTCGAATTTCAATTGCAAACCGCAATGCGCTCCTGAAGCGACGGGATACTGCAACCGCGCGAGCGACGACGGGTTGGTTGACCGAGTAAATGTGGTGTCGAGACGCACCGATGTCACCCCGCCTCTTGATGCTCGCGCATCGCGCGCATTCCTTCAGCTAGTGGAATGATAAAAATGTATATTTCCATGACATGGCGCCAAAAAGGGGGGAAGCGGTCGGTTGATTGACCCTGGCTTGTCATCGCATTGGGTGTCGTGCTTGACACGCCACCGTGAACGAGACAAAAGAGCCTCTCTATTGCCGAGGCTGCCTATCGTTCACTTTGTTGCTAGGGTTATCGCGTGATCATGAACACTCCCCATCAAGAGCTGCCATGGCGACCTGAGATACAGGCCGCGGTTGGTGATTTCTCTTGCCGAATTGCTGATTTCGGCACGAGTTCTGAGTATCACCTTTTGGCTTCCTCGACAACCTCCATGGTCTTAGCCAACGGTAGGGCGTCCCGCAAGGCGTGCAAAATTAGGTCACAGTCCAATCTCCGATGTTTGTCTTTGGTTTGTGCAACTGCTCAATCAGATGTCACTTTCGCGGTGCGAGTTGACCTTCTAACGTAATTAGCTGTTGTGTGATAACCTCAACGCATGTTGGCTGTTAATACACGAAGAAATCAATCAAAACCACTGCCAATTTGACTAGCGAAAGCCGTGCTGACAGACTTCTCGTCGTCGTCGACGCGGCGGCGGAAGCCATTCGTGTAGCTAGGATAGCTAGAGTTTTCAGCGACATGTTGTCTCAGACGATCGCTGTGGGTATAGGAAGTTGGTCTTGCACGGATGGCGTCTAGTCCAGCTCCTAGGCTCGCGCCACCTTGTCCAATACCCTTACCGCCAATAACGCTGGAGGTGGTGTCGGTATACTCCGAGGTGGCAACACTCTCGCCAGCGACGCTTTCGGTGCCACGACCGCGGCCCTTGTTGCTCATTCGACCATTTGATGTGGCATTGAAGCCGGGTAGGCCAGGCCACTGCTCGGGATTGAAATTGGAGAACATGTGTGGGAAAGCCGTGTTGCCCAGGCCAGCACCACCAAGGGCAGAGCTATGGATACTGGAAACATCATCAGGAATGTAAGAAATCATTGAACTAGATTCTAAATCGTGATGTCGATGCTGTCCATGATGTGTAGCGTAGTTATTGTTTGGACGACCGTTCGTGTAACTGTTAGAACCATACGATGATTGCTGAGCACGTTGGCGGAAAGTGTTTTTGGGGCGACTAAATTGAAGAAGTGAGGTCTGAAGATTGGTTAATGGCCCCTCAACCAGGCACTTGCGTTCCTTGAAATGGATTAGGAGATGGTGCCACAGGTCATGTTTAGACAGAACTTTCGGGTTGCCAATGATGACAACGCCAAACTTTGCACGTGTGAGAGCGACGTTCAAACGCCGAGGATCCGACAAGAAACCAATCCCTTGGTTGTCGTTGGAGCGAACACAAGACAAAACGATAAAATCCTTCTCTCGGCCTTGGAAAGCATCAACTGAAGCGACCTCGACCTCCTTGTAAGATTCCTTCTTGAAAGTGCCTGTGTTTTGCATTGTCGTCACGATGTAACTTCGTTGGCCTTCGTAAGGAGTGATGACACCGATATCACTCGGACGTACTCCAGCTTTGAAGAATCGGGTGACAATCTTCTCCACGTTAGATGCTTCCGTTCGATTGAGATAAGACGTGCCCGATGCAGAAATTTCTTCATTGCCGAGATTAGACCAAAACATCATTGGCATCTCGGCAACAGGCCAGGGGAAATCAACGTCCTTGCGAATCCGACTGGGTGCCGAAACGCCGTTCTGCAAAGAACCTTCATAGAACATGTTTGACGGGAACTCAGAAAGGCATGGATGCATACGATACTGGATGTTGAGTCGAATAGGAGTGAATCCGAGCCGTACCAAACGTTCGAAGAGCGACTGGTTCAGTCCGGCTTTGGCGGCCTTCTTGTTCATGATGACGGGCCCTAATTGCTTGTGGTCTCCGACGAGAACAACCTGCTTACAGCCGAGGACAAGGGGAATCATGCACTCCGGCTCGGCAGACTGGGTAGACTCGTCAATGAGTACATTGCGGAACTTCATTTTGGCCAGACGCGGGTCCCCAGCACCGACACATGTACAGCATACGACGTCGGCATTACTGAGTATATCGCGTTCAGCAGCTCGAGTCAGCTGCTTGAACTTCTTCTCATCTTGGCTGGACAGTTCTCCGTACTCCCCCTTCAGCTGAGACAACTTCATCAATTCTGGGTTGCTGTCGAGCATACGGACTTGCTCATGAAGGGCCAAAAAGCTGACAGATGATTCTACGTCTTCACGAGACTTAGCAGTCAGTCGAACCACCTTGAGGCCCGTGAGATTGATACGTTCACAGAGTTGATCTACCGCAACGTTCGACGGGGCGCAGACGAGAACCTGTCCGTTTTCTTGTTTGGCAAGATGATAGATAATGGTGGCAGAGGTCACAGTCTTGCCAGTGCCCGGAGGGCCCTGAATAAGGCTCAGAGGCGTGCTGAGGACGGCCTTGATGGCGCTAATCTGGCTGCCGTTTAGCTCTGGTAGACCAGGAGCACTGAACTTCTTAGGTAATGTGGTCTTCATGGGTCCGGCGGCGACCTCATGGCCGAGGAGCTTATGAAAAATATAACCAGAAACGCTGAATTCGTCTACTGCGAAGTTTCGCATAGCGACCTGCATGCGGTCATAGGAGGTAGCCTTCCAAACGTAATCGGCCGAGAAGTTGTGGGTGCATTCGGTCGGGACAGATTTATCGTTCCCGGTTTTTCGCAGTTCCAGGGTCACTTCATCGGACTGGTTATTCGGGATTTTGATAACGTATCCAACACCTTCCCAAGGAGGACGTAGTTCTCCCTTGTACTTAAGACGCATTTCGTCACCAACTGCTAGCTTCACGTCACCTGACTCCAACTTGGGGAAAGTAAAGCTCGCCACATGCTTGTTATTGAGACCCACGTCCCAGCGAACGATCAAGCCATCCTCAGACTGGGCCTCTTTGAGTTTCTTGTCGTAGTCGGACTCCATCTTGACCAAAGGACCAAAGATATTCTGGTACTGGTACGGATCTTCGTACTTCAGAAGGACGGGAAGAGGATCATCGTCGATACTAGCGGCCTTCTCCAAATCTGCCACGGTGGCATTGGCATCGTCCTTCCACATTTCCTCCAACTTGGCAATCTGTGGGGGGGTAAGGTGTCTTGCACGGAGCTGCTCGGCGTCCGAGGGTGCGGACACGAGCCAGCTCAAAAAGGTACGATCCTCGATCAGGGGTTGCCATCTGGAGATATCCCAACTCATGTCCTTGGACGAGGGGGTAGCGGCGCATGGCTGACGGCACAGGAGAACTACGACGGTATCGGACTTGGCAGGGATGAAGCCGAGAAGGAAGACATTCTTTGTGCCACAATTGTAGCATTCGAGGGTAGTGTCTCCGAGGGCGGATTGGGGGTGTAGCTGAACTTCTTTGTGACGAGCTCGGACGAGGTGGTTGACGATGTGGGAAGAGCTCGCGTTGCCTCGTGCGCTACAAAACCATTTATTGCAGGCGAGGCACTTGACGACAGAACTGGGCGAGTGGATGCCGCAATAGGCGCAGGCGTGGGGAGGGAGGGCCTTGTCCTCTTCGGGGGTCTGGATGGCGAGGCCCTTCATGGCATCGACGGGGACGCTGGTCATGCTCTCGTTGTCCTCGTCGTCGAAGGCCTCGGTTTCATTGTCGTCATCATCGTGCTGGCGACGCGTGCCGCCTAGACCACCGCGGCCATTGTATTTGCCAAAGAGCAGGCTCTCGTCCGGGTCGAGAGTAGACATGTCATCTTCGCCAGCATTAATAGTGGTGGCGGAATTGGAGACAAGGTGGTTGCCAAGATGGGTGAAGGCGTCCATTTTGCTCAAAGCGTCGCCTGGTAGGCAGTATTGTTTATTCCGGGCAATGAAAGAAAGGGAATGAGCAAAACAGCCGGGCCGGCGGGAGGAGGGGTTGTGGCCCGGGGGGGCAGTCTTTTTAACTACGTCGGAAACTTTATAATCGTAATGTTGGGGCAACCGCAATGTAGGTTTATTACAAAGAGTCTAATTCGATTGAGCGTATTGAGAGTATTGAGAGTGTTGAGGGTGTCGAGGGTGTCGAGGGTGTTGGTTATACGGTAGTGTGTGGCGGTTGGAGTGGGATCTATGATCCGAGATCTGCGTGCGATTCAACGAGATGAAAAGCCAGAGGTCGCATCCTTGACCGTCTAGAACCGGAACAAGTGAGCGGTAGGGCTCCACGGTGCTGAGGAAGAAGATGCCAGGCGCGGTAGCGTCGTGATGGGAGTAAATAAAAGAATTAGGGGAGAAAAGGGAAGGCGGATGGTTTAGTTCACACCATCACGAGAGGCGTAGGCGTGGAAGGGAAAGATTGCGATCCCGCAGTTCGTCGCAATTCAGAGTTGGACGACGGATTCTTGCATTTTTTGGCCGTGTCCGGTGGCCCACTAGGCAGCCTGCCGCATGCTGTACTAACCTACCTGTGGCCGCTTGGAGGCCGCTAAAGGATCCTACCCAGCCTGCTTGTAGTTATGTAGGCGCATGGTGGACCCGGCTAACCAGGTTCATACTTTATCGGGCAATCCAGTCGATAAGCCCCGCCAAAATTTCTTGAGTGCCCGATAAAGCATCAACATCGAGTTACCGGATCGCGTACCTACCTTCCGAGGCCAATATTAACTACGAGAGGATTTACTCTCAGCCTCACCGTCGGGCTGAAACCACCCAATTGAATTACGTGCCTAATCGAAGTTCACCGGAGAGCCTATACCTGTGACCATGATTCGCAAAAACGCCCGTGCGAGGAGAGAGTTCCTCTACCGAAAAGCTATTCTTCTACAAAATGCCGAGGTGTCTGAACGCAGATCCAAGCTGCGCGCCGCTCTCGCCAGTGGCCGTCCTCTTGACCACAGTATCGCGAATGACAAGGCCCTGCGAAAGGACTTTCAATACGACGAATCCGCTCAGGACCGATCCGCCCAAGAGGAGCTCGAACTAGACGATGAATACCAGCATCTTTCTGGGCTGGTAGACCCTCGTGTTCTTATCACAACGTCGAGAGACCCTTCGACGAGGCTTCAGGCTTTCAGTAAAGAAATCCGCCTACTTCTTCCAACTGGCATTCGTTTGAACCGTGGCGGTACTATTCTTCCTGAGCTTGTCAAATCAGCCCAATCCGCTGGATTAAGCGACATAATGTTATTACATGAGCACAGAGGCCAGCCCACCGGCCTCACATTATCACATCTTCCGTTCGGGCCGACAGTGTCCTTCTCCCTCCATAACGTCGTATTACGTCACGATATTCCGAACACGATTCGAGGCACAGTAAGCGAAGCTTACCCGCACCTGATATTCGAAGGGTTCACGACACCGCTGGGTAAACGCATTGTCAAGGTTCTTCAGCATATATTTCCTCCTCGGGAGGCGGCTACCAGCAAATCTCTCGGCTCTCGGGTGATAACCTTTAAGAACATTGACGATACGATAGAAGTTCGTCATCATGTCTTTGTACAAACCGGGTAAGCATTCTGGGCTGTTCCGCATTTTCTTATTGCAGGCTATAGGCCATTCCCAATTACCACTAAGATCGTGCTGCTTATGGCATTTACTGACTTGGTGGTTTCGGATAGTTATGATTCGGTTGAGTTGAGCGAGGTTGGACCGAGAATGTCGATGAAACCTTTCCAGATTCGGGCCGGGTTACTGGATCAGCGGGATGGCGATGTCGAATGGGCTCTCACTAATTATACGCGAACAAGCCGCAAGAAAAACTACCTTTAAAGTTGCAACATCGTCACTTACTACGATTTATCCAACCCTATGGCGGGAAGGCGAACGCCAAATCTCCCCACTTATCCCGGTCGAGGTGCCAACTGAGAGAAGCAGTCTTAATTGGTTGATGAGGAGACTATCCCAACCCCACAACTCCTAAAAGCATACAGGACCTCATAAATAAGAAGTTCTGAAGCGAGCGGTGAACGACACCGTGTCAAACCTCGCGATAATTGACTATCGATGCAGCTACTGACAGAAACCATAATCAATATAGAATTCTGCAGCAAATTCCGCATACTCAACCTAACACTTTATGAAACCCTTACTGGTGTTCAATACCCAAGAACCAGGTCGACAACAATGAGATCCATTCAGAGCTAGACTCAAACCTGCATTTCGATTATCAGAGCTCCCTGTTTCCCCTAGGATGAGCGCAGTCTATACTTCCTATATAACAACACGGAGAGCTCTAGGCGGATGGAGATAAGGTTCATCGTTCACCCCTCTTGTTCATCTATGCTTGGGCAAGCAAACTGCTGAGAAGCATGATCGGATTGATGGTTCTAAAATACGGGATATAAAACTGAGCCAAATCCTCAACTATCCTCTCCAAAGTTGTTGTGGCAAAAGAAAACAAGACACCCACACCATCTAATAATATCATTATTCACGGCCATAAGGTCGAACTGACAACTCTGAATAATGCTAGTGATATAAAACTTCAATGGCTCCAGTTCGTAGCGCTAACAATTGAGCAATTGCCGGACGTCTGCACCCTATTTTTAGAGATTAAGGCCGGCAATACTCCGTAGAAACAGGTATGGAGTGTGGAGAACTCCTAAGGCTGTTCAGGGACCTTGGCTGCTTGGGTCGACTTCCTGGTAGGGTTAGTTTCTCGCTTTAGTCCGAGCTCGAAGTCAAAACATCTCCATTGGCCTTCGTCTAAGCCATCCTGTCGACGTACTGCTACCTCTAAAGGGTGCAGGCAGCAGCCAGAGACGACATGTTAACAAGCTCTCTAGGTTAGTGCACTGTAACCATACACTAGCTATCTGATGCTGTATATACGTTCTTGAACTCAATAGTTTGGTTTTGTTTGTTAGTGGTGCAATCAGGATTTTCATAGGAAATACGAAACGAGCTAGTTGCAGCGTAGATCAGCGACGGGCGACGAGAAAGGCAGGCGTTGCAGGGATGTAACGTCATTCCGCTAATTGGCAAATTGCAGGCTTTTCCAGAGCGATTCGTACAACATAGCGTTTAGTCGTACTCCTACCAAAAGCCAAGAGGCTCAAAACAACTGAAATTCATCCCAGACCCGGTCGCTCCACTTCATCTAACTTCCATCCTCCAGCCGCCCTGCTTTGTCGCGTGAATACCATCTCTTACGATCAATTCCTACAAGGCTGCGACTAAAGATCACTTTTTCTTTGATCCTGACGAGTCCCGGGTATCGCCCACGTCTCTCATCCAGCGATGTCTTACAACCCGTACCAGCAGAGCCCGTCGGCCGAGCAGGGATACAGCTACGGGTACGATGGCCAGGTCAGCAGCAGACACCAATCCTTCTCACGACCACGGCCACGGCCAACCTAATTATGATTCTATATAGGCGCACGAAATGCAAGATTATGGCCAGCAGCAGCAACCGGTAGCGGGGCAGACGCTGCCACAACAAGAATTCCTCGGTCGCATCGACTTCCTCCGCAACGAGATCGGCACGCTCACATCCAACGTCGAGGCCATCGCATCGCTGCACCAGCGGTCGCTCGCCGAGGCCGAGAGCGGTGGCGTGGCAGGGCAGCAACTCGAGCGCATTGTCGCCGAGACGCAGAGCCTGAACGCCGGCATCCGCGACCAGCTCAAGTTCCTCGCCAACGATGCCCACCGCACCCTCGACGGCAGCCGCGCCGTCAAGGAGCGCCAGGTCAGCACCATCAAGGCCCAGTTCGAGCGCGAGCTGCGCAGCTATCAGGAAGAAGAGGGCTCCTTCCGCGCCCGCTACCGCGACCAGATTGCCCGCCAATACCGCATAGTGAATCCCGACGCGAGCGAGGACGAGGTCCGCGAGGCCACCGAGGCCGACTGGGGGAATGAGGGCGTCTTCCAGACAGCGGTATGTGTTTGTCCCGTCGAGGAATTGACAAGCTGCTAACTCGCTTTCTTTATCTAGCTCCGAACCAACCGGACCGGCCAGGCGTCGTCCGTGCTCGGTGCCGTCCGCGCCCGCCATAACGAGCTCCAGCGCATCGAGAAGACGCTCATGGAGCTCGCCAGCCTATTCCAAGACCTTGCCGTGCTCGTCGAGCAGCAGGAGGTACCGGTGGTGCAAGCCGAGCAGAACGCCGAGAACACGACCAAGTACATGGACCAGGGCAACCAGCAGGTTAAGAAGGGCATCATCAGCGCGCGGAACGCCCGCAAGTGGAAGTGGTGGTGTCTGCTCATCACCATTCTCATCATCGCCGTCGCTGTCGGTGTCGGTGTTGGTGTGACACAGGCTGCGAAAGCGGCCGCCCCACGCTAAGGCTAAAACTGAAACTCCCAACATTGATGCGAACGAAGGGATCAAACCCCATACCCGACCTTGATTCCGTCCCATTCAGGCGACGGACGGACGACGGAACAAAGAATCCCGAGAATCCGTTCGCCCATCACAGATCCGACTACGACGACTTTTACTAGAACTTCATTTAATTCCTATTTATTATTCTTTACACTTTTATATCGTCCATCATCTCTCGCGCATTGGCTGGGCAACGTCGACCGGAACCAGCACTGTAGTAGAAGAAGAAGGAGGGGAGAAATAGCTACCGAACCGTTCTTGATGTACGCATTACTTGTGTATTTTTGCGTGTACTTTTCCATTTGTTAGCTGCCTGTCTAAATCATGACCTGGGACTACTTTGGATTCTTCCATGTCTTACGGGGGACGGACTTGGTGGGCCACAGAGACAGGCAGAATGGCGGTCGGGCGGGCAGGTAGGCATCTTGTTAGATAGGCAGGCTAGCAGACAGCAAGGTAGGGTAGTGTGGTAATGACATACAGGTGATATTTACATGCAAACATCATATACATCCTGTGTGCCCGGGGTTTTGTTCTTGTTGGTGGCTTTGTCCAGATGTGCAACACGAGCTAGCTTGAACCAGCTTCCGCGCAAGTCTGTCATAACGGATAAAGCGACAAGGCGTCCTTCCAAGACTGCGACTAATTGACGCTTCGCACCTATCTATCTACCTGTCATTCGACTTAGGTGGATAGATGTTGCAAATCACTACTACTACTTCGGCGGGTTGGAACTATCTGATCGTCCAGCCACGTAGAGCCTAGTTCTCGATATACATGCATATATATTACCCAATGCCCAATGCACGGCAGTCGTAATAACTAGAACAGTCAGTAGAGCACAGAGAGAAGTTTAATCTAATAAGTCAGGCCTATATTCATTATAGGGTGGGGAGAATATTGAAATATGATCAGATTTAGTCGTCCAAGACAATGACAACGCATGTTGGACGAATGGGGTGAATTACAGCATGCAAGAAACCGTCCTTGCAGAAATAGTGGGTAAGTACTTAATGTCGTGTGATTCTGCCGACCGTTGATATTCCGGGTGAGGTTAAATCGTCATGTATGTAAGTTCGCATGATAAGTCGCCCATTGATTTCTGCAAGATACGCCACGAAGCCCCATATCACTGCCGTGTCACCATGTGGCCCTCCGGGACATGTTGTAGCAGTTAGTTAGATAGCAAAATCAATCTGGTATCGACATCATACGCCGCTTGCTCAGGTATCCTATCCTCGTTAACTCATAACATCGTGAATCCACCTCTCGACGACGACACCCAAGCGCGTCAGCTATCCTCCACGGCGGTCTTGGTGGTATCAACACTTCCACGACTCCTCTGACTGCTGCTCATCTGACTAGCCATGGTCAGCCCAGTCCCTTTCCTCGTCGACAACGCCTTCTCCCATCTCTTCAGATCCCGTCCCGGCGCCCCGGTCCCCTCGAGCCCCAGGATCTCCATCAGCTCCGGGATCTCGGCGTGATCCCGCGTGGTGCGCATGCGATGACACCACGTGACGCACTTCTCCTCGCCCTTCCTGTTCCCGCCCGCGCCGTCCAGCCCCACGTCGTTCTTCCTCCCCTCTTCTTCCCCGTCCAGCAGCGGGGTCTGGATCGGTGTCTCGAGGGTCCGCGACGCGGGCTCGAACAGGAACTCCCCGCCCACCTGCTTCTGGTCCCCGCTCTTGGTCGCGAGCCCGGACTTCACCTGCCGCAAGCCCTGGACGATGCCCGAGACCACCGTGTGCGCGACCGTCCGGTTCTGCAGGTACGCCGGGCGCGGGCCCATGCTGAGGGTGCGCACCATCCCCAGGTCGGCGTACAGCCGCCGCGTCGGGTCCGCGTAGACCGGGAACCGGCACCCCGTCTCCTTCACGTAGGTGTCGATGAGCTCGTGCGAGCCGCACCCGATCACGGCGATGAAGGTGCTCACGGGCAGCGCCAGGAGGGCCTCGGGCGTGATGGAGGCCGAGAGAGTGCGTAAGTACTCCTGGCAGTTCTGTGATTGCTCACGTTAGCAACCCCCCACCTGGAAAAGTCCACATGATACAAATGAGTGATGTGATGAGTAAAGTGAGATGAGGAACGAACGAATGAAACGAAATGCAACTTACGCCGCAGAAGAAGTGGCGCACGAAGATGACGAGGATCCGCCGCGCCACGTTGGGGCCCGAGTAGAGGCTCTTGAAGGTGTGGAACTTGCCCGCGCTGTCTATCACCGTGTGGTTCTCTACCGCTCGCAGGACTGCCTGCGGGGGAATCTCGTCGTTGGTCTCGACCGAGCCTTTGAAGTCTGGCGGGTTCACTTCCTGTACTTGGTACTCATCGTTGGGGGCGAGAGTATGGGGCGATGCGGTGTCAGCCGCCGGTGGCGTCTCCATCTTTGAGTGAAAATGATGGATTTATACCAAGTTGGAATTATTTTTTTAATCCGTGTTAGAGATGTGTTTGATGAAGTGTGGTAATGTTAAGCTGTTGAGTGAGATGATATCACCAAGTCCTATTAGAGAGATGATTTGTGCTGATGAAAATGCAGTAGCAGCTTCGAGCTCATAATGATATAAGAAGAGGATAATCGGATGAGATTAAAGTTGAAGCCGAAAAAAAAAAAGAAATGTAGCAATTGTGCTCACTCACTTACACCCAACCCTCCAGCCCAAGCCTCGAATATGTACCCTGTTAGTCTCCCTTAGGCAAGGAGGTACTAGTCTAGATCAGGTAATAGGGAGTACTTTGCACACTTATGTCAAAGCAGAACAATCGAGATCAGCCAATCAAGTGGTAAGTATTGAAGACCATCTGCAATAGATATGCAAAACAAGCTCATCTTGCAGGGCTTTGCGGGTTTCAGCTTGTCCCGATGCGACCAGGGTCCTGGGGCCGAACGCTTGGCATGATGTAACATACCCCGTAGCAAGGGCGACGGTCCACGGGTCCAGACTGGATCTGCATCATCAGTTATCCTCATGATTAGGTATGATAAGGGAGTTCATTTGCATACTTGAGTATTTAACTAATGGTGACACATGGTTAAAGCTGTGGATATGTCTTACACTCTGCCAATATCTGTATATCTAGTCCAATGATCGCTCTTCTTCCCAATCACCTGAAACTCGGCGTGGCAGTGACAACGCGAAACACAGCAGCATCCCTTTAAGCGTCTAACCTTGCCTCTTGCTCAGGGGATCAAAAGAATGATTATGTTATCTGATTTCCAACTTAGATAGTGGGAAGGGCGATCATATCAGACTTTATTATCATTCGAACTCCTTTACTACATATTTGGGCCCCAGTCCTAGTACAGAACTTAAAATCTACTCCCCGTGGCATCTTACGCGGCTTATATGACTAAGGCCTTCGTGGACGTAAATAAACAACACGGACACACATCACTAAGGTTCAATATGCGGTCATCATACGAGAGAAAACATACAATAGTTAATACCTGACTATCTGAGGTAGCCAAGCAGCTCCGTCAAGGATCCAACATGTAAACCCCACTGTCTTACTTACAGAAAGGCATCCGTAACCCCACATGATGCCAAAGTTTGGACAGAGTAGAAACATGGTTATCTTGATCCGGACAAAGTCAAACCAACTCTTTTGCTATACTGTGTTTACAATTTTGGTCAGTCTAACGACATCTTCAAAACATGCCTACATGCCCTTAATCAAATCATCTCCAAATGGGTCGCTCGTTGCAACTCCTACAAATACACCTCCTTTTCCTTGTCGTCGCTTTGCTTCGGCCAGTATCGGCAGAATGCCGCATCACCAAACGAGGACTATCAAGCGACCTAGTGCTACTAGGCACCGTCCTCACAATAGAAGGGGCATTGGAGAATGCCTCCGTCTTCATACAGTCCGGCAGGATCGCCCACGTGGGCGACATCTGCGGACTAGGCACCCGGGGCAGCGATGCCAGTGTGCTAAACTGCTCCGGGTCCGTGATATCCCCGGGCTTCATCAACACACATGAACACATCGAGTACTCCACCGTGGCGCCCTTCCCGGACATCGGGGAGCGCGTGAGCCATCGCCACGACTGGCGCGTGGGCGCCCGGAATTACACCATGCGCGATGTGTCCGTGAACGGCAGCGTTGTCGACGCCACGACATGGGGCGAGCTGCGTCACGTATTCTCGGGGACCACGTCCATTATCGGCGGGGAGATGGTGCCGGGCTTAGCTCGGAACCTTGACTTCGCGGATGGGTTGGAAGACGGCCTCGATGGCCCCGCAGCGACATACGACACGTTCCCCTTGAAAGACAGGCTGGGTGTGATGAGGAATGGTGACTGTGACTACGGCCCGAACGCCATCGACCGGGACACGGCCGGTGGTTATCACCGATATATAGGTCATATCGGCGAGGGCATCGACCTCGAGGCGGCGAATGAGTTCACGTGCCTATCTAACATGACCTTCGACACGATCCCCGCATTTGGCGGCGGAGGGCTAAGCACTGATATCATGGCGCCGAACGTGGCGCTCGTGCATGCTCTGGGGCTGACACCGCAAGACTTCGACATGGTTGCTGCTCGGGGGGCTAAGGTCGTCTGGTCACCTCGTAGCAACATGTGTCTCTACGGCAAGACCCTGAACGTGAGCTACCTGCTGGAGGCTGGGATAACGGTCGCGCTCGGCACAGACTGGCTGCCCTCGGGGTCCGCTACGATGGGGAGAGAGGCTGTCTGCGCCGCGTCGGCCATGAGAGAAAGTTACGGGGTTGAATTACCGCCCAAGATGCTGTGGGAAATGGCCACGCTCAATGCCGCCAGGGTAGCGGGATTTGAAGATCAGCTCGGATCCCTAGACGTCGGGAAGCTGGCTGACATTGTGGTGGTCGAGGGGTGGTCGAGGGACGGAGAGAGTGAAGTCGACCCGTTTGGGCGGGCTATTTTCGCTCCGCAGGACAAGATCGAGCTTGTCCTACGCGGCGGGAAGATCCTTTTGGCGAGCTCGGAGTTAAGGGGCTTGGCCTCAAGGACTTGTGAAACAGTTGTCTTCGGAAAGTCGGACAGGATAGTTTGTGTTGCAGATGAACTGGGCTCTTCGTTTCAAGAGCTAGAGGCGTCGCTGGAGGGTGTGTATCCTGTCGTGTTACCGGAAGTACCCCCCGATGAACCGACGTGTGAGCCTGGTCATCACTTGTTACGAACATAGTCATATGAAAGTAAGGTACAATATAAATGGAATATTTCATGAAGAAGTGCTAGTACTCACTCACTTCTCTTATCTACGGAATTATTGAGCGCCCGAGATCGCACTTGTACTTACCAGCTAAGCTGAGAGACCCGACTGGGAATACAATGCACGCTGATTCAAAGCCTTCATAGTGTTAGGATAGTATAGGCGAGGACCGTCGCCGTCGCGCGAGAACGTTTTGATCTTTCGAAGTTCGGTCCTAGCTGTACACATGGACCTTTTTCGGGCGTCGTGAGCACAAAAAGGGGATATTGCATGGCCCGTTTCGCTAGCCCCTTTTAAGGAGCCATTATTAAGTGACGTTGCTTCGGTTACGATTACCTAAGCTCATTCCCTTTATTAACATCTTCTGTTCTTACCTTGTCGTCTTTACGAGACCTAGTGCCCTCATCCCACAGCACTAGAGCCCCATGGTCCTCGGAGTTCTCATCTCCTCTCTTCGTCGGCACCTTGTCGTTATGCGGCAGCCAAAAGTTCCCCTACTGCCTCGTGTCTGTTCTTATCGCTCCCGTATATGACTTTCTGATATGCTATCTCATCTGCACCGGCTTTCTACAGGAAAGCTATAGCTCTCGAATTTCAGTATAGAAACCGTAGCTAGTGGCAAATAATCCCTTGCTATACCGGCTCATTATTATCAACGCGGTCAGGGTTCTGTCATCCTATCATTCTTGATAAGTCAAGTGCATCATCCAACTCTCTCCTTTGGTGTGGCGAATCCCACAGCCACAGCTTCGGATCCGCGATGCGAAATTTAAAGGACTCACCTTTGGGCACATATCTCCAATTTTGATCTTCATATAAGTTAGAACAGTCGGAATCATTTCGATAGTCATGAAGATATCTACCTGAAAACCGCTGAGAATTCTTTCTTCAGAGTCGCGGGCTCTGAGATAAAAGAGAATATCGGGTTCAGTACATTTGCTACATCAGGAAAGTAAAGGGGCAGAACATTCCTTCCATTATAAACTCGTTGAGGTCAGTCAGCAAAACCAACTTCTGACCCGATGCTAGAATCTAATACTAATTCTGAAATTAGCTCTTCAAGTGTATACTTGTCAATGTCCTGCAGGACTGAAGCTGAGTTTGAACTGTAGTATGAGATGAAATGTGTTGAAACAATTACTTTGCGAGATTGCGTCTGTAATTCTGAGGTAAGATTAGAGCTTGACAGATCCCCTGAAAACAAGTCACCAATGCACTAGAAACGATCAATGTTATGTTGGCCTTACACTGACTAAATTCATTCATACACCAGCACAGAAGTACTCCAAATCAATATTTTAATCCTGAAGAACTTCTCTCGAGATTGTGAACGGATTGAAAATGTGGATGTGGCGAGTGACTTAGTAAGAAATAAAAATAAACATTGCAAAGATTATTTTCGATGTTTCAGAATTTGTTAAAAATAGCTTGACAAAGCCCATGGTTTTTGGATGGAGGCCTTCTGTCGCCTTATTGGTCAATCGAGTCTATGGTAGGAAATTTGGATCCGGCGAACATTATACTCTTCTATAAATTAATGTTGGCCGCGTCAAAGTTCGCTCTGCAATTTACCATTGCTTTAACTATTATTCTCGTCATATATAGCTATCCTTCGAGGTACAATGGCTTCAGATCGGAGCTCAATTCCTTGGGCGCACGCCGAGGATTGGGATAAACACCGCACAGTAATTACAGAATTATACATCAACCAGAAGACAAAGTTGAAAGATGTGATGCGAATCATGACAGAGGAATACAAGTTTTGCGCCACGTAAGTTCGCAAGCATTAACCGTCCCAGTGAGAGGATGGTACTTAAATGGCTACAATCAGGATCAAAATGTATAAGACACGTTTGAAGAAATGGGGCCTGGCGAAGAACAAAAGATCAAAACCAACGCCCCTTGAAGAAACTATTCCTGAACTCCCAAATCGGTCTGCTGGGGCTGCAGACGTATCCGCGGAAACAAACCAAAAGTCAAGGTCTAAACAGCCCATCATTCCAAAAAAGAACAAGAGATTGGCCAGAAACCACAATCATATGATCACTCCCGGGAATTCGTGGCCTCGGTCCGTTATACGAAGTATGGCGGCCCCTGACATTTATAAATTCCCTGAAGATAGTCTACGCTTTACGAAGGTATACTTTACCACCGTAAGGTTCCCAGATCGAGAAGCATCTCTCTCAGGCAACACAGTCATCGCCTGGCCGCTAGCGGCTGGCGAGTGGGTAAACTTCGCTTTTGCTGCAAGAACCCTATTCACCCTCGGCTATCCTAGACGAGCTTTCTTGCTGGTTGATATGTGCTGCCGCCAATATAGATCCCTGCTGAGTCTGGAAGACCTTTCAATAGTAGATGTTACTACTGCGGCTATTCCGGGATTCTTCCGTCTGGGGCCTGGCCTCGTGGAAGCCTTCCTTGACTTCGTCTGTAACATGTGCCAGATCGTCCTTGGAAAGTCTCATCCACTGAGCATCTTATTTCAAAAGTTTAAGGCGGTAGGGGCAGAAAACTTCGTCCCTTGCATCAAGCAAGCGCTTCAATACTACGGGCCTAACACTATCAAAGTTGATTCCCGTCCTATCATGGAGTCTTTCGGAATCTACTATAAGGACATAATGGGCAGTAATCTTTTTGGTGAGAGACTTGTACTGCGCCACCTGCAATCCCTCCAACACCATCTTCAACACCTTCTTGAACAGCAGGCCCAGGGGTCACCAGAAAGTCAATACCATCTCTTGGAACATGTCCACGCGCTCCAGTGCCGCATTGCTTGGATTCGTTTCTATACCGGACAGCACGAGGAAGCCACCCAATTAGTTCTTGGAATTCTGAGCGAGCCACTTGCTGACGCTCGTGTCATCAGTGGATGCGGATGTTACGACATCTTGTATGAGGTCGCAGTAGCTAAGGACGACCACGACTTGGCGCTCGGTATTCTACAGAAAGGAGTCGAAGTGTCCGTGCAGGGTTACGGATACGCTCACTGCGTGACTGCTTGCAAGATGACGGCCTTAGAGTCTTACCTACGAAGTAGGGGTCGCCTAGAGGAAGCTGATAAAGTTTGCAAAGACGTGGAACGGCAATTGGAACAGATATGCGGAGGTGTTCAGCGCTTACAGCTCTTTCCCACGTCGCAAACTAAGAGGGCTCCTTAGGCGTTGAAGCCGAGCAACTTACATTCAAAGCACAAGACGTGCAATCATCATATTATCATCATTGGTAGTGACAGGGCCCGAGTTGGTGACGAGAACCTCATTGGAACCACTCTAGCTTTTAATGGCACAATCACGTCTTTGCTTGTATATATTATTGGGGCTCTAAAATCCATCATATTATTTGGGAGACGCGCCGTCAGGGGGTCTTGGCCTCGTTACAAAAGAGATACGGTAAGGTCGACAGATAATAGAACAATCGCAGCAGAGCTTCGAATTGCAATAGTCATCCAGGGCTTCAAGGGAACTAGCTAAGCGGCGACCTAAGGCACATATGCGAAAGCCTCATCCACTGTCACAGAGCCCATTTCATTTGATCAGGTAACGTACGAGTAGCTAAGTAGCTAAGGGCTCGCACAGGTATTATTCCGATTATATGATCGTGTATATGACATTGCAGTCCTAGGCTAATGGTCCCTGTGGAGTTCTAGTTTTGGGAAGGTTGTTCGACGGTTACATTGATAAAGTAAAGTCTTTCTCTAACCTAAGATCTCATCTTATGTCTTTGTCGTAATGATAGTGCCGGCAGTTAAGAACGCTGCAATTCGGGTTGACCTTTTCCCTCCTTTTTACTTGGGGGAAAAAGGTACAACTTTAGTAATTTACCCTCGCGACAACGATATTATCAAGAGGAACTAAAGCACTCATAGTTAGATAAGGCAATTTCGTGGGTGATTTGTAAATGCTTCATAAGCTTCTGAATAGACCTGTGACGGATTTCCATATCAAACTGTTCTGCCTCTTTAGCTATAATATCTCTGCCATTAGAAGAATAGAGAAGCAAAAAGGCAGCATGAAGAGGAAACGGGTTAGGTTGATCTTCCTAATCATCTCTAACCTAGCAATTTTGTTCATAGCGCACCTCAACTATGTAGAATCATAGAGTTACTGCAATACCAAAAATCAGGGTATTTGCAGACTGCCTACCCACCAATGCGTGAGTACCTGACATGGCTTTTGAGTGCTTCAAAGAGGGCCTCTCATGGGGCTATACTTCATGTAGTAGAACATGGGTCAAGTTCAGCTCAACATTTCATGATCCTGGTGGAGATGCAGATCGACTAACCTCCCTGCAGAAATAAACTTTTTCACCCCATTGTAATAATAATAGCTGCCAGAATCACCGACAAGCGAAAGTAGACTTCATAGTACAATTGATATCACTGGTTGTTTTAAAATATGGTAAGTTTTATCATTATTTATAGACTAAGTTAACTCGAGCTCCATTGGAGAGAGAGTGAGTAATTATGCAGCATTGGCTTTGAATCTGCACAAGGTGGGTGTCGAATAAAGGTATAAAGTCTGGTACGGCCTCAACCCTGCCCTGCAACAAACCCTGCAATTGGTTCTCCTTCCTCCGGGATCTCCATTATTAGCGCCATGCAGCGATTAACTGGCAGCTCAACCAACCACGTTGGGCACGTAGTACATCGAAAGTAACATACTATGTGACGGCGTGTGCGAGACAAGCACCATGCACTGCCAGGTAGGAAATATCCAATGCCTCCATTTTGGCAGCTAATGTACGGTACGCTATTCACCGCTCGGTTCGGGATGAAACCCGGTTGGAATACCTATCTAACAGCACCCGGCTGACTAACTCGCTAGTTTCCATAGCACGGCTTATCAACACGGATGTCAAATGCAATAGACATACCCATGGCACACCGCATCATGCCGAGGGGCTTCGCCCAGGTGCATGGCTGTTGGATGTACCTGGCCGATTCCCAGCTTCTGACCTTTCTCTTACTCTAGCCCTAAGATACAGGTTCTATCATATTTTATTCATCCCCCACGCAATTCCGGTAAACTATACGGCCACAAACTGGTATAATCATGGGTATCCTGGACCCGGGTTTGACCTTTACGGTTCTCTTCACTCTAGTTGCAGGCTACTTTCTTGCGTCAACCCTCTATCAATGGCAACGCCTTCGTCATATTCCCGGTCCTCCTCTCGCGTCGTTAACATACTTGTGGCTTGGTTACTCGGGCTGGAGCGGGAAGCAGTATGATATCCATAAGGTCTTCGGGGAGAAATATGGGCCACTGGTTCGGATCGGACCTAATGAACTCAGCACGGACGACCCAGAGATAATTCGTCGCATATCGAGTGCCAAGAGCCCGTACCCGCGGTCCGAATGGTACGATGGCACCCGCTTCCACCCAGAAACCGATGCTATGTTCAGCATGATCGATCCCGTCATTCATGACAAGTACAAAGCCAAGACCTCTCATGGTTACTCCGGCCGCGAAACCCCTGGTCTTGAGTCCGCCATCGACGAGCAGATTGAAAATCTGATTGGTTTAATCCGCCGAAAGTACATCCGTAAACCGGGTGCCAGTGCCCGAGTAGGCCCCATCGACCTCAGCAATGTGATGGCTCTGTATACTTTGGATACCATCTCCCGTATTTCTCTCGGGAAGGAGTTCGGCTGTCTTGAAGCAGAAAAAGATATCCTTGGCTTTTTCCATATAATAGATACTTTCTTGCCCGCGATGAATGTTCTAGGGGATGTGCCCTGGGCAAGGAAGATCGCCTTTTCGACGCTGGGCATTAGGCTATTCGGCCCCAAGCCAACGGATAAGGCGGGTCTTGGCGTGATGATGAAGTAAGGCTCTATATATCATAGGCCCTAGTCGACGTCTCGTTAATATTCTGCACATAGGTTGACAAATGACGAAGTTCGCAAAAGATATACTGGTGATGTGAAGTCTTTGACTGATATGCTAGTAAGTAAGGACTGTATCTTCAGTCGACCCATCGTAAATGTTGGCTAATGGATGAGGCATGAAGGGGTCGTTCCGTCGTCATGGACTTACCGAGACTGAATGTCAGACCGAGGCATTTTTTATGTTCGTGGCCGGCTCAGAGACAACTTCAAGTACACTTACTATAATATTGTTTTATCTCATAGCGACACCCGCGGTGTACCAAAGACTCAAGAACGAGGTGAAAACCGCGGTCGAGAGTGGGAAGGTCTCTAATCCTATAACAGCTGCAGAAGCGAGGGAGCTGCCATATCTACAGGTAGGTCTCTGTTTTTATCCCACTCTAATAATCAATATATGGACCGTTATGCCCTCTTCTCTAGGCGGACAGGCAACCCTTGAAGATCATACATAAACTGCCTGAAAACTCTGACTTCTCGTAGGCTGTACTGTATGAAGGTATGCGCATACGTCCATCAGCCACTGGCTCATTCCTCAAGGAGGTGCCACGTGAGGGCGATACAATTCACGGCTACTTCGTTCCCGGCGGCACAGCCGTGGGACCGAACCTTTCCTCCATGATGCGGTCTAAGGCCTTATTCGGCGAAGATGCCGACATCTTCCGGCCCGAGCGATTCCTTGAGGTCGATGCGGCAACAAGCGCCGAGATGAAGCGCAACGTCGAGCTTGTCTTCGGTTATGGCCGCTGGATGTGCGCCGGCAAGGCTATTGCGTTCATGGAGCTTAACAAAACTATATTCGAGGTATGTTTTCCAATTCACATCCCACACTTAGTTTTCCTTCCCAGAGAACGAACGCAGCTGACATTCTAAGCTTATCCGCCAATTCGACTTTCAGCTCTTTGACCCTAAGGCAGGGGTCTATTCCTGTAGTCATGGTGCTTGGGTAGATAAGGACTTTTTTATCGCTGCTACGGAATCAGATATGTTCACCGAATCTCCTTAGTTGATTAGTTTTAGAAGAGTTAGCAAATGTCATCTCTTTTCTGTGGGCCGTGAACACAGCTCTTGAAATTAGAGGAGTTCCACTAACAATATGAGTGCCCAAGTTCCTGTTAGAAAGGGTTCTCACTATGATTGGTGAAAAGTTAGCGGTGTAATGAAATCTATGACCTCATGCCTAAGCTACGTAAGCTATTTTCACATAGGAAATTGCGTGCAACTATCTAGATCTATAATCACGATGGATGGGAAAGGCTGCCAAAGACGGTGTGTAAGCATTTCTTCCAAAAGAGGCACTAGAGTAATCGGTTGAGATGATGGGTTTGGAAGAATATTTAATTTGTACTAATCAATAATTTTTCAAGGTGCTAAAGGAGCCAAAAAGATCTCCCGCAGTCTAAGTCGAAAACATGGACTAGCCCAAGGAACTAGAATTACATCCATCCGAAAACCACTGGTTAAGTACCGCTGATATCATAAAAAATATCTCACAAGCAGCGAATCGCATATGCAGCTACCCGCACTTTTCGTGCTTACCCGATCACGATAACGGACAATACGGAGCTTAATAAGTAGGCAAGGCCGAGCGAGCGAAAGCAAAACCCTCGCATGTTTAAACCTCAAAGAGAGGATGATAATAGCACGGCTTCCTTGACACTCTAGTAGATTACCATAATATCGAATAGCCTTCCAAGCCCTAGTCTACTAGCCTTTTGTTACAACTCCTCATACCATCTACCTCTAAATCAGGTTATAATAACGTGCCGCACAATCTGCTTCTATTCCCGTCATACAGAATTGACCATATTAGCCAGGTACCAAGTCTTATTTTCTTCTTGATATCTTCTCTTTCAAGTTAAAACCGAACCTATCAGGCTCCCCTACATCAATCCCAAACCATGAACTCTTTTCATGAGTTTCGGTATTTTGGGACAAGGTGCTCTCACTTTCATGCCACCACCCCATCCCAAATCTTTGCTGGCAAAATATCTCACGGAGGTCTTTCTGGCTCATTGGCTCTCCCTTCTGCAGAGTGAAATTACTATGGCATATAGTGCCCCCTGCAAGAAGAGCCATGACACTCGCAATAGAGCATGGACTCCGAGGTAAGAGACCTCTGAGCTTGATTTGGCTTAGGGATATTGCCTCCAATACTAGCATGGTCGCGAGCATTATCTGCAACACTAATTTCGAGGTAAAGTCAACAGTGAGCCGTGACACGAGAGCAATAGCAGTTCCATTGAACGACTGCTGAGTAATGGAATTTGAATGATCCAGAGATTTTCGAAAGATGGGGGTATTCATGACCTGTACCATGTATCTCTTATATAAGCGATTGATTGAATCTTTAAGCTTATCGATGTTATTAGGGCCAATCATGTTTTCTAGAGGCGTCCCATTCAAGCCGAAGACCACGTGACTGAAAAAGGGGTCCAGACTCGTTCTAATAGCGGTCCCGGTGATTTCTGTGAAGTTGTGAAGATGGGGCTCAATACTGTAATTGAAGGAATATACTCCGTCGGTGCCATTCGTTAAATATATGGCTGTTGACTCATTTATCAATGGTGGCGAGAGCAAGGACCGTTCGCCAACACGTGCTGTTTCGTTGGCTCTTAGTGATACTTCTACCTGCACTTCTTGAATTTTCTGAGAACAGAGTAAAACTGTAACGTTCTTTGTTGATGGGTCGTCAGCCGCTAAATAAGCAAACCTGACAATGATAGATGGGCATCCATCAAGATTATCTGGCTGCTCGATAATACTGTCCAACTCGTCGCCAAAGTTGGAGAAAATGTTATCTCGATCTTGATGAAAAGGGTCAAGATAAAGCTAAAAGAGGTCAACACAGTTATCCATTACTAGACTGTATTGATAGAAAAGGCGAACGGAAAAGGCGACGTACTAATAAAGCATTAGATTAAAGGTGTCTTCAAGATGGGATGATTTAGGATTAGTGAAATGATATTTATATTCTTACCATCGTGCAATGAGCCCTTCCAAAGATAATCAAGTCCTGAACTCGGGATGTAAAGAGTCTCGTTATACCAAAGGTGTTGGTGGTCACCAGACGAACCGCCATTGCAAACCTCGGGGATATCGACGATGGTGTCAATAAAAACAAATGTAGTATTCAAAAAATAAATTGTATACGATGAAATATGTATGTTTTCTTCTGGGACCGTCTCACAGCTCAAGCTTGGTCTCAAAGCAGGCAGTGTGAATACGAAATGAAAGGACTCAGCCGAATAAGCACTGTTGAACCTATTCATTCTAGTTTCGTCCAAAGATTTGATCACACCGAGATCTGGGAAGGCAAGATCGCCCCAGACGCCTTCGGGGCTAGTTCTCCCATTCATATCGATTGAATTCAGCAAAGCTGAGGCACCACCGTCGTCGATCTCGCTATTATTCCACCTTAAGTTCCCATGTTGTACTTAGTGAAGTCTCAACATTTGCCATGATCGGGACGTTTGATTGCACCACCCATAAACCCGATGAAACGATCGTTAAGACACTCCCAATCATAGTAGCAATGTTTGACAAAGCTGCACCGAAGTACCTGTTACGGGCTGCATGATACAAGGCCACAAGAGGTAGTTTGTCAAGAAAGTTATCGATCATGCCCCGCCCGGCCACCTTCTGTCTCATCGAAAGCGCATAGAAAGGTGAACAAGATTGTATTGTAAAGTCAATACTATTGAATGTCGTTACGATAACTAGTATCATGGCGCTGGTCGCGTATTGAATATAAGGCAAGGTGGTGTAGTCCGCTTGCGTTAGGCCATGATTATGCTGGGAGATTCGAAACAATGCCTCTAATGCTATGATAGCCAAAATTGGAGGTACAAAGGTGAGAGACAGAAAAGGATAGCGTGCAGCTAGAGGCATCCAATTTCCATTTTTCAATTTGATATCTTCAGGACTTAGGTCCAATCTATTTCTAGTTGGCCGTATAGCGTGCAATCTGTGATAAAGCGGTGGACTCCCAGTAGCCACAAGTTGCAAATATCCGTCGACATCAAACACGGACTTAAATATATAACCGTCGAGCCATTTTTTCAGTTCACTCGTCCGGAGATTTCCCACCCGCGCCAGAAGATGTTGTAATGAAGGGCTATTAGCCAGGACCGTTGCCAGTGCTGCAACTGAACTAGGATTGACTGGTACTACACCGCCAGTCATTGAGAATACCATGAGCAGGGGTAGGAGACTCATGAGTATGAAAATAGATACCATTCCCCATAGTGTAATAGGCTGAATGTGAAGTCGGTTCTCATAGCAAACGCCAGTTCCGTTTATAGAGGCGTTGTCTGCGACAGTCCAATGTTGATGTATAAGTTGCGCCGCGATCCCTGAAAATATACCAGTTGCTATGTTTGCCAGGGTTTCTGCGTTATAGACCAGCTCTGGTCCCATGGGGTAGCCATATGGTAGCTTTGTGATTAGATCGAACATTCTGTCACCACGCCCAAGCAGATTGAATAAAAGCTCTCCTAATTCGATTCCTGTCAGATTCAGCCTCCGTGGTGGTGATGTCAAATGGTCAGGAATGTGAATTCGGACCGAATCCGTCGCTATATCCAAGGTTGACGTTATGTTTTGAAAGCTATAATCAAACTTGCAAATGACTGCTGCAGTCTCGTTGTGAGTTGCTGTCCAGTAGCTATTTTCGGTACCGTTGTTGTCAAAGTTAGTGACTCCGGTAATATTTGTGAAATTAATGGCGATAAGAGCAAATCGCAAATCGTAGGACGTGTATTTGTCAATGGGTACAAGCACAGACTCTTTTAAAAGCCCTTCCGCGTCGGCAGCCTCGGAACAGTTGACCCTTTTTATGCTGAAAGTTTGACTATAAAAGACACAGCTCGCACCACATGACCAAACTTCTAGCGTGTCTGCAACGTGACCAACAGAGCAAGTAGGACTGTCTAGAGCTATGGCTGTATACCCCTGCTCATCGTCAAAAACGTCTTTAAAAGTCAACGCGGATGCCTCACAGGTTATGTTGGGGACGAACGCGCCGACAGTAACAGATATTTGCGTGAGATTTTTGGTAACGGGAGGTATGTCGAAATTCTGGAAGACTATATCTCCTTGAAGTCCCAGTGGCTCCTGTACTTGGTTGCTGATGATCCCTTGGTAGGCGGATATCAGTTCGGGCCCGTCCCAGTCAGCATATGCCCGAGAGTAGTCGTAGAATAAACCCACTTCACCAATCCCATTTTCAGTGTGACTTAATACCGTATTCCAAAAGTCCAAGCCATTGAATTTGGATGTGATAGCAACTGGCAATATACAAGAACCAGGAGTCGAAACACGAACCAAAAGAACAGTAGAGAGCAACATCGCAAACTTAAGGAGCGTAAATGTCAAAACAGATAAAGCAGTTCCCCAGTGGTAATTTCGCAGCGCTCTATAAAAGGTTATGGGTTGAATCGGCGAGATGTAATCCAACAGCAGCCCTTTAGAGGAATCGACAGAGCCGTGATTCATTTCTTTCCATGGCTGAGCTAATTTGCAATGGTAATCAACTCGTCGCCAAAGAGATGCAATAGCAGTGATGATGACCGTGGGGCCGTAAGTCCAGGCATAGTGATTAGTAGACAAGGAAATTGCAATCCCGTCATTCAGTAGACTGTAGTGCCAGAGAATAATCAAGGCGATCCATATCAGTGTGAAGGTGATGGTGAATCCCAGCAGCGTTTTCCTATGAAGCCATACCGATATCCAGAGTTGGCCTTTGGGAGACTGTGTTGACGTGTTGCTTTGGCAGAGATGTTCTGAGATGGGGACAGGATGCTGGCATTCTGGGCTGCAAGAGCAAGACCAGTCATTTTGGAAGTGTAGACTGGGAGTAGAGAGAGGTGACTTAGGATGAAAATCATTGACGTCGCCTACTGTTGATGATGATGCAGTAGGCTGGCTTTCTGGAGCCTGGTGGGTGTCCAATTCTGGAGGATCTGGAGGGATATTTACGGATAGCACAGAAGCTCCCGTGAGACTACTCCGGCTAGACAACATATTCTGCCGCGATTTTTGAGGGAATGGGGGGCCAGACTAGGAATGACTTTGTCGATAATAGAAAGGGGGTCTCCTACCAACACTAGTAGCAGAATCAAGGAAACCAGGGGAAATAGCTCGCCTTTATAATATCAACTTTAGCTTGGAATCACAATATTTAGTCTCGCAACGGTCAACCTTGCCGAGGCAAACCGCCATTCGTGCCGTCTGGCGCCGGCCACCACCACAGATGCCTATCCAATGTAACATTGGCATCCAATCGTTCTAATGACGTTTCAAAATAATTACACCAAGACTCGATTATATTCATCTACGCTTGAATCATTGGACACAAAGTTAAGTTGGGTGTTTCGAGTGCCATCAATGTCTAATCTTAATATCAAGGTACCTAAACAAATAGTATATTCTAGGATTTTATTAGATCGATCTAGTATTCTCGTGGCTCGTGGTAGGTATCATTTGATGCTATATTTTCTCTAAGCATTAGGTAGCCTCAACTTCGTATTTACGGTCGTAGTTTAGTACAAAGCTCTTGCTCAATCAGAACGTTGATATATTACTGAAGTAAAAGAGAGATCATTTTACCATCGTATCTAAAAAGGTCCTGGGTGGTGGCCTGGCTTGGTGGCTCACAGTATGCCCGCGGTTCTAAAGCCCTGAAACCAAGGTTACTTTGTCCTTAAATTAAAGGAGCTTTTAGTTTCTACTTTGTATGTTAAATTACGACGTTCAAGTTGGTTTCACGGCGATGTATTGGCCAGTAACGTTACCTCCGTATTCTTTTGATAGCAATTTAAACACTCCTACGCTGCAACTGTTACCACGCCTTTGCTTCTGCTCAATCGGCCCATATACTCAGCCGGAATTTCCACTGACCAATCGGGCTTCAACCTAGTTCTAGCATTAATAGACGTGCAGACGTCTTGAGGTTTCACCACCTCAACGAGCCTGGCTGGACGTATGCGCAAGCCGAAAGAGGATGTTTGTCACGACCTCTGGATACTGAAGGCAACATAGGGGTAGGTCTTGAATACTTGTTGTCGCACAAGGAGCTCCAACAACTACATCGTCACTCTAGGGAGGCGGTATGCAGCTGTAGGTATCGCGAGGCTTCGCGAGAGTCTGACTACGTTACAACTCGCTTCGAGATGTACAGCCGCTTTTCCTAAAAGGGCTTTCATATGGAACAGACAACATCAACACTACATGAAATTTCGATTGGCCCTTGAAGGCCATCTCTCGGCTTATTTGAAAGCCACCAGGAATGATATCGATGTGCGGAGAAGACACGTGCTTGATCCAAGGCGTTCGGAATAACTACCAAGATAGACAAGCGTTTGTAAATTCAACAAGCCTAGTTGGGACCATGAATAAGAATTAAAGAAAGAAAGAGAAAAAGTCGTCAAGCAAGCATAGAAGAGAAGATTGGAGGGACTTTAATTAGAAGCTAGACCTGGGCGGTTTGTTTGGCTCGAAAAAATCGCCATGGTGACATTAACAAGAGTCACACCGTGCGTGTGCTAGATACAAATTCATCACCATAGCATTTACCCAAGTTCAATCTGATATCGGACCATCTTGAGGGCATAGGCAAGTTATTGCCCCGGCCCCGGAGCCTCAATCTTCAGACCCATCCCCATCTCCGACGGCATGGTATCGCGAAACCCATGTTTCCCATACAACTTGCGGCCCGGGACGTCCGCACCCAAGACAACATACGCCGTCCCTTTCGGCGCATGCGACTTGACCCTAGCGAGGAGTTTCGTCAGGATCGCATTGCCCAGGCCCTTCCGCTGGTGCTCCGGCAGCGTCGCCATGTCCGCGATGAGGAAATACCACCCTCCATCTCCGATGATGCGACCCATCGCAACGGCTCTCGTGGGAGCCGTCTCCTCCGCCACGTAGACGCCGTACCAGCTTCCCTTGATGGCGGCGCTTGCTTGGGCTTCCGTCTTGGGCGTTAGGCCTGGTGCTATGCGGAGGTGGACGTAGTCTTCTACCGAGGGGTAGCCCTCGACTAGGATGTAGCCTTTCGGGAGGTCGCTTGAAGCCATTGCGGATGATTTGTGTAGGTCTCGGTGGGGATGAGTAGCGATTCTTGGTGTGGGTGACAATGGATGGTGGTCAAGAGTCGTGGCGTGCAGCAATGGCAACTGTCTGCTTGATCACGTAGGACGCTGCCGGCGACCTAAATACTCCTCTTGATTCATGAACGAGACGACTAACTTGGCACTTCCGAGCCGACCTCCGATACCGAACCGATGTGCCCCATAGTGCCGAAGCCGTTTACAGCCCACGACATGCAGTCGTGCCCAGACTAAGGAGGTATCTAGGACGCGCGGGAACAGAGGACCCGAGAATGACACGGGATCACATGATCGGCTTGCGATGAGCACATTTCATGACTCACCGTTGCATCTCTAGCGTCACATCGCTCTCTATTAATAATCCAGAGCCGATGCTAGCTGGCTAGACAAACTAGTAGCCCTTGGCGTCAACTCTACCTAGGACACTTGATGTTCGTGTAGACGAAAGGAACACAGAGCCAAATAGAATGGGAGATCGGTATTGTAGATGGAGCTATGTGCTAAGCGACGATAAGTGTGTGATCAACAACAAATTGCCAAGATCAATTGCCCTTACCCGGGGCTCATCATCTATGCTGCGAATAAACTTACTATATTCTATTCAATTCACCATTCCTCCAAGTAGTAAGCAGGCAATGGCCACACAATCGTATATGCTGTGCTTGGAGTTTGGAACATGAATAGGCCTTATTTAAAAAAGTACCATATGGGCTCAAACATGGTCTTCAAAGGAGCACCGAGTCAAGTATCACATGCTCAAGACGAAAAGCAATTCACATCGTCGTCAGCCTCGATCCCCCAAGAGAGAATCATTAGGTACGTAGGTAGTAGATAGATATATACAAGTATGTAGTAGTACAGTAGTAGCAACGCGGTTTTACGTTCAAGTTGCACGTAGACTGACTCCCATTTTAGGCCTCCCCAAATAACCCTGCCAAGTCATTCATTTCCTTCCAATGAGTGAAGGGGTGCGCGCGAAACTCGCGAGGGCTTGCAACAGAAGCCCCTCTCATACAGTTTTCGCCAAATCACCCTACCTACGCCAGATACATGCTACAATCATAATGTCCACGTGGGAATAGTTTCGACCCTTTTACTTCATGACGTCTCTGCGTAACATTTTTCATAGTCCTTAGCGGCCGCCGGGAAATGCTGCCGCTCCCATGCCCTGACCCATACCATGCAGCTTAGCCGCGAGTTGGGGGTAGTTCTCCTGAACCTGGATCTGGGTCCTTGTGGCCTCCGCGTATGAGAGGGCGTTAACGATCTCACCAGGAGTTCTGGCCAGCTCAGCAGCCCTCTCGAAATACTTAAGTGCCTCGGTGATCTTGCCCTGCTGCAAGAGAAGCTGGGCCATCGTAGCAACTGCAATATCGCACTCAGGATCGACTAAATAAACTGGTAAGCAAGGAGTTCCGGGAGAGAGGAATTATGAACTACTTACTAATCAGAGCCTTATTGCAGAGCTGCTCAGCCTCTGTGAACTCGGACTTTTGCTGGAACAATGTAAGGGCCTTGTTGATCAGAGGCAGGACGTTCATGGACATGGGCTTGGTCTGCTTCTCCATATCCATGGCAGTATCAAACTGTTGAATTGCTTCATCATATTTGCCTTGGTCAAGAAGGAGCTCGCCATAGTAATTATAGACATCAGGTACCCGGCTGAAGTTCTTAATGCATCGGCGGAAGGTAGCCATAGATGAGGCGACGGAACCCATCTTATACTGTGTTACACCAAGTTGAATATGTGAAAAGATGAATGTGTTGTCAAGGTCAATAGACTTCTGATAATCCTTTGCCGCGTTTTGCCACTCCCCATGGATAAAGTGGAGTTGGGCACGATGGTAGTAGATATCGGGATCGTCTTCGTTCTGCTTAATAGCACTTTCGATATCTTTAGCAGCATTATCGCGATTGCCTGCATTCTTGTTAGATAAACATTCAGACAGACAGGTTGGGGTGTATGTGTCTCACCCATTTCCAGGTGCATGCTCGCACGTTTTACGTAGCTCTGGGTCATAGAAGGGTCGAGCTCGATGCTCTTGTTCAAATCGTCCAAGGCCAGCTCTTGCGATCCCCGTAGACACCTGAAGGTCCCGCGCATGTTGTAGGCAAGCGCTTCAAACTCTTCCAAGTCGCCGAGCTCGAGGGCCTTCTCAAAGGCAGTAGCAGCCTCCTCGTAGCCATCATGAGTTTTCTTCTCCATAGCTCGGAGGCCGATCTGAAGTTGACCCTTTCCGGTTTCATCCGAGAGGTCTACTCCATCATCTAAACCGGCAGGTCGAGGCTTCTCGCGGAAGCTCTGGATGTAGTTGGAAACAAAAGTCGGGCTCGGGAGCTTGTTGGGGTTCTTGGTCTTGAGGATCTCCTCGGCTTTCTGTTCGGCAACCTTCTTAAGGAGCTTTTCAACTGATGTGGCACTGTGCTCGTTCCGGAACTCATCGATGATACAACTGGCGGTGAAGTCCAACAGAGACTCGCTGTACTTGTGAAGGTGCTCGTAGGCATTGGCTCGTCGGTTCAGAGCCTTGACATACAAGGGGTCGAGGTTGACAGCGGCGGTTGTGTCCTCGACGACCTTCTCCCACTCGCTGAGAGCATTGTAGCAGGCAGCTCTATTAGAGTAGAATATGGGATCGGGCTTGCATAGGATAGCTTTGGAGTACAAATCGATAGCCTTATTATAATCCTTGCTGCCGAACGCCTTGTTACCGGCGGCCTTCAACTTCTGGGCGAACTCATTCCGTTGCGCGGCGGTGAAGGTACTGACGGTGGCCTCGTCGATTTCGGGGAGCTCATCAGCGCTCTCTACGGTGGCGGGCTTGGGCTGTTCGGGCGCGGGGGCGGCCGACTTCTCTCCAGCCTCGGCCTGGCGCTCTGCCTCCTTCTTTTTCCGTCTCTCCTTCTTGCTTAGTTTGGGTTGCGCAGGCGTCTTAGACTTGGGTACATGGTCAGCTCAGACAGACGGACAAAACAAAAGAGCTGACGTAGTGCGGGTGGGTGGGATGGCTCACCGCGTCGCCATTTAGATAGTATACGACACCAGCTCCCGTCACAACAACAGCAACTCCGGCGATTGTGTAGACCAATGCCTTGTTCTCGGAAGCCCAATTGGTGAGCCGATCCCAGACGGAGGACTCGACTGGGATGGCGATGGGCTTGGCCAGATTCGGGACAGGCGGTGGTGCTGCAGAGGCGCCAGACATGGTCGGAAAGGCTGTGTAGAGGAATTAAGTACAGGGAGATACACCGAGTCGGAAAGGCAGTATTAAGATGGGCAACAGCACCACATGAGAGAGATTAAGACAAGAAGTCGGGCTGGTTGAAGGCGTTGGAGACCTATGGAGCTGGATGTGAGGCCAGGTTAGGTCGAGATAGATTGGTTGGCAATGATGCGCCTTGCCTTGGAGGAGCTTTTGATAAGTCAAAAAAATTAGCAGCGCGTCTCGAGCCTTGGCACTTGATTAGGTACCCTAGCCCCGACTTTTCGGGGAGTTTGTAGGTCATAGTATGCGCCGTTGATTGGTGCGTGAGGGGCTATCCATTCTTGTGTGTGAGCTCATACTCGGGAGATTCTGGGTAGGTACATATATCTTGTAGCTACGAATTCGTACTAAGGACTGAAATACGCCTCAAAAGAAGTAGATAAGATCAATATTGGCTTCGATGTAACCCAAATGATCTGGTCTAGACTCTAGATACGGATTCTGTTCTCATGTTTACCTCAAAGACGGCAATATAAATTGATTTTTATACAAATATGCTATGACGTATTAAGTACCGTTTTCTTCACACCTCTCATTTTTTCGCTGATGCATCATATAAGTACCTCTCCAGGTATGTATATACTTGTACAGTCGGATTCAAAACTGAGGATACAGAATGGACGAACTCCAGCTTTTCACCACAATCCGGTGTGACCCGGTGCTTTTGAAAGCCCCAGACCGACAGTTCGTCAATCTCGGCTGGAACCAGAGTCCGTCTCCTTTCTACATGCTTGACTTCCACCGCGACCGTATGCTCAACGGCGCCATCCACTGGGGCTGGGACGCTGCTATTAGAATACTAGAAGGGGACAGTGGGCTTACAACCCTGGAGGCTCTTTTACAAACAAACGTACCCGAAGTTGCTGATGCGCCCTATCGGGCCAAGGTCCTCATCGATCGGGATGGTGTATTGAGTGTTGTAAAGGGACCGACAGCGTCAGTCAGTTTAAACAATCTTTTCCCCTCCCACCTTCCAGCACCATCCGATCAGGTTGTTCAGGGGTCTTCGGAAGGCAATATTCCTCAAAGGAATTTCGAGTTTGAGATTCTGGTGGATAGACAGATTACGGCAAAATCCGAGTTCACCCACTTCAAAACCACGCATCGGCCTATGTATGACGGGGCAAGAGAGCGAGTCGGCATCCTCAACTTCACCGACAAGAAGGAGGTGCTTCTTGTCAACAGCGAAGATGGATCCATCATGGAAGGCAGTATTACGACGCCTCATTTCTGGCGTAATGGTAGATGGGTCACCCCACCAATCCCAAAGAATTATGATATTTCACAAGGAAGCGGTGGTAATTACGGCACAAGTAGAAGGTGGGCACTGGAGAGGTAGGTTTAGTAGTGTTTCGACCTTTTTGCCGAGATTTGCGCTGAAATCCGTAGGAACCTTGTCGTCGAAGAGATTGTCTATGTCGACTCGCTCGTCGATGGAGAAGAAATCTGGATTAGCAATGGCTTGAAGGGCTTCGTCCATGGCAAAGTGAAGCTGCCCTAATCTTTCTACATATTGAAACGACCCTGAGTGACCTATACCCCTAAGCCCCAGTTAATGAGGCAATTCGACTATTACGCATCCAAGGCCAACAATATCAACAGACTCAATGAGGAGTCGTATGTTCAGGTAAAGCACAAGGCATTCAAGTAATTTTGCAGAAATTCAACGACAATTGCAGCAAATACCTAGCTGTGTGGTGGTGTAGAAAACCGAAGATGCAGATGACTAAGTTCGTTCAGTCTGGCACCAAAAACTCTTTATTTCTTTGCCCCTCCTCCTATTAAATGTGGTTAAAAATAACCCCCTTGTAATTGGCCAAGTCCGGACGAATATCAAGATATCACATAGTCGCCTCGGATGCATTCGCTAGTGTCATAGATGCAATACTTTTATGTTGTACCTGGGAATTTATGCTTGTCGCGGTCCTATCAAGAAGTGTCGTTTGATAGACTCAATATTCAGCTAATGCTCGAATTGTATTGATTTTCGAGACAACAATTTGGTAGGTCATTTGGACAGGTTCCGAAGCTCAACCCCCCAGCGTAGCTCGATCGACTGTTTCTTCAAATCTATCATTTCCTTGTAGTGATTGATTTGTGTCTCATAATGTTTGGTTTGTGCCTCATAATGTTTGGTTTGTGCCTCAAAATATTTGGTTTGTAGTGCAAGTTTCTTCTTATAACGACGATCGTCTTCGCGGATCTTCCATAACTCTATACCGAAGTATAAGAGAATAGATAAGAACAACGTAGGTCTGTTTAATGGATGAGGATGGGTGCATACTAATACGGGCCTGAACCGTATCTGGGCTCGTGGTCGAATTCGTGGCATGGCGATTGAATATTTTATGATGTTCTCGTAGTGCCTAGTGTTTAAAACGCGGGCTCTTGGGAAGATCAAGCGTGAAAAGCAGAAGCCTAGGCCTTCAGCATGTCTTTATCAGAGTATTAGTGTCCGAAGAGAATAGGGAGATGCCAGGAGGGAAGTTAGGGAGAGTGATCAATCACTTATATAACTCATCATACTTAAGTAGGTAGTATGCAAGTTTTGGATTCCGAGCTTCTGCTCTGCACCTTATTGAGGCCTACAGCCAAACCTGTTTAAGTAGCTACCACGTGCGCCTTCCTCGACCTTTGCAAACAATCGGGGAAAAGGCAGAAATTACAGAGGAAGGGGCGCTTTAGTTTCTGTTCCATGTTCTGTCTAGTAGATATGAGCTTTTCCTCTCCTTGTCTGTTTTCTATCTCGTCGTCTCATGAGCCGATCCCATACCTTTTATCAAGACCAAGTCTCCAGCATTATATATCCCAGCATCGCCTTTTCTGAAGAACCTAGAGCACCAACAAACCTAAGTTTTTGAGGTACATATTGAACTATATCGGGTTGTAGTCTGCCGCAACCTCGCTTTGTCGTCGCCCATACAGTTAATCAAAGTTCTCAATATTCAAAATTCACCATGGACTCGCTTTACTCGGCACAGAATGAATACAAGAAAGAACACGGCCTGACCAAAGTCAGGGCCATCCACAATCAAAACTACAAACGAAATGGAACCAAGGTAGGTGATATATAGTGTCCGAATCCTCGTAGCAGAGCACTGCGACTCTGAGAATATACTAACCTTCCAATGAAAATAGTCCTACGTTCATCTCTTGCGTAAATACAACTTCGAACCAACGAAGGCGGGTCCCTATTTCCGTGTCAATCGCCCCAAGCAGAGAGGCCTTATCTCGGAGAAGTTCAGGGCTGCCCTTGGTGGTCGTGTTACCCAGGAGCGGGTCCTTGTCAAGAAGGAGAGCGCCGAGCCCGGCGCCGGTCACGGTGAGGTCACTGCTGAAGACTCGCAGAACGACATGCTGTAAGTCTTCAAAGGCTTTCAACTAGTTTTTGAGCTTTTTAACTTGGCATCTATTTGTGATATCAGCCACTAACTTCAATTTATACAGCTATCTGTGCAAGGTCACCGTTGGAACGCCCCCTCAAAGTCTGATGTTAGACTTCGATACCGGCTCAGCTGATTTCTGGGTAAGCAATTTAGCGTGTAAACACTCCTCTTGCAATTTACTAACCGTCATCAGGTGTTTTCTAAAGCTCTAAGTTCATCTGAAGAGAAAGATCACAACGTGTTTGATCCTAATGAATCAACCACATGGGGGTCATTACCCGGAAGGAGTTAGAAAATCGAGTACGGTGATGGCTCCAGCGCCTCTGGCATTTGTGGCGTCGACACTCTCACAGTCGGTGGCCTCTCGATAAAGAAACAAACAGTCGAAATCGCCAAAACACTTTCGGACCAATTTGTGAGTAATACGGGCGACGGCCTCCTTGGCCTCGCATTCAGCAAGATCAACACAGTACAAAACGGTGACAAGGCCGATCCCCAAGCGACTCCCGTCGAAAACATGATCAAGCAAGAAGATATTCCAACAGAATCAGCATTGTTCACGTCGGCTTTCTATAGCTCGCGAGACGCCGTCACCTCGAAGTCATTCTACACTTTTGGCTTCATCGACCAGGGACTAGTCGACGAGTCAGGGGAGGAAATCCATTGGGTCGACATAGACAATTCTGAGGGCTTTTGGTCCTTCCCGTCGGAGTCTGCGTCAGTCAACGGTGAAAAAATCCCCAGAGACTCCAACACCGCCATCGCCGATACGGGCACGACGCTCGCGCTCATGTCCGATGACGTTGCAGACGCACTGTACGCACAAATTCCCGGCGCCACTTACAGCTGGTTTAACCAGGGCTACATTTTCCCCATAAACACCACGGCAGATGACCTCCCGGATTTCAAGGTCGATGTCGGTGGCAAGGAGTTCCATATACAGAAAGAAGATCTCGCGTTTGCTCCCACTGATGATGGAGAGAGTTGGTATGGCGGCGTTCAGAGCCGTGGCATCTTGCCTTTTGACATCCTCGGCGATACCTTTTTGAAGAGCGTTTATGCCGTAAGGGTTCTTCTTTCCTACTCTTCCTCCCTCCAGTTATTACACCTGAGTTCTTTATCCTCCGTACAATCGATTACTAACATGTGTGGTTTCATATAGATATGGGACCAAGGAAACAATCGCTTCGGCGTGGTCCCCAAGATTGAGGAGACGCAGAACCTGACGCCTCCCACGGCCACAGGGGAGGAAATCGGCGAGGAGAGGACGAGGGTCACCAGCGTTATCATGGCGGCCGCCGATCGTATTGACCCCGTTAGCGTTCCCCTTTAGATGGTGGAGCCTCATCTTTACGATTGATGGAATTTGTCTTCTGGGTTTGTTTCTACAGAATGAAAGTGGGATGGGATGTGGCAAAGTCGTAGAAGTGGTCGAGACTTGGGCCATAGCAAGTAACCCTGACCGCGCTAATGGTCTTTCCTCGTTATATCTAGACTAGGGCAAAAGAAGATGGGCCCGCATAGGCAGGAGAAGGTAGATTGAATCAAATTACCTAGTATACTACATAGTTCGTGTACCTCCTTCGCGAGTGACACACATCATCCACGATAATTAGAATGTTCTTAATTCACAAATTTGAAAAATTTACTTTACTTATGTGCCTTTTCACTGTCAATAGCTACTGGCCAGTCTACGTAGAGTAATACTTGGTAAGAGAGATGGGGGTGAAGGAATAGGGCTAATAGGTCAATAGTAATAAGTAGATATGGAGCTCAGGGCAAAGATGTGCACAAGTGCAAAGAAACATTCGTTCATTCACAAGTAGACGAAAAGTCAAGTATGGAGGCCACGAACAAGGTGTGTAGTATTTAGGTTTATAGACCTTCAGGGAGAGGCGAGGTCGATGCCTCGCGGTACGGTACCTTGACCAGGAAGCCTCCATTCCATTCACCCTGTACCCATCAATCGATCCATTCGCTCAGTCAGTAGCCACACCTCCTTCCATGGATTCCGATCTTCTCAGATCGATCTCATTCATGCAGTAAAAACAGCCAGTAGTAGCAGTGTAAAGCGACAACCAGTCTACCCCCACGTCAGACAGACAAGACAAGACAAAAAGTAGGTAGGTATATCCGAACCGAACCGAATCGAACCGAGGCAAGTCTCGTCTTGCAAAGGGATATAATATGAGAATCATCTCCACGACGGACACACACACGAGCGACCAAAAGCGAAGACGAGTCGAAACCTCTCTCCTCTGACCAGAATCAGTCCCATTCCATCCAAACGAAAAAACCAAGCAGAGACAGTGAGCCCTGGCCTTTAAGATTCTTCATACGCGATTCCGCCCCACCCAGATGGGAAGAGAAGCCTGTAGCTGTAAAAAGCAAGCATATGTCAAATGGTGAAAGAAGAAAACTCCCCCAACGCCCTTGCAGAATGACCCGTCCAGAACACACTGATAGGGAAATGGCAAGAACCGACGCCGAAGGATACCGAACATGAGAGTCAGGATTGGGAGATATTGTGTGGGGGAGACCAAACTGCTTGCGGAGTCATTCGAGTTGGTCAGTATCTGCTGGAAATTAAGATAGCTTGATAATCGATGTATTGTAGGCTCTTGAAATACGAGCGTGATCCAACGATAAGGATAGGTACCGAGCCGAGAATCTTGAATCCCTCGCTGTGTACTGTTAAGAGATAACCATGCTTCGATCCCCCTTAGGCTAGTGTAGATAATCATGGTTTTAAGCGTGATTGAGCGGTAGACAGGGAAGATTTACTGAGAGTAGTAGACACCAGGAGGAGGGTAGTAATATCCGTCCGGGCTAGGCGTAACCATGCCATTCAAACCGACATTAGGCATAGGGTAACCCTGTGAGGCAGGGTAGGTATAGGGGGCCATGGGGGCTAATTGAGAGGCATCGTAATAGTACACCATTCCGTTGACCTCTTGGGTAATAAGATTGGGATTCTGTGAGTTTTGCACTGTAGACTGAGCACCTCCAATTTCGTTTTGAGGCTGTTGACCTGGTTGCGAACCAGGAACAAAGGTAGTTGCGCTCGGGGCCATGGTGCCAGGATAGGGAGGCGGTGGATAATAATAGCCTTGCTGCGGCTGCATCATTTGATAAGGTGGGTAGTAACCTTGCTGCGCGAATTGATTAGGTTGGAAAGGAGCAGCATGAATAGCACGCTCCGGTATCTGCGAAAGAGGCGTCCCGGTTGAGTGCTGCGAAGGGTAAGACTGGTGGCGAGGGTGCACATCTTGGCTCAAGCCATTTGATACCTGGACAGGAACTTGCTGATGAAAAGCCTGGTGGTAGGCATTCTCTGGAGACTCGATGCTGGCGACAGAGACGGTTTTCTGCGGGCGAGGCTGGTGCATCGGGATGGGAGCGCCCCGACTTTCCGTAAATGGAGGTTTTGGAGGGAGAGGGTGCGTCTGGGGTTGGGGTCGTTCGTTCAGAACAGGATGTGAGCTGTTCATGGGCATCACAACTGGACCCTCTCCTGCCGGGGGTATCCTTTGATCTTGTCGGCTCTGGGGAGGTAGTCTGACGACTGGTCGAGTCGAGTCATACGGAAGTGCAGGACGAGACACAACCGAGCCAGTTGGGGAGGTAATATAATCTCTAGTCATATCCTGGACGATGGACGAACGGCGACTAACAGCAATGCTAGGAGAATAGGCACTTCCAGCATAGGCGCTGCCACCAAAAACACTTGTTCTCCTCGAAAATCCTCCAATAGACCCCAAGCCAGATCTGGGTTTGCCACGCAATCGCTGGTTCGGACGCATAGCACGAGGAATGAATATAAACGACCGATCAGTAGCCGGGAAGACGTAACGATGCGGAAAATCAGGGACGGAAATCCTGACCGGCTTGTCTCGTCTCAACGGCGGTCTGTGATCAGGCAGTTTGGTGTATTGCTTGATAGGTACGCCAGAGAAGACGATGGGTTCCTTCAAACCCGGGAAGAAGACCCTTATTTGGGCACTTCCTAATAGCTTCTCCGTGGACATCTTTCGATTGATGGGCGTCGAGCTTTGGGGACAGGTGGGAATGAAGCCGTTGCCGTTGGGTGGCCCATCGTCAGCAAACGAGGATCGTGGCTGCCGGACGGGTGGGGCCTGCGTGACAGTCTCATGCATATCGTGGGCCCAAGGGGCAGATATTGTAGGGTCGGCAGGGTTATGAATCGGATAGCTGCTACTGTCAGTACATGGTGATAATCGACTTGGGTGAAGTGCTTACTTGGTTGGAGCGAAGGGGCCTCCGATGCCACGACCTCTCCCACGAGAAGGCCGGCCATATGGACGAAATCCATTGGCAGATGGCCCAGTGTGTCTGTGGTCGTGCATAAAAAAGGCCCCCCGATTAGGGACGAAAGAGGGATCCTCATCCCGCTTGCGCCTGTATTCTTCATGTTCGGTGCGGCGTCGATCGCCTACGGATTCTTGTGCACCATCTTGTGATGGGGCGGCCACGGAGTTTGAGCTGACCACGATGGGCGCAGCTGTTTTAGCCGGGGACTTCGGAACATCTCCGAATTCGAGCTGTTGCACCGGGGCGTTCTTATCGGAGACACTCAAGCCGTTCATCATAAACTCGGTGTCGGACACGGCATCGTTGCTCGATTTTGAGATCTTCTGGGCGGCAGAGCCGGGTGCAGGCTTGGAGGGCGCTTTTCTGTTCCCGTTGGTGCTCACAGTGCGACCAGCTATCTTCTTTTTCACTGGCGGGGCTGTAGGGGAGGCATCTTCGACGTTACTAGTGTCGCTGTCATCGGCAGCGTCAACATCGTCAGAAGCCAGAGAACCGTCGCTGAGCGAATCGTCATCTATGTCGAGCTGATCGAGACCGCCCTCGTCCTCGCCCTCGTCTTCAACGCGGCGCCTATGGCCGATCAACTTTCTCCTTCGAACGCCAGCCATGGTGTGGGAGCGTGGCAAAAGTGCGATGCGCTAGACTGATGGACAACGGCAGCAGGAGATCACCACTCAAGCCCAGGCCGGAGAGATAGGCACGGGTCTACCACGAGTAGCAAAATCACGAGGTCAGCGCCGTGGCCGATGCTGATGTCATACGTGTCGGTGCACGATAGAGGACCAACAGGTGGTGAGGTTGAGGGACAGTATGCGGTAATCAAACTAGAACCATAAGAGGCGAAAGAACCGCCGGCGGTGCAGGAAGAATGAAAAAGGTGTTGAGACAGTCAATTAGAAAGCCACGGCGCCTATGATGCATACAGGAGCCCTATATAACAGCAGGATCGCCCGTCTCGCAGCTCCGCGGCGTGATCGAATCGAATCGAGTCGGGCCCGGTCGGGTTGAGTCGAGGCGGTACGGTGCGGTGCGGCCTGGTTGGAGTCGAGGCAACAAATTACAAGGTAAAACAAGACAACGGAGTTAAGAGGAATGGAAAGACACAAACACAAACTAGAATGGTGGATCAAGAAGAGAACCCCCGCGCCCGGGCAGATGCAGTAGTATAAAAGCCTGGAGACCCGGAGAGAGGTTGGGGGGGTTTGCTGGACAGCGACTTTGGCTCTAGGAGATATAATTGTGACGGGGAGGGAGGACTTGTGTGAAGCGGACGTGATGGACGGGATCCAAAAGTTTCGATGAGGTGAAGTCGAGCTGGCGAAGAGAGTGACGGGGGGGCTACCTAGCGTCAATGGTGGGTAGGTAGGTAGCAATGGGTGGTAGTTGTCAGTGGGGAACCAGCACGGGCAGGAGCTAGGTTCACTGTAGGCGCATTGCCCCATGGGTGGATAACAAACCGGACCTGTTTAGCTGGTAGCTGGGAACAGCCAAACCCGTCCGTCTGCCGGCCCTCTCTCAGGTGCTGCCGGGCAGAGGAGAGCGACGACCTGCGGTGTTGGAATGACGGCAACGATGGAATGGGTCGTAGCTCTTTAACAGACCCACTATTGTTCACTGCTCCCGGCCTTGGGGTTTGTTGCAGAAGCAGCAGGAACGTGAACCTCGCTCGCTCGCTCCCGTAACTCTTGATCTGGTCCCTTGCTACGGAGTGAGCGAGCGAATGAGAAAGCTACGACATGAAGATGCTGACGATGGTGTACCTACCCATCTAGGAACAAGTTGCTGCCTTGCAACGAGCTACTGTACCTCGATACAAAACACTAAATGCCGCATAAGGACATCATGTAGATTAAGAAATGACCGACTGCCTCTTCTCATGTTCATGTTCGCTTGGACGAGAGAACCCCACGCCGCTCTATTGGTCACCGTCTCTGCTGGGCTGACAGCATGTACCTCCGTGTGTATGCATCGACTGGCTATCAGCGCCCGCGCCCACGCCCAGTCGTCTAGTACCTCGCCTAGTACAATTGGTATTGTTGGTATTGTATACAATGCTCCCCTTCCCCCCCGAGGCTCGGTGGTCCTTGATGGCGCTCAAGCCGCAAGAAATAAAACGAGCCCTCCGGGTCCAGACGTCGGGCTGCGCGCACAAATACACGCGGCAGCCTCCCAGACTCCGAGTCTTCGTGCATATAGCGTCCGAACTGAGCCCAATCATCCTTTTGCACGCGGATCCAGTCAACAAATGCTGCAGCCATCTAGGTTAATGTGTTGCGGTCAATGACAGCAACATTGGTCGTGGTTAGTACCACAGAGCGGCCTGGCCGCTTCTATACTCTACCTTCATTCCTACTGAATGCCTTGTCTTCAAGCATGCGTGTATAATTGCGCGATATGCTATGGGTATATATAGCTACTGCTACCGTTACTGAGAATGAAAGGCCAAGACACGTGTTAGCGTCCAGAGATATAGAAGACCTCTGCTCAGAATCATGGTCTATGCCAATTCCCATGCCATTCAGCAATCGCTTCCGCACGTCTCTATGTGTTGTTGCTGTTCGGAGCTGGAACTAGCACTCCGGTATCGCTTAGTGGCGGCCATCTCCAAACTCAATGTGCCACAAAGAGATAACAAGCTACCTAGGTTCTCCAGCTTCCTTGCTTTGTTCAACCTTAAGAGCGCGAATACAATAGAATTGCTAATAGTAGCTGGTTTGCAAGCTGATGTTGGGTGTTTGGCGCTCGGATTACTGGCTGATGCCAACCAATGTGCTTTCGCGGCCCTGTCACAAGTATTCTCTGGGTAAATGCATCATGCATCACCCGCATAGTTGACCTGTAGGTTGGAAACAAGTCGCTCCATATCACAATGTCCTTGGCGGACAAGTCCGCAAACCACAGTTTTACTCGAGACGAACGATACAAGACCAGAGTTTGACCGAACTGGGTAGACTCGGGGTTGTACATACTATTGCTATCTTTTCTCTTGCTACCTAGGTATCTAGGCAGAGATCATCTAATCGAAACTTCAAGCCTCTACTCTGAGTTACCAACAAGTCCAACTGCAGTACATAGCACAACCGTCGAAACAATTACGGAGACATTGTGGCCAGATCGGATAATCCTCAAGAGGGAGGCATTCAGTTACGGTTGCAATTAGGCAATCATGTATCAAAAGTGGGCAGCCTGATGCTTGAAGGAAGCTATCTTCTGCAAATTGGGCTTGTTGGGAAAGATACAGTACAAAGCAATTTGAACAGTTGCCATCATATCGAGTATTTAGTCTGACGATGGTAGGCTGCGGCTTACGTGGAGGATATCAATTTCTACGATCGGGGTATTAATAATTAGGCAGACAAGTGCTTCCTCACATCAGCGTGGTAGTACACCTCCAACTATTGATACCTTATGTACACAGACGTCAGGATAAGATGCGGAGAATAGACAAGTCTAACTACTCCAATACAAGAGCAAGTTACATACAGATGACGAATCAGAAGTTCGCGGGAGGATAACACACAATCGAACACCTATGCAATCGCGCAAACCAGAAGATGCTAGATTATTTAAATTGGATTAGTCAGGAAGCCGAATGTCCTTGTTCTGCCTGTCTGCGAAGCGGATGACGACTCTAGACTGATGGCTATCGAAAGCCAAGACACCCGAAAAGGCCGAAAAGCGCACTTGAGGCAAAAAGCAAGGCAAACAAGCACCTACCAGAGGCAGCTTAGTCACAGGAACCTCCAAATAAAATCTATCAGCTAGAAGTACGTACATACATACTCGGCAAGGCTGGCAAGATTGCAATAACACTGCGTGAAAAATACCCTTACCTCAAGATATTGATACCGGCAAAGAACCACGACTACCAGCTGACATAGTAAAGCTTCAAGCATCGCTTTCTTCCTTGGGCGACAAGATGGCATCAACACCACCAAGAACGCATTCTTGCAAATACGATTAAGAAGATAAGCTACGTTTGAAGTACCTGCCACCACAGAATTCATGCCTAAAACGCCGACTCCCTTCATGGGGTAGGTCGAGAATAGCGGCCAAGAAGGTTTGGCTCAATTTATAGGTAGAAGACTTCTTTCTATTGTGGCTTTGGGTTGTTATGAGTCCTTTCTTTTCGCCTGTGACGCTATGATGCTTCGGTCGCTCGTGTCTCGAATCTTCGTCTTCCTTTTTCCGCTTTATGTCTCGGACTGCATTCCTCCACGAGTACAAACACTTTATTTCCCCGTCCTACTAATTGTTAACCTCTTTCGAATACCATATTATAACTTTTGCGAATATGTCAAACACTATCAGTACTAAAACGCCAAATATTGAGGTCATCGGTACCAGACAGCCTGACGTGTCATAAGTTAACCGGTATACCGTCCGAGTCGTCACGATGAACGCAGCAGGATATGTCGCCTTGATCTACGCAAAGAAGGGGAATTGATACAAGCTCCCCGGAGATGGCATGAGATGGATGAGGATCACGGCGAGGCGGGAGGAGACGGGAGCGCTGGTTTCTATGCGCAAAACCGACGGTTGCATTGCTAACACTTGAGGTGTTCCGTAACGGCGTCGCGGACGTGATTAACGTGCCTGAACTTACGGAAGAGGAACTCGTAGATGGGCTTATGCATGAATGGGTACAGCGCGTCAGGGGTTCTGTGCAACCAGCGTCGGCCGGTTTATTCAAGATCGAGATGTCTGCTTGCCTGGCGAAGCTATCAAGAAGTTCCAAATATGAAAATAACAGATCATATGTTGATAGTTGTGTGTTGTTACCTAGTGTAGTTAAAAAAGAAAAGGAACAAATTAACAGTGAAAGCGTGGCGGACTAGACCTGGCATATGAGATGATTGATTGTCTCATCCTCGATAATTCCCCAAAAGCATACCATTGAAAGAACAAAAGCAAAATCAATGACGTTCGCACTTTACGTAAATAATCACTCGAACAAAATGTATAACAATTGCCTTTCTGTTTCACCTTTTAGTCTGGGCTCAGGCTAAAAGCGGCATGGCTTAGGACACGACGTTAAACACCACTACTGCCATGATTACCTACCACGCTGGCTGTATGTGCTTGCGAAGGCCATATCTGCCTGCAAGTGGCGGGAGGCCAAACCTCATTACCTATAAAAGCTATAGAAAATACACAAGTAGCCGTAAGTCAGCCTTCTCACCCCCACCACCATTCACCACCATTACAACAACAGTACCTATTCCACCCAACGCAGCTCGAAAGTAATCTGCCCATCATCTCTCAAACAGACTCGAGAACATCAAAGAATTTGAATGTATGTAGGTGCCACTCTTAAACTTTCATTCTCGTCGGTGGCTATAGAGGGTTTGTACCACGCATTCCCACTATTCCAGCCGCATGTGCTATCCCTTTTCTCCTCGCCAAGCCCTCCAGGTGATACGTCGAATAAGCACTTGGGGGTGTTGATTGTGCACATTGTTGCACCTGTGTATGCCTACGCGTACCTATGTACCTGGGGTCCGTTACAACTAAATCGACACCTGCAAGTACTAGTACGGTACTTACTTACGCAAACCTTCCATCACCAAGCTCACTTCTCCTCCTTCTCCTCATCTTCCCTTTCCCCGTCATTCATCGATAGGTGACCATTGTTGTCTTTCCACCGCACGATAGTTTTCCTTGTTATTACGTCCATCACCGATCATTTGAGCTGCAGGCTTCAATTGCTCTGTGACCATTGTCATCCACCTCTCTCAATTGTCTACCTACCCGGCTGACCGCCTCGTTACCCTACCGGCGCTAATGATAACGAATTTGGCAGGCAACAAGAGCAATTAGAGTTCAGTGTCCTAGCAACTATCTATGACAGTGGTGCTCGGCACGTATAGCATTTGCCGACAACAGTGCAAGTGCACATACCCGAAAAAAAAACAATTGAAAACAAGGCATCATCATAGATCATAGATCGGTCGTCGGCCATTTACCTCCTCGAGGACAAGCAAGCATCAGCCCATACAGGTAGGTCTTGGTTGTCCCATGCCTCTCGAGCCGGTGGATGCATGTACATACTGTACATTTCTAGTGCACTTTACATGGACCTCAGTGCCCACCTCCGCTTTTCTAGTCACTCTTTCTCCACCCCGCCGCCTGCGCTACTGCACAATCCATGCCGCTCTCACCCATACCCTCTCCCTACGCTAGGCTGCCTACAGTAACCACTTCTCGTCACTCTGGGGCCTGAAATGCTCTCCTCTCCCTCCTTCCCTTCCTCTCACCTCTCTAGCTCTGCCCAAGCACTGGTGGCTCTCCATCAACCACCATCTCAACCATCATCAACGCTGTCGTCAACTTTCTTCCTAAAGCATCAATACTTCACCAGACAGCCTACATTCAATTTTAAAGCGCTGACATCACTGTTCGGAGCAGCCCACGTGCACCGAAGATGGCTTCGTCATCGACAACCGCCACCGCCGACACTTTGATCACCCTCAAGGTCAATTTCGACGGTGCAACTCGTCGGTTCAAGATCCCACTCAGGGACCTCGGCTCCAACACTTTCGAGGACAAGGTATGTTTTATATTGAATCTGGATCTACTATCAGACCTCACAACCACTGACATCGGCTTCGCTAGGTCCGATCTTTCCTACAGATCCCCGCTGACACAGCCGCTGTCATCGAAAGGTACTCGGACTCCGCCACCACCTTTGTTGTCCTCAGCCCGACAAACGTTTCCGTCTACAAGCAACTGTACAGAGCTGCCAAGGCAAAGCAGAAGTTGAAGCTTCGTGTTACCACAATCCCGACTGAACCGGTCAAGGAAATTCCAGTCCCCAAGCCAGTCACAATAGAGGATGTGCCTGAGGAAGAAGCCCAGGCAGCGACGGTGACCCATCCTGAACCTGAAAAAGAACCGGAACGAGAATCTCAGGAAGGAGTAGAAAGCAAGAAAGCCGAAGCGCCTGTGAACGAAACACCGGGAGTCATCGACACAGTCACCGCTCCGCAGACCAATCAAGATTTCCCCTCCTTCGTTAAGGAATGGCGAGCTCGAGGCAACCCGAGAATTCACCTGAGACGGGACCTCAATGGCACAGAAGTTATAGATTTTCTTGAATCATTCAACGAGAACGAGCCGTTGGTTACCCGTGCATCTGAAGAAGCCACCTCCTCCAGCTCTGCTCAGAACTCTTCCGCCACTACCTTGGCTAATCTCATGCGTGAGGCTTATACCAGAGAAACTAGTGCCAGCGAATGGACATCCTCTGTCTGTTCCAGTTCCATGAGATCTATCCCCAGGTCTCAGGCGCTGAGGGACCTCATGGCTAGGTCAGCAGCGCGGTTAAGCAAGATGGAGGTACCTAAGCCTCCTACCCCAGTCATTAAGCCTACAACCCCGGTCATAGAGGAAACTGAGGTCAAGGAGACTGTCGTTGAAGAGGGAGAATGCATGAAGCGGCCATTTACTGTCTGCTGCAACAGCTGCGACCGATCCGTTCCCGAGGCACATTTCCATTGTTCTATATGTGACGAGGGCGACTTCGATCTGTGTCAAGAGTGTGTCAATCGTGGCATCACTTGCTATGGCGATGGACACTGGCTCATCAAGCGAACTGTCGTTGACGGTGACATCAAGTGCAGCAGCACTCATGTTGCTCCTAAGTCAGCCAGACCCGCAGCTTCCAAGTCTGCCCTGTCACCATCCAATTCATCAATCACTCTCCCTACTCGACCCCTTTTCACCCCGTCAGTTTCCTGCAATTTGCCTGCGGAATATACCGCTCGAACTTGTAACTGCTGCGTGCAGGAATTCCGAGAAGAGGAGTTTCTTCATTGCACAACGTGTGATGATTACGATCTCTGCAAGTCTTGTTTCGCCAAGAACCAACATGGTCATCATCCCAATCATGGCTTTGCCCCCGCCGTCAAAGGCGTTGTTTTTGAACACGCAGTCACCTCGAGAATGGATCCTGGACGCAATGTTCTTCATAACGCTATCTGCGATGGCTGCGATAAATACGTACGGGGTATTCGCCACAAGTGTCTCGACTGTCCCGACTGGGATTATTGCACAGATTGCGTGAAAAGTAAAGGCTTCATCCACGCTAACCACCGTTTTGTTGCTATCTACGAGCCCCTAGCAGACAGACCTTTCCGCTCCACTTCGCGTGCTACCCATTACGGTATCAGTTGCGATGGTCCGTTGTGCTCTTCACGTTCAGGTCGCGCTAGATATATCGTCGGTGAGCGATACAAGTGCGCTGTCTGTCACGACACTGATTTTTGCGCCAATTGCGAAGCCAATCCTGCCAACACCCATAATAAGACACATCCACTGATTAAGTTCAAGACGCCAGTGCGGCACGTCAGTGTTACGACTACCGGAGAACACGAGGATGGACAACGTCTGCCCACAATGGGTGACAAGTCGCACCGTGCTCGCACGACGGCACAAAGTCCCAAGCACAAGCCTGCCTCGCCAGTGGAAAATATCGTAGCCACCCCTGTTCAGACAGTCGTCAACGTTCAACCGCAGGCGGCAGTAGTGTCTCCACTCCTATGCAACATGGTCCAGTTCATGGAGGAGGTCAAAGAGATCAAGGAAGAGCCTGAGATTAAAGAGGAAACTAGCGATCTCGAGGCTCCGGCTCCCACAAAACCTCTCCAAGCAGACCCTGCCAACACTGATCTTGTGGCGGTTTACAAGTGGGATACCATCCAAGATGGCTCCATTCTCCCGCCCAACCATACTTTTTCACAGACATGGGTCCTTCGAAATGAAGGCACAGTCCCATGGCCTGCCGGATGTGCCGTTAAATTCGTTGGTGGAGATTATATGGGCGCTGTTGACCCTGCTCACCCTGCTGGGATCCATGAGCTGGTCTCTGCTTCCGAATCTACTATCTGTTACGATGCCCTGAACCCGGGCCAAGAGTTCCCTTTCACCGTATTGATGCGCACTCCGGATCGTGATGGAAAGGTTATCTCATACTGGCGCCTGACAACACCAGATGGTGTCAAGTTCGGCCATAAGCTGTGGTGTGATGTTACTGTTCAGGCACTGCCGAAGGTCGAGGTTCCTGCTGTCGCTGAGTCTGAAACCGAGGTGGACGAGACGTGCTCGGCAGCTATTGAGGGAAGTCGCATGATCATCCCCAAGCTGGACCACGAATCTCCCTCTGCCAGTATTCACGAGGCTCGATCAGAGGTCGAAACCTCGACTGAGACTGAGACTCTTGCCCCATCTGCCGATGACGATGATGGTTTTGAGGATTGTGGTGGTGATGATGATTGGGCCGAAGAATCCGACAGTGGCTTTATGACAGACGAAGAATACGATATACTCGACGCCTCTGACGAGGAGTTCCTCTTTGAGCAGCAGAAAAAGCTCTCAAAGAACTAATCTGAGGCACATGCTGCTGCAGGATAGCCTTGGCCTTAGTAGTATGCGATTCTTTCTGAATGGTTGGCAGGCAAACAAGTTCATTGCTGTGTGATTAATTTCGGATCTTTTTTGCAGCGTTCGGTTTCACGGATCTCGTTTTCCCCTGATCTCCTCTACTCTGACGTCGGCTCGATGCCACTAAATTCAATGCCGGTGGGCCCTGCCTTCCTGATGATATGTATTCTTGATACACTCGTTAACAGAATGAATTGCGACTGAATACGCTGGGCTGCTCTGGGCTTGATAGGTACTGAAATTGAGTTCTCCTTATACCATGCATCCCATTTTGTGCTTGTGACTGTACCAAGTTGTTGAGTAATTTGTTATTTTCCTAGAAATACGTCGTATCTCACCTCAAAAATGAATATACTTGTCGTTTACACTTCTCAAACTCGTGATATATCCATGTTGCATTATTCTACCAGTGACCTGAATAGTTGTAGTGAATGTATTGGTTCCACGGTATTCCCGTCTTGTCTCGTGTTTTCGTAGAGTCGTGGGCTGGCTGGACTAGATTATCATTGATGATAGTTTGTCTCTTTATGTACGAACCATGCGTTCGAGAGAGGACCCTTGATAAGTCTTATGAGATCTGCTGTGTTCAGGAAGGTCGTGCCGGTCTTATTGGAGATGCGATGGATCGAGAAATTAGTAGTTTGTCAACATCTTGAGCATAACGGACGTTGTTTGTGATCGGTCTTCTATTCAGCTATATTTTGACTAGATGGATACGGATAGATCGAGAAACGTTGAACACGAGGAAAACAAAAACAAGAACCCAAACTCCTGTTCAATGAGGCCTATTCATGCGTTGTTTACACGGTGGTACGTAGGGACGTAGCGTCCTACTAACCCAACCCGACTCAACATCTCCTGCTCAAATCAGTCTGACCTGCACCGGTCTAGTCGTCATAACCCCCCTTGGCCCCAATGACACCCTCGCTCCGCCCGCTCTTCCTGCGGCGCCCGACGGCCTCGCGGAGCCACTCGGTGAGGGTGAAGCCCCAGTGGCCGGCGACGAGGACGCCGGAGAGGACGTTGACGACCTTGACGAGGAAGGTGAGGATGCCGTCGCGGCGCTCCTCGACGGAGAGCAGGATGGGCTCGATGTCGTACTTGAAGAACAGGCCCGGGACCATGCGCTCGCCGACCTGCTTGCTCTGCTCCGTCACGGCGTACTGGTTCGTGAAGATGGTCTTGGTGCTCGCGCTGCCGCCGGCCACGGTGTAGATGGTGGGCACCACCGACATGAAGTACTGGAACTTGTGGAAGTGGGCCTCGGCTATGTTGATGGTTCGGTCGAGCGGGTTCACGAGGGACGGGTAGTATGGCCCGAAGGAGAGCTCGGAGATGACGTGGGAGAAGTTGAAGGCTGGGTAGGTAATGCTCGTTAGTTGGGGGGTTTTCTCCCGGTGCGTGGTGTCCGTCCAGGCTGCTACTTACCGTTGTGGTCTAGATGTTCGGCGAACATCTCCTGGTAGCCGTGGCCGCGCGCGGTGATGTGGAAGTCGCCCTGGACCCTGTTCAGGTCGAGGGAGCCGTAGATGCGGCAGCTGTCGGCGCGGGTGCCGCGGCCGAGACGGGGGGTCTTGGCCCAGCGGGCGGACTTGCGGCCCATGGCGACGATGTCGTGGACGTGGGCCTCGCCGAAGCCCTCGTCGTGCCAGCCGGCGCCCGTGTCGGCGCGCCCCTGGCTGTCGTGGCCGAGCTTGTGCAGGCCCTTGCTGTCGACCCAGTGCGACCACAGCGTGGGGTCCTCCTGTAGGCGCGAGGCGGCGAGGATGCGGTCCCCCGCCGCGTCCTGGACGTTGACGTGCAGGTCCTTGCAGTTCATGCGCAAGACCACGTCCAGGTTGATCTGCATGCTGTGGCCGACGCCCTTCTCCACGCTGAAGGTGTGGTCCTCGTCGCCCTGCCACCACCGCGACACCTCCGACCAGAACAGCACTGCCGACACGAGGATCATGGCCACGGTCCACTTCCCGCCGTCGGACGTGCGGGTTACGTATTGGGGCTTTGCCTTTGCTGTCGAGGGGGAATCAGAATGTTAGCACCCTGGATGCAATTGGGTTGGTTGGATGTTCTCACGGAAAGCGTCGAAGGCGCGCACGAAGCTGCCGGGCTCTGGCTCGTCATCGTAGTGACGCTTCTCGTCATAGCCGTTCATCATGGCGGCGATTGTCCCGTCTACTCAATCCTCTCTCTCCACTCTCAGTCTCGGGCCCCTGGTCGCAATACACCGATCGCTTGCGCCGGTGTCGCCGTCACACGACACGAGCAAGTCGGAATACTTGGACCAATCAATCAATTCTGTTTTAGAAAGAAGCTTTTCGTTTGTCCCTGGGGCTCTTTATCGTGTACGTCCAACTGCGAACTACTGCTACAACACCAACAATGGCTGCCACGATGGAGCAGGAGTAGTACGTAACCGAGGCCGTTCGGAGATAGGGCGTCGGAGGAGTTGGGACTGGCAAGCGACGACCAAGTCAGCCGTGCAGAATGTCTTCCGTGTTGACAAGATACGGACAATCGTGGGTCATCCCAGGAGTAGGGAAATAGTTGCCGTTCGTAGGTGTGAAGGGCGGCGCATCTCGAAATATTGAGGACAGCTTTCATTCAGCCTCCATACCGTTAATGGTGCAATGCAACTCATTCCATCCCTGTCGCGACTGATTGTCCCACTGTTCGACTGGGGTTCAAGGGTCCGCTAGTCTGGAAGGGCGGCGCCGCGCGGCGGGGCGAGTCTTGGCTCCGATAGTGTACATGACCTGCGCTAACAAATGTACTTATCTTAGGTCGCTGCACCAAGTCCTCCTCTTCGTCAACTGTAGTACCTCTCTGTTATTACCTTGTTACTGATAACATACTCTCTTTTGAAAACATCACACTCGAGCGCCTAAATCATCGAACAGCAACCGAGGCAAAAATAGTTGATATAATAATAATACACTCGAACAGAAAGAAGTCTTTATAATCAAGTTGAAGTCCACCTGTACCATACGAGAATCTGCGGCTCGACTTCTCGTAACCTCACCCTCATGATATTCTCATTACCTCATCATAAACAGCCCATCAGCCAGATCATGCAGATCGTGAATCATAGCGGCACTCTGCCCATCCTCATTAACTCTTGCACTATGGTCGAATTCGACTGGCTCGCCGTGTAGATCATGTTGTACGTCACTCGTCGTGCCAGATGCTTCTCTTCCCGCACCCTCCGCACAAATGGCGATGTCATTCCCATGGCCGAGCTGCCCGTCGATCCCTGGGGAGAAGTATCCGCCCCTATCTCGTCCAGACGTTGCAGCCAGAAAAACCACCGTTGCGAACTGAAGCCTCCCGGAACCGCCTGGATGCCAGCCGCTTGTGCCAACGGTCCTGGGAGGCTCACTTCTTCTGGCACCGGTACAGCCAGCCGCGTGGCCGCGTTGCTGTCACCAGCCTCACATAATTGCGTGATTCTGGCCCCGGCCCGCTCAAGCCATGCGTTGGCGGCACGCAGCAAGTCCGCGATCGTCAGCATGTCAATAGTTCTTCCAGTGTTCTCGCTGTCTTCGCCGCCTGGCTCTACGCCGGCCCTGACAAGTGGCCTCTGAGTCTCTAGAGTGTCGCGAAGAACCATGAGTGCGATCCTACACAGCCCGTATGACCAAGACGCCGAGCTAGCGGCAACGAGCGATGCCCAGAAGGTGTTGATTCTCACTCGTTGGCTGGAGCTCATCCGCGCGCAATCTTGAATCCAGTAGGTCGTCATATCCGGCACAAGGAAAGGCAAGTCTTGCCAGAGGTACTGGTGTATGATGTGGTTGCCAACTCGGACGACAACGGGGGCATGCTCTATTTCCACAGCGCCGCTGTTGTCGACCTGGTTTCGTGCCAGTAGGCCTCGTTGGGAAGTCTCGATGAGTTGAAGGACAGCCGGCGCTACCGCGTTTTCTGGACAGTACTTCCCGGTGACATAGTACAAATGCCATAGGTTCTGCAGCTGGAAAGTCCAGCCGCCGCTGAAGTCGACGTGTGGTTCTGTGACAAAATGCGAGGATAGATGTGAAATCGTGTTGTTGGCCGACGTACAAAGACCGCGGACATCACCTGCCCGGGCGCGAGCTTCATCAGTAGCACGCATATGAGCAAAGATCTCGGCATATTCTCCTAAGACATCGTCCTCCTCCATGGTCGGTTCAGGAGTTGATGATGCCGTTCCACCGCTAGTACGGCGCCCGCCTGGCATAGACATTCTTGCTTCACTCTCCTGCGTGCAGTGACAGACAGGCTCAGGTAAGTAGATTGGACGGCAGAAGGTAGCACCCTTCAAAACAAGACTCCGAGTAATATCAAAGGTGTTGATATTGACGTTATCACCCGAGAAGATCGATACACAACTGAGGGTATATATCTGCCGACTAGACCTGTCCAGATTGGCTTCTGTGAGTTCTCTCCCATTAGTCGTGCTTCCCAGCTGTAACAGCGGCGCATTATATAAAGCTTATCCTCGAAGTTCTTTACTGCTGTCAAGTAAGGAGCTTGACAAGGGCTAAGGTTAGGCTAGGCTGTACAACCATGTAACCCAAGAGATGCTCTCGGGCCCTAAAAAAAGAAGACGTAGCCAAACAAACGAAACTAAATGATGCGATCAATCGTCATGGCCTCCCTCCTACATACCAAGTATGAGAGAGCATCTCGTTTCATGGAACTGAGATAGCATAATTAGTGTGACGAAACGGGCCCTGCCTCTCTCAGCCCTATATATAGATACCAGATACAACGTACCGTAGGCATCCCGTGTGGGTAATGCCTTAATCTCAAGGTAGTAGGGAGATCATGAACCCGGCGGGCGATCTCTCTTGGTAAGGCTTATCCAAAAAACTCTCCAGTTACCGAAAACTCTTAGTGGACGTTGCAATTTAGTCTAGACTAAGCACAGGCGTTCTTCCCTGTCAGCAAACTGGGAAATAGAACTCTACCGACTAAAAGTTCCATGCCTCGGGCTGAGTATACCGATTCATCGGACAAATAGCGAATCCGTTCTTGTCACAGGTGTGCTCTCAGCCTCCTCGTAGCGCACGGGCCGAGCCTCCCCACGACGATGCAAGGTCCCTATAGTCCATGTGGCAGTTGGCGGCGGAAACGAGCTGTCGAGATCAGATCCTGGCTTGGTTGGCTACTACTTCACCAGGGCCCTTGGGCTAGATTAGTCAAGTTCCCTTGAATTGGAGATGACGGCGCAGCTCTGCAGCGCCTGAACATCTTCTTTCATCCTCAAGTGAAAACCATATTAGGCAGGTAGTAGCCACCGCAGAGAAAAACGATCTCGTTATGGGTGGCTATCCCCAAGTTTGCTGTCAACCTGGGTACTACCTACACCTCTATGCACAGAATCCTGGGATGCGACGTTTCCACGCCGCTTCAGCTACAATGGGAGGCTTATAGGCGAGTCGAAACATTTCTCATTGGTCCTTCTTGGAGACGTCCCCTACTGATGCAGAAACAATTGACGTATCAGGCCGCGAAAGGCGCAGGAATAGCCAAAAACAGAAATACAAACACGCCACGACCCGACTTCTGGGGCTTGGGAGGTATCGTGGCCCCCGACTTGTTACACACTGAGTTGATGACTCCAGCAGACACACCATAGCATGCACCGCAATTGCATAGACGCATGGGCATCCCGCACCTGGCATCACCTCGCATTCGTACCACCCTCGCTTAGGTATGCATACATAGTTTACCCACGGCATAGATGATGGAAGATATGCAAGGCTGCATGCAACCAAGGTGATCCCGAATTCTATTAGGAGGAGCCGATTCCAGGCTCATTTCAATTCAAATTTGGTGGGCTCCCTTCAATTCCAGAAGACGACGGCAGCTGCAACTGCAACCGTCGACATCGCCATCATCGCGGTCATCATCAACCATCAATCAATCAATCGATCAATCAATTGATCAGGTATAAAAAGGATAAGGAGAAAAAGTGGGTTACGAAACATCTGTCATCCTTCCCTGAAAATAGTACCGCCTGACCGGCTCTCTCTCGGCAGGCAAGAACCGTGCCGCTGCCGTACATGGAAGAAAGTAAGGTTATTACGTAGTCTAATTTTCTGGGCTTCCAGAGATAAGGTTTTGGGGAGAGGGGAGGGACGTGGGTCCAGAGAAAGTTGGGGGCAGGACAGTCCCGGGACCGAGGGTCGGTTCCGGGGCCGGTAAAATGGACACGACGTTGCGGCTCTCTTTATTAGTGAGACGTTCGACGGGCCCGAAGACGTCTCTTCCTCCATTACCTTTGACTTAATATAGCATTGCTGATCTCATATGGCACTCTCCCTCGCTCCCGATCGACTGGTGATGGGACAATAGCCATTTTCCGACCTAATCTGGTTCTTGTTTCGGTTTCGGTCGCGATAGATTCGTGCTTTGTTTTAAGGGGCGACGGAATGCGTTTTCGGAAGCGAGATAATACGAGGCGCGAGTCCTGTCGGTAGATCCGTTCCGAACCAGATTCGAGCTAATTAGGTTGGCTACATGACTTTCAGAGGCTTGGTTTACGCTACGCTGCTGCATCATGATGATGATGCGGCGCTATACTTGGCTCACCGTGAGCGGGGTGGGACAGACATACGGGCGCGCCCAGATGGGCCGCGGAATTGATCCGGACTCAATTAAACATGACTTGGACGGGACTCGAGCTGAAAAAATAAAGAGCTTGCTTACTGTTCATCATATTCTAGTTCTTGACGATCTGCTCGGTAGTTACGTCGGCTTGGGACCCGATCTCCCTGAACGACTACGACATAGCAGAATAGGAGCGTGAGATAATGGTTTCATGGTGGAGGGGACTACAACATCAACTTACGACGAAGGGACTCTCTCGCGAAAAAAAGAACGAATACGTCAACTCTTGGGCTATGCGCAGCACGGTTCAGTTAGGTAGTTTTGCCTTGACAACAAGGAGAACGTCAATTCCAAAAAGCAACTACTGCTTGGCGCGACTCACCCGTCGCAGAAGGCAATTTGGCACTTTATGCCGTGTCTAAGATGAACGAAGTCCATCGTTACATCGATCTGTGTTATGCCTCAAAGCCAGGGGAAAGTTACCTGTGCGTATGGAATCGCACGCTGCAAATACAGACAGACCATCACAAGATCAAACCTTTTATTGCTAGGTAGGGCAAATTGCCAATCGCTAGATACCTGATTACTATCTATCTAAATGACTAGACTCTTGGGTATAGCAGCAAAAGTGAGTGTGTGTTTCTCGTCTTATTCTAACTCGACCCCATCATGTCATGTTTCAGCCCTACAAAAGTTCCATAACACCAAGTGAGGAAAGCAGTTTAGCGTCCATCCCTTGGGATATTCGATTAGGTAAGGAAGTAGGCCCGATTCCTCCTCCTACCTACATGGTGAGGTCCAGTCTATATATATAAAATAATAAAAATGAAAGATGAAGATGAAGATGAAGGGGGGGAAAGGAGTAAAGCATTTAACAGCACCTACATCATCGAGAATCATTGATGACTGAAACCACCGTGTCATTTTTATCGAGGCAATGAACTGCAAACCCCATCTATCTGGGTATAGAATTGGCGGTTGCTGAACCTACTTCAATAGGTGAGATAAGCACTACTCAAGCTCCAAGTGCTATTAACCTCGACATACTCTCACTCGCTTCTTCTCTAAACGAATAACCATTCTCCGTCTCGTCTCATGATATACTATGCATTCACATCCCATCAATCTCTATATTGTCGAGCATAGCAAAATGATTCATTGAGGTATCTAATAACTGACTACGCTACCCTAAGTATCCGCACCCTTCCAATCTAGCAACCGTGCGTTCTATGTCAGCAACATAGCATCCTCATCAAGTCGTCCAAAGAGACCTTCGAGTTCCTTCTCGACAACCTTCAGCTCCTTGGCGACCTGGCCCGTAACCAGAGCATAGGCATAAAGTAGGGCATAATCCGGCTCTTCGAGCGTGACGTCGCCCAGGTCAGGTACTTGCCCCATAGCGCCCAACATATTCGTCTTCTTCCTGCCGTTGCCATTCCCATTATCATTTCCTCCCTCCTCGTCGGACGTCGTCGTCTTCCCGAGGGACGCGTTGTGCTCTTTCCGGAACCGGAAGATCTTCCCTAATAATTTGTCGCGTATTACCATGACGCTGGGTATGGCGTCCGTGAGCGGATACTCTAACATGATACTTGACGCGAGAACCTCGAACACGTGGCAGATGCGTGCGCAGAGCTGCGCGCGCTCCTCGGCCGTGTGGTTTAGGAGGGCCTTCTCTCCCTCGCTCAGACGGCCGTGTTTCTGCGTCACCAAGCTCATAGCGTGGAAGGCGTCGAGCACGCGCTGCGTGGACGCCATGATGCGGCCGTAGGCGTCGAAGGGGAAAGGTCCGCGCAGCTCGTACTCGTTGTTCGCCGCGGCGCGGAGGGTCTGCAGCTGCGTGGCGTAGCGCTGCATCGCGGCCTGCTCGCCCAGCTTCATATAGCTGGTGAACGTGGCATCATTGCGCAGGAGGATGGCCAGGGGTCCTCTTTTCCAGATGAGACCCATCTGTAGATACAATACGGCAAGACCCTCCTTGAACTTTTTGCGTGCCGGCAGAGCCCATATGAGACGGCAGAATATGAGGCCCCAGATGATACCGATGGTCACGGCGATAACTCTGTGAAATGCGATTTCCCTAATCCTCGGATGAATTCCACCCTCATCGTCATCGTCGTCCTCGACACTCTGGGACAGTGAATACGCGTATAACGAAGACACGTTGTAGCTTAGTAATATGAAGCGACCAAACGGCGCATTACCGCGTTCCACCATAATGTAGAAGGCGCCGAAGGAAACGGCCCAACCGAGTAGAGCTAAGCCCACCGGGTTCCCATCGGCTATCAACCAATTAATCACCACAAATGATGCGCCCATGACCGTGCCCGTGAAACGAGCCAGACCCGTGGCATTGGATGCGCCCACGGTCATGGAGCAGACAATCATAAAAGACAAAAGTCCCCATTCCCCACGCCAGTGCTTGTAAATATCCATTGTCCCCGGAATAAACGCGAACATGGCGTAAAGAGTAGCACCAATACCGACTTTCAGACCAAAACGAACTGGAAATCGATTAGCCAATGAAACAAAGCTTGGAGATCGAATAACATACTGTCATCTCGCGAGAGGAAGTCGAGGAATCTCCAAATGATAGGTGAGGTGTATCGCACGATACTGTTCCACCACCCATCGGATGGGGCGTTGTCCCATCGAAGTGTATCGCGGCGGTCTTTCATAACCTTGGGGATCCCTTGAGGTAGTTGTGACTGCCTCATCCGCTTGACGGGCTTCATCAGCCCCTGCCTCTCGAGATCTTCGTCCGCTGATTTGCGCGATTGCCATAGAGCGCCAATCTTATTCCAGATCTTCAGCCAGTTCCACGAACGCTTTCCTTGCTCGCTGACGTATTTTAGCTCTTCAATCGCGTCTAGATACTTCTGCATCTCATCTGCGAAACTAAGGAGACTGAAAGAGAAATGACCGCATGCTGCCGCCACCTCCTCAAAGTCTGCTTGGATGGACTCAGATGTTGATCTTGCATTCTCAATGGTTCTGTAAAGCTCTTCGAGAGCTTTACCCCTCGATTCATTGTATAAGCTTATTGCTTCATTCAAACTATGTTTGAATTGTTCATTTAACTCAATAGGCGAGTCTGGAGTATCAAAAGGGGGCTGCTTCAGTATTTCTGACATTGTATAAACTAAAGACTTCATGGATGGCCCAAGAAGCGCTATGAAGATCTCAAATATTTCTGAAGGTGATCTGGGTGCGAAATCTGATAAGGTGGATCGTATCTCTAAGGGAGATTCTACTTCTTGGATAGAGGCTGGCTCGTCCTCCCGATCACTTCTTTCATCTGAAGCTTCGTCTATAGCTGATAAACGCTCGAACCTGCTGTTGCTTTTCCAAGAGGATGAGAACGACCGTCCAAAAGCGGGCGAGAATACGTTAGTGTTCGGTGATGCTGGTATATTGGCCGATAAGGGGCCGGTAGATATTTCTTGGAGAAGCTCGAATTGAGTGTTGGCAGCACTCCTCAAGCCACCGATAGATTGGGCGAGGTTTTCTATTGACTTCAGGACCGCTTTATCGTGTCGATAGATCTGTTCCCGCCCAAGAAAGTAATATTCATATTTAGACTCCCTCGCGTTCTTGTTCATCTTCGCCAGAGTGGATGTGTATGTGGCCGACGCTTCTTTGAAGGACTTGGAGGTGAACTCCTCCTCAGCGCCGGTCAGAAAGCCACTTGAGATCATGGTCAACATTCGACCGAGGGAGATAGAAGCGGTGCGCATGGACTTCCGCAGCCCATGTCGAGCCGACACAGGCCAGAGAACAAGGTTGACCGTTGTCGATATTACGGTCGCCATGAATAAAATCTTGAGGTATTGAACGATTTTCTCGGTTGAAAATACGGAGTTGTGGATGGAACCTTCCTTTGTGATGATGGTAATGATACCAATGGAAGCTATGCTGGCACCCACGCTCACCAAGGGGTTATTGAGCTTCTGCTTCACCCAACCAACAAAGCCTAGCCCGAATCCGATATACAGTATCAGGATCAAAGCATAGGATAACTTCTCCATATCCAAGACGTCGCCAATCAGCACCGAAGTGGCCATGGAAAAGATGCCTATGAGCATGGCATAGCAGACGGCTATAATGGCTATGGCCACGGCCTCGATCTGCGAGCCGGCGGTTCTCGCGGGATGGAAGTACGTCACGATGGTAGCAACGATATGTTTGCCGTCCAAGGCCCCCAAGAAGCTGGCAGCAGGGTACCAGAAGGTGCCCATGCTAGCCAACAAGTAGGCGACAGAGCACTTGATGGTTCCTCTGCCATTTGGCGACTGTATCCAAGCCCATAGCTGGTGGGCCCTGATCGTCAGGTTATGCCATGCGTTGGCGGCCTTGTCACGGAAGGTGTCGCCGTCGGCGAGGGAGCGTATCTGGTCATGGTCGTCGGGGCCATCGTAGCTCTGGCTCCTGAGGGTGAACTGCCGTCTCGTCCGTTCGCCGGTGCCGGGTATTATCCAAGTTCCATTGCGCAGTTTCTGTCGTCGAGGAGGCATCGCGTTAGCACGGCGATCTCATCAAACGCTTGCCTTGCCAGGTCGGCAGCAGGACGAGAAGTGTAAGTATGGTAAGAGATCAAGTGGACCAAGGCTAGCGAGTAGCATATCATAGCAAAGGGACCCATCAAGGTGCAAATTGGATGGGGACTTACACTGCGGGCCGGTGGTCTAGTTCGGCGCGGCATTGTGGGTGCGCTCGTGACTGCGCCGCCAGCACCGATTCTGCCACCATCACCGTTGGCCATATCTCGAGCTATCGCTGCAAGCCGTCTCTTCCTCTTCTTGCGGGCTTCTTCCTACAGGCGCGCTGGTATCGGCATCAACATGGTCGGTCACTGGATATTGTCGTTCGTCTTTCTAAGGTGTGAAGCGTGAGGCTGGGAATCGGGGATCTACAACACCGACTAGGACGGAAAGGATGGGATAATGTGGATCTTCGAATCAGATAGCCTGTTCAGCTATTGTACAGGAAACAAAGAGGAAACTCTAGAATATTAGTCCAACAACATCGACTAAGCAGGTGAGGGGAACTTGAACCTAGATATTAAGTAAGTCCCTCCCTACCTTACCTTACACCTTGCATGCCGTGGTTACTTAAGTAAGTACTTAGGTAGTTATATCTCAGACCGCCAGGTACTGCATTGCACTACTGTACTACGAGGTACATACATACCTAAGGTGCAGGCCCTGGAAGTGCTAATGCCCCCCGCTGCCCCCCACTGCCGTCATTGCGCATTAAGGTCATAATCAGCGCCTCTAATGCAGGCAATCACGCTCCGTTGCATCTGTCCGTCCATCAACATCCCATCTCTCCACTCAAGTTCCTGTCGTGTGAACTTCGAAACGTATGACAGCAACTAGCACGACAGAACGAATTTGATCATACACGTACAACCCAAGACACGCGCTAGTCACCCAATCTACCACTTGACCAAACCGCGCATAGTTATACAACCTTCCTGCATCAAACTCAGGAACAAACAACATCACTGCCACGATCACAATCCTCGAGAACCACCCTCAAGTTCCCAACACCCAGAACTAAAGAAAAAGTCAACCAAGATGGCCAACCTCCCCTCTCAACACCCGAATCTATCCCTCCACCTAACCGACCGCGCGCTGACACCCCTGATAACATCCGCGCACGACTCACAGCACCTCTCACACCTAACAAGCCTAACACACACCGCACAAGCAGCCTACGAGTCGGCGTACCGGCTGGGTTTCGGTCCCGCCCAGCGGATAATGGTCGAACACGGCTATGGTCCCGTCTTATTACAGACATTCCTGAGCCCCATCCCACCACCACCACCAACCTCGCACTCAGAAGATCGGTCTACGACGCCACCTACAAACGGAAGAGGAGAAGGAGGAGGAGGAGGAGGAGGGGGGGGAGGATCGACTTCTCGACACTCTCCCTCGCCACACCAAGGCGCGCTCGCGCTCGCCGTCGAGAATCGCAATAACACCGCGACACCACAACCTACTACTGCCACCAGCACGACGACCCCGAACCCGAACCCCACCACCACGGTCCCGAATCTCCGCGGCGGCGCGGACAACCGGGCCTTGTTCCTGGCAGGAGGCGACGAGCCTCTCGACGAGGACGACGAGGAAGAGAACCCCGACGCGCCCCCCATGCTGTTCGGCGTCGTGGTTGCCTCGAGCGCAGACGACACGCGCGAGGCGCGCCGCGCCGCCGCACGACTGGAGCGCGTGGGACGCGAGATACAGAGCCGTTGGACCCAGTTGCACCAAGGCCAGAGCCAGAGCCAGAGCCCGGCTCCCCGGGCCCGAGGGAGGACCGACGAGCGGCAGGGGGATAATACTGCTGCGGACTGAGCGGCCTGCCGAGGTCCAAGGGTGTAGTTATATGACGTAAGGCAGCAACGCTTGAATTAGACGGTGACGAAGCCGGGCCCACCAGAAGCATATCCAGCACCTGGCCCGGCGCGAGGGATGGAGAGATTTAGTTACCTATATCTGAAGGGTAGGCGAAGTCGGAAATACCCTTCTTGAAGATACTGATAGCGAGGTTCTTTGATCAACTCGACTGTCATGGCATTATACAACTGTGCCAGAAGAGAGCTGGGGCTAATAGTTCGGCTTAATGCGCCGCTCGTTATGAGCACCTTTACCTTCTATCGCGGAGGTAAGACTCGCAAAGCCTATCTTAAAAAGCTATTGCTGAGCGGTTATGGGAATGTGGATTACGGACACGTAGAGAGCTCGAATAGTCATTCAAGAGGTCGACCGTTATTATTAGTATGGGAGCATGGTACACTACCTAACAATTGGCTCTTAAATTCATACACTCGTGGATTCACGATACTGGTGACTTCGAAATTTCTTTTTATTTAATTTTAACTCCGGTCTATGAAATCCGTGCACGTAACTATGTGCGGTATATCTGCAGGCCTCTTAAAAATTGTATCACGGTTGGTATCGCCACGACTCTTCGCTTTTAAATGATCTGCTGGAATGCACGGTTAATGGGCGAGCGGATATTGGGCACGCCCTTCCAGAAATCGATGGTGGCCACGGCACGCTTGGAGACGCCCTCGGGGGTGAATTCGAACTTCTATTGTGAACTGTCAGTATGCGGTTCCCAGGAGATAAAGTAATGGAAGGGCCAAACTTGCCTTGTAGACGTCCTTGTAAGCACCAGAAGCACCAAAGCGGTTAAGACCGAATTGCTCGTGTGTGTACCGCTCCCAGCCCATTGTGCTCATGACCTCGACGGACAGGGAAGGGATGCCGTCGGGAAGAACGCTGAGTCTGTACTCCTTGGATTGTGTGTCGAAGACCTCGAAGCAAGGAATGGAGACAATACGGGCCTTGATGTTGTGCTTCTCGGCTAGGTACTTAGCGGCGTCGACGCAAATGCACACTTCAGAGCCAGTCGAGACCAGAGTGATCTGGGCACCTTCCACCTCGTGCAGTACGTAGCCACCCTTGATGGACTTCTCGATTGTCGAACCCTCCAATTGAGGAAGGTTCTGCCGTGAAAGAGCAATAATGCTAGGTGTGTGCTTCGAGGTCAAGGCAACGTAGTATGCAGCCGAGGTCTCGTTACCGTCAGCAGGGCGCCAGACCATGCAGTTGGGTAGAGCGCGGAAGTGGGCGAGGGTCTCAATAGGCTGGTGAGTAGGTCCATCCTCACCCAGGCCAATGGAATCGTGGGTGGCAACCCAGATAACACGCTCCTGGGACAAAGCAGACAGACGAACGGCACCGGCGGCGTAGGAGACGAAGTTCAAGAAGGTACCACCAAAGGGGAGAAGGGTACCGTAAGCAGCGATACCGTTCATTATGGCACCCATACCGTGCTCACGTACACCGTAGCGAATGTAGCGACCGGCATAGGTTCCAAGCCCGGTCGAGGGAGGCTGGAAGTCATTTGCATCCTTCCACCGGGTTAAGTTGGAGCCAGTTAAATCAGCAGATCCGCCAATAAGCTCCGGCAGAACACCCTCAACCTTGGAGAGAACAGTCTCAGACAGCTTTCGCGAAGCGACCGCAGGGTCTTTGGGAGTATAGACAGGGAGGTGCTTCTCCCATCCCTCGGGAAGGTCCCGCTTAACACGGCGGGTGAGATCTGCGGCCTCGGCCTTGTACTTGCTACCGTAGCTGGCGAATAGCTTGTTCCACTCCTCTTCGGCGGCGGCACCCTCGGCAGAGTGCTTGTGGTATAGGTCGTAAACCTCCTGGGGAACGACGAAGCTTTCCTCGGGGTTGAAACCAAATTTCTTCTTCAGCTGCTTAATGTCATCAGCCTTGAGGGCCGAACCGTGTACGCTGTGGGTGCCCTGGTTCAATGAGCCGAAACCGATAGTAGTCTTCAGCTTGATCAGTGTGGGCTTATCCTTGACGGACTGAGCTTCCCGAATAGCCTTCTCCATACCCTCAAGGTCGTTGTCACCATCGTCAATGTGGAGGACCTGCCAGCCGTAGGATTCGTATCGCTTCACGACATCCTCGGTGAAGGCACAGTTGGTATCACCATCGATGGTGATGTGGTTGTCATCCCAGATAGCGATCAGGTTACCGAGCTGCAGGTGGCCAGCCAGGGAGCAAGCCTCGGAAGAAACACCCTCCATCAAGCAACCATCGCCCAAGAAGGCATATGTGTAGTTGTCGATGATCTTGAAGCCATCCTTGTTGAAGTTGGCGGCAGTCTGGGCCTCGGCAATGGCAAGACCGACAGCGTTAGAGATACCCTGGCCAAGGGGACCGGTGGTGACCTCGACACCGGGAGTATCATGGGACTCGGGGTGACCGGCAGTTATGCTGTCAACTGACTGGAATTTATGGTCAATTACAGGAACTTAACATATCCCGACAGAAACATTTAAGGGCTCATACTCGGAATTTCTTGATGTCGTCCATGGAGACACCGTAGCCAAAGAGGTGGAGGACGGCATACTGAAGCATGCAGCCGTGACCGTTTCTGTGTCACAGGTTAGCTACGTCATGGCCATAACCAAGTCTCCAACCGAGCGGCGGTAGCTTACGAGAGGACAAATCGATCACGGTTGACCCAATCGGGGTTCTTGGGGTTGAACTTCATGAACTTGTTGAAAAGGACGTGGGCAATAGGTGCCATGCCCCTGGAGCTATGTCAGCCACTTTGTCTAGGAGGGCGTCGTCGAGGAGGGGCTTACATGGGCGCACCCGGGTGGCCCGAGTTAGCATGAGCGGTAGCATCAGCCTATCGATTGTCATTCCATTAGTTGAGCTTCATTTTATTGTGGCTGACTTTATGTCTCAGTGAAGAGGGATATGCGGAAAACCCAAGTCGGCGATGACTTCGTGATGGCGGGGCAGTTGAAATAGTAGTAAGGGATAAAGCAGAGCGGGGGCGGGGTTCTTACCGCAAGAGTACGGATGGTGTTGATGGCAAGCCAATCTGTGTCTGTGTACCCCATGATTGCGATTTAATTCAATGTCTCTTGTCTATAGCTGAAGCAAGAAAAAAAAAAAAGCGCTTTGAGTGAGAGGAGGGGGGGATTAAGAGTATAAGAGAGAAGTAGGAGAAGGTGGAGGGAAAAGTTGTTTTGCATGACGGGTAATGGGAGGCGGGAGGCGGCAGAGTGGGAGCGCTCTACCTACCTACCTAACTGTGCTCCGACGGCGATTAGTGAGATCGCCAGGTGGGGTTATTTCCAGTACTAAGGCATGGCATATTCTCAGCAACCACAACCAGCGGGCAACAAAAGCAGCTCCCCCACCTCAACAACTGTAGTCAGGATGCTTTATCTTCCCAGGTATAGACTGGAAAACACAAAGCATTGGCTAAGCGCTGACTAGGTATACTCGACTGCTTCTCCGATTAGATAATCCCATCGTCTATTGATGCTATCTATACGAAGTTTACAGAAAGAACGCAAAGATTTGTCATTTGAGAGAGGGCTTTCACGATAGCAATGACTCTGTGTCCCATCTGTAGTAAGTCTACACGCGGGCTACTCATATGAAACGGGAACTTTCTAGGTAGGGATTCAGGAACGCTGCTGTTACCTAAGTCCCTACATAACATTGTATTCTTACCAGTCTGCCCTTGCCAGTATGAGCACGACCAAGGTGATGGGAAGCTATAAATGCCTATCCAGTCTAGCTAGGTAAGGTATCCCGAGCGCTGAGGACCTAGTATGGTGCCTAAGTACTATTAAGGAGATGCCACCCATAGGTTAGTGACGTAGATACATATTGGTGGCGACTAGGTTTTTATTACATAGCTGCAGCCCATGCCCAAAGACTACAGGTGGAACACGGCGGGAAGACCGGAGTTCGTGACCGCTTGGATCTTGGTCTGGTAACGGACCAAATTTTACATAGCGGGGTAGTCACACTACCTAAGTTATCATCCAGGTTGAGTGATATAATCCTCTCGTGGTTTCATTGACTGACTAGCAAGGCTCTCTAGGTATGATTCAGCCTTAAACCGCTAATGTACCGGACCCTATGCCGTACCCACGTGCTAGAAAAGTTGGACGTGGTGGAACAATACGATATCTACACGCTGTAATTTTTAGCCTGAAGGTATTCTTATCCCACCTGCTGAGTTATAGACTGATATTTTACTAGTCGTCCGGTGTCGCTGAGCGATTTGGGGCACGCCAAGCAACTACATAACCAGAGTGAAGGTAAGCAACTAGATCAGATACTTACAATATTTCTCCAATAGACAGGCCAGTCAGTGATTTACTAGCATTTTAAAGCGTTAGCATAGCTTAATAACCCAAAGATGAAGAACCAAAACATCATTCCAACGCAAGCCATAGCTGTGAAAGCGTGCCGGTGGCCGGTAGCCGCACGAATGATATTTTATACCCCACAACATCCCACGTCTCAAGATCAAATCCCGCGATACTCTTGTTCAGTATCTTTGCAACTCCGAGGAGGTCGAATACCACGCGGAAATCAATATTTTTGAGGTCCAAGGCAAAGCATGTGACATATATTTCTATCGTGCTATTTTGTTATTCCTGCACATGGAGCCTGGTAATTGATCCTAAGACCTTTACAGTCAGTAACATCAAAGGCAACACATAATGACTGAGAAACACGGGGAAAAGCAGATAAAGTTCTAGATATAATCGTAAATCCAGCATAGCAAGTCACTCACAAAATTATAAGGTATTGACTAATTTAAGATTAACTACGCTCTTTGCGCATTTAGATAGCGCCGTAAGCATCGCGAACATCCTAAGTCGGGCGAATATGACCTCGGGTCGGATTGACTTTAAACCCCCTGTGAATTAATACTTTTTTCTCTCCATGGCCTCAGTTACAACAAGAAAGAGTGACGAGTATGCGCCATGTTGTCTTTCAGACTGGCCAAGCAAGCATTGTGGATTTTCAAATTCACTAAAAAAATATCCCCAACCTAAGAAAACTTTGGACTTCAACAAGTGCCTCAAACAAATCAAAGTACAAAGTAGAGTCACATCTTCTACATCGCCTGCGGTGAACAATGCGGAGTTCGCCAGCATATAAAACCAAACACATAATCACTCATCTCATAAAGAACAATGGCCGGCAAGAAACAGCCAGCGCCAACCAAGCCCTCATCCTCCTCAAAGGGAGGAGGAGCAGGTAAACTCACCAGGAACCAGAAACCACCTCAACAAACGACAGAGAATCGCGAGTCGGAAGAGGATCTCCGACGCCAACAGGCCCTCCTCAACATCTTCAGCAATACGTTTCGCGAAGTGCTCGAGGCAGGCGACTTCGCGGCCCAGCTGCAGGAGCTCAAGGGCGCGCTCTTCAACCGCGACTTCGAAGGTGCGTTTGCGCGCGAGGCGGCGCTGGACGTGTACGCGGCGCGATGGTCGCCCACGCGCGCGCTGTGCTATGCTCGGATCCTGCGCGGGCTGGATCCGCATTTGAGGGATCTTGTGGGTGAGAATGAAACAGGTGTCAGAGAGGGAGGAGAGACTGCCCGCGATGAGAGTGTCGACGAGGAGGATGTTCGAAACACGGAAGATGCAGAGCAAGAGGCATCGGCAGAGCGAAGAGACTCCAGCAAGAAGACCCTCAAGATCCTCGCGATAGGCGGCGCCGCGGCCGAGATCGTTGCCTTTGCAGATTACATATCGAGCCAACCCACCACCACCACCACGATGGCACCTTTCCGAGGAGAAATCACACTCCTGGACATCGGACCATGGGGATCCGTGAGCTCGCGACTTGAGTCGGCACTCACAAGCACACCACCAATATCGCAATACGCAAGTGCAGCCGCAAAGGCAGCGAACGCAGCTCTCGTTCCCCCCTCGCGCTTCCGCAGCAGCTTCGTCCAGAAAGACATCCTCTCTCTCCCCGAGGCCGAGCTCGCGACTCTCATCCCAGAGAACAACACGCCCATTCTGATCACCCTCCTCTTCACCCTCAACGAGCTGTACACAGCAGGCGGGATAAAGCGAACAACGACCTTCCTGCGTCAGCTATCTTCTTCTCCTGACGTAAACCTGGCGCCGGGATCCCTGCTCCTCGTCGTCGATTCCCCGGGGAGCTACTCCGAGGCCGCGGTGGGCGGCAGGGATGTGAAGAAGCGGTATCCGATGCAGTGGCTTCTCGAGCACACGCTCATCCCTCCTCCTCCACCCTCGAGGAGAAAGAAGACGGAAACTGAGGAGGAGGAGGGGGAGGAGGGGGGGGATCCCTCGGAGGAAGGAGACCGGCAGAAACCAGAGGAGGGCGACGGCGGAGTCAGGTGGGAGAAGATCGAGTCCCATGACTCCCTGTGGTTCCGCGTCGCTGAGGGTCTTCGTTACCCGATCTCGTTGGAGAATATGCGCTATCAGATGCATTTGTATCGTGCTTGTGTCGGTTGAATGTCTGAATATTTACCCCTTATTATATACGTAAATACCCAAAGTTCGCTCAGTGATTATTACGATTTAATCTACTCCGTACCCGTCTGCCGGGGTTGCGATTGAATTTGTCTAAGGTTTATCAATAGATTCGACAGTCAACTCTGTTATTATCGCAACCACCTGCAGCCAATAGCACAATCAGCCATTGCCCTATCAAACCAGTAAAGAAAAAGGGAATCTTCCAATTAATTCATTATATACCAATGTATCTCTATGTACCCGAGCATCTAAAAATGTATAGGTTCGTCGCCGCGTCAAGCCCAAACCAGCTTCTTAATAGTATGGCCCAACTGATCAAGGAACCCCGTACTCTTCCTCGCCTCTTCTAAGGAAATGATGTCCTCTCTGCTTAACAACGCACTCTCCCCCTTCCTATCCCCCGTGTCCGGCGGCGGGGGCCGACCCGCCAGCACAAGACGCTCAATCTCTGTAGCAATGACATTGATCTGCTCGATCTCGGTGAGACGTCTCACGCCCTGCGCCTCGGAGATAGCCGTGTGGCTATAGAGAGCCTTGAGCGCGATCTTCTTCCTCGCGACTTGCTCCTCCGCAGGTTTACTTCCCGTGATAGAGCTCAGAATGCCCCCCGCGCCACCACCGCTTTTCCTCTCTTCTCCCGGCAGCGAAGACAACGACCGCGTATTGGTGCGCTTGACGTCCGTCTTGCCGGGCTCGTAAGTAACCACGATCCCAACGTTCTTCTTCTCGTCAGCCTGCGCGGGCGAGATAGTAGACGTGATGTAGGTTCCGACCGTGATGGCTGTAACGTGCCCAAGGTCGACACGCTCGAACGAGGATACTTTGTCCAAATTCCAGTCGAACCTGCAGAGATATAGCGCCACGTCCGTGAGGAGGAGGACGACCTCCTCGAATGGGGAAGCCTTGACGGTATCCGAGGCGTGTGGGCTTAGGAGGGTCCAGCCACCGATGAAATCTTCTTTGTCGTTTTCTATGGCAATCTTCTGTGAGGTTTCGATGGCCAATTCTCGCATCTTGGACATCGATACGCCGGGGTCTTTCGTCATCATGCTCGCTTCGAATTCATCAAACACGAGCGACGTCACGTTGCCTAGGAAAAAGTCGATGGCTGCTTGGCTGAAATGGTCATTCACCATTCTAGTTGCATCATCAGTAATCTGTGAACAATCATCATATATAATGGCCTTGATTTCTCACCCATTGTAAAATCGTGTTAGGGAGAGACCAAGGTCGTTGACCATACCCCGATAGTCTCTCTTCCTCGTCCTGGTATAATCACCCTTCATTGCGGCTGTCGAAGCGTCTACATACGCAGTAGTTAGCAGTCGTACACCTTACGATACGTTTATACCGCTTAAATAGTCTCAAGGTTTTGAAGGGACAGCGACTTACATTGCTTAGAAATCGCATCACCGTTGTCTGCCCACAGGGTATTGAACCAAGAATTCATTTGGTCAACCTGGGCGGACATGTCGAAACCTTCCTCCTTAAGCTGTAAGTCGAGCATGAATTTGCCAAATGAGCTCTGGCAAACATTCGTGCGATCCAAGCAGTCCATGCAATTCGTACGCAAAATTGCATTCTGCTTTTGCTCCACTTGACCGTTCAATTCCACAGTGCTTCCAGTCCTTTCGATCTTGTCTCCTAACGTATCCAAAAGCTGGCTTACATTCTCGAATTTCATCCCACGGCAAGCGGAATGAAAATCGAACCACTCAAAGGCCAAGGGCTCAGCGCCTTCTGGTCTTTCCTGGTTGTATTTTTCGGCATTTTTCTGGTACTCATTGCCGACGATAGCTTCAACACCGTGACGCTCGACGAGATTTACGAGTTGCATGGAGCCGTACTTTTCGCCCATTCGATTGAAATGTTTTGAAAAGGCATGAAAGTTGGCTTCCGGTGAATGCTTGAGTACTGGTATAGGTTTTAAAGAATAAGGGGATTGGGTAAAGAAAAGGGGTATGCTTCCCCTGACTTGTAAGAAAGAGTAGATTTTAGAGGAAGGTTCCCAAGAAGCAGTTGAGAGTATTTGTTCTGTCTCAACTGAATTGGCGGTGAAGCCTTCGTCGTCAATTCCCCGGCGTAGATAGCGTAGACCTGCCCTCTTAACTGATCTCCGTGACACGATGGTGATAACATATTTCTTTTCGGATGGGCGAAGGTCGATGGATGCTCGTTCTTGCGGCGGCGACCTAGGCGGAGAGCCAGCCATATCATTCATTTCCATAGAGTCTAGCTGAGATTCGACTTGCGGCGGGTGTCGATCAACGACGAAAGACCGCTGGCCAACAAAACCCTGCATTATAGGTAGTAAGAGCGATTCGTCACCTAAGGTTGTGAAAGGTTTTAGCAAGTTTTGGTTCCAGAAGAACATAGGGTCTGCTACTCTATGCAGCGGCACATGTGTTGTCGTAGCGGTTCGATTTGCAATGCTCCTTGTGAGATCCATATCGTATGAGAAAAAGAAGCTTTTCGAGGTCCCGAACCAGATATGTGCCATGCGCAACAACTTAGGAGTAAGACTCTCGCCAGTTGTCGGTCCAGGCGGCGTGTCAGCGTTCTCCTCCACCACGGTTCTGCTCAGCTCTTTATCATCGTTTTCTTTCTTGCTGCGATCTTCCTCGTCATCGTCGACTCCCGTTGCGGCGCCAACACCGCTCAACCCTAGGCTCTGTCGGCGGTTTGCCATCCACCCCTTGTTGCTGAACCACCTCTGGGCAAAGCTACCATAACTACCACTTTTCTTAAATACATCCTGAGCAATGCCTCTCTGCTCTCCTGGGACTTTAGGTTGCAATACATCGCGGTCGCTCTGTGCGCCGGGATCGTCAATGTCCTCGGCACCCGTGGCAGCAGGTGGTGCGTCAGTTTCACTCGCGGTATCAGACGCTTCCTCAGCAAGCTTCTCAGCCGATGCGCGTCGTAGTTTGGAGACTGTGTGACCAATTGCGGTTTCGGCCTCGTTCTGGCTCGTGCAAGGCGTAAGCGCAACGTCTGTGACAACATAGACGGGATGACCGCGGATCTGGGCAACCTGCTGTCGGCCAGTAATAGAAACGAGATAGCTAAGCCGAGCTACAGTGAACAGCCCTAGAGCGCGTGAAAAGTAGTGACTGTCAGCGACTAGGACTTCCTGGCGGCACCCAAGTTCATGAACATGGTCCCCGACTTGCGAACTATGTGAGTGCGCACACACCTATAATGCCGAAAGCCTCGAAGGACAAGTTGGGCGGCGTGGCCGAGTCTGACGTTGCCGCTTGGTCTCGCGGTATAGAGGTCACAGCTGCGTCGCCATATTTAACCTTGACGGGATTGGGTGTCCGTGTCTGTCCCTTGGTGGCCAGTGGCTGGATTATCAGACCGTCGACGGCGGCGCATATTAAAAGCTTCCGAGCCAAACCTGGCATTCTAATTAAAGCAAGGGAGGGGAGGCACTTATATTCCTGGTACAGAAGAAGCGTTGGTGGGGCAGACGATCATGGCAGAGCGAAAAGAACGATAATTGATTGAATGATTACTCTGTCCACAAAGATTCTACTAATTACTCCATAGAAATGGGAATGCAAAACGAGTGACGAGAGGTCTGCACTTCCAGGTCAAACGAGTCAACGGAACGGCTGTCATCTCTCAATATAGCTGGCTGACTGTTTCGATGATGATGTCGGAGGCACATCTTCAGTCGATGTGGGCCAGTCACTGAACTGCTTAATCCAGTAAATGGTGGGGTCTCATGGTAGCTGGTTCCTCCTGACGTCGTCATGCCGCTTAAGGGCCTTCCCGCATTGTCTCTTTCAGCTCAACCCAATCTCCAAGTCCCCTACCGGGGTCGCATGCATGCGCTCGTCAAAGCCTCCAATACAATCATCAGCGTGCCTGGCTTCATATATGTATGTGTTATATGCTATTCTTTACGTGGCACGCCTATCAGAGACACCTGTGTTTCGCATGTACCTACCAATGTAATCAATCACACAGCGTAGATCCAATCCAATCTGGCCATAAAAGGAGACCATGTGCAGCAAGGCTTGTTGGAAAGTCAGGTTCAGAAAAAGCATCTTGATTAATGAAATCACAACGCTACATTCTTAAGACGTACTCATTTTCTCTTTTGGTTTCGCATTTGGTATTTCGCAATAATAATCGCGTGTTATCGATGAACAACTCAGAGAGCACAGTATAAAAGTGCGATTACTAAATTGATTCTCATTGTTTCCACGACTTTTTTTTTCTGGCTGTGCATCCTGCAACGCCTCCGTCCGGCCCGGGTATCTTAGATCATGAGGCGTTCGACCTTGTCCTTCAGAGCGCGGATCTGGTTCTGGAGCTCGCTAGCTTCGTTCGTGGTGATAGAGACACTGAGACATGGTTAGTACTACCAATGCGGAAGAGGTAGGCGCAATGGGATAAACTCACGCAATGACCGATCGGCTGACATTGCATGCGCGACCGAGGGCTACCTTGGAAGGAACGTAGACGTATCTATGCATCTCTTAGCATCGAATCCCAAACTATCAGTGCTGCGACCGGTCTTACGGAACGTTCTTGTCCTCGCAGAGCAAAGGGAGGTGAAGGAGTATAGAAATAGGAGTGCAGTCGCCGGCGAGAATGACGATCTCAGAGACACCTATTGGCGTGAAGATCAGCACATCGAGTCATCGGCTATCAAAGTAGTCTGGCATGGATAAAACATACCGCGAGACAGTGACTTCGTGGCTTCGTTAGCGCCCTTCTTGATTTGACGGTAATGCCTGTTTCCATGATCAGCCTTTGTGTCATCTTACTTCTCTCATTTAGATTATTGCTCACGAGGCCTGCTGGATAAGATCCAAGATTTCCTGGGCCAGGGCCGGGTCGGCCATGGGGAATGCTATTGTTCACCAGTCAGTGTGTGGATCTTCATGGAAAAGCGAAACCATCAGAGCGACAGAGTAGTTGAAGACAAGCCGTGGAGACAGCCTTCTTTGTGAACGCAAGTAGAAGGGTGTTGAAGGGATTGCGGGCGGCGTCGAAGCAATTGCAGGCGGATAGTGACGACTTACCAGCGCTCTCTTGGCTAGCCATGATAATCGATTGCGGAGAAGAGTTCAGGGTTCCTTGCGTTGGCTCGCCCTGGGCAGAGAGGAGGTGGGAGTTGAGGGTGGTTGAGTAATTCGTAATTCGTGCAGTTCGAGGGGAGAAAGTCAAAAAGTTACAAGCTCCAGAGCTTCTGATAGACCGACCGACCGCCGCAGACGGAATTATTTTTTTTTTGGTTGGTGGGGCGTGAGTTAATCCGATCCGAGTGGGTGCAGACGCGCCTTAGGTAATCTGCCAGGTGCCTGCAGCCAGAACCAAAGAAAGACCAGAGCTCCCCCGGTGACTGACTGACCTGTCCAACCTCGAAAACAAGCACTTTGCAGACCACCTCTCATCGTCATTACCGACCCTCGTCCATCCCGTCTCGACATCCGACCGATTCCGTCGCCTCGAACCCCAGCTTCACGATATCATCTCGCGAGCTCTGTTCGATATCTCAAATCAAAATCCCCCATCAACTCACACAATGGCTGAATACACAGAAGCTTGGTACGTAATCAATCATGGCGCCTCCTCAATCTCCTATTCGACCTTCATCAGCGCAAGCTCCTGCGTCATCACAAATCATTTCCCCATGTCTTCGCCTGCACTATTCATCTTTCCAGTACTACATTCGCTAACTTAGTTGCCTGTTCAGCCCGGTCTACGCGGTTCGTTTATCTCTCCCCTCTCCGTGGCGAAGCTCCACCACCCATCGCGAAGGCCATCATTCGTCTTTTTCACAATGCTAACATAGGGATCAGCCGTTCTTCGGTGCCATGGGCTGCACGGCCGCCATCGTTTTCACCTGCTTGGGTGCCTCGTACGGAACTGCCAAGTCCGGTGTTGGTATTGCTGCTATGGGTGTCTTGAGACCTGACCTCATCGTCAAGAGTACGCGCCTCTCCTCTTGAACCAGTTTCGATAGGTGGAATCCGATGCTAACAAAGACCCAGACATTGTTCCCGTCATTATGGCTGGTATCATCGGTATCTACGGTCTCGTCGTTTCCGTCCTGATCTCCGATGGCTTGAAGCAGCAGCTCCCTCTATACACCGGCTTCATCCAGCTTGGTGCCGGTCTTGCCGTCGGTCTCGCCGGTATGGCCGCCGGTTTCGCTATTGGTATTGTTGGTGACGCCGGTGTCCGTGGAACCGCACAGCAGCCCAGACTCTTCGTCGGCATGATTTTGATTCTCATTTTCGCCGAAGTCTTGGGTCTGTATGGTCTCATTGTTGCCCTGCTCATGAACTCCAAGGCCAATGTCGATGTCAGCTGTTAAGCTGCTCAGACGACGCAGGCATTCGGACTGTTTCGTGGCCGTTTTGGGACTGGGCCAAGGGTGCCAAGTTGTACCCTAATCCATGATCCCTTGAACGATCGGGTCATCGGACGTATCTACTAGGGGGATGCATAGCAGCGACGATGATGGTCATGGTTGGTCAGGCCGAGTCCTTTGATCGTAATGCTGCTTTGCTGGAATAGTGAAAGACGAAATCAAGTAATGACGGGGGTGGGGATTGGCATTTGTATTACTGGCTCTGCATCATGCCTTATACACTTATTGGTCGTTCTTCACGTCATAGACCAACGGATGGCGAAGATCTTGTACTCTAGGTTGGTAATCAGGTTTCATTGAAGGTGTCATCGAAAGTTCTTTAAAGTACTATATAAGGTGTCGTGGATTGTAAATTTGATATGGTCGATCCAAAAATATGTCGTTAACTTCAATCATCCTATGTGATCTATCCCGGAACATGATTCCTGTAGTTATTGAGCGTTGAAAGGATCCCGAATTAAACCCCTGGGACCATCTTTTCCCTCCCCCGCCGTTGAGGATTCTCAAACCAGGCTACCAACTTTTCAAGCTTTTTACCGACGCTTTCCTTGACATTCGTTTCCCACTTGTTCCGTTCCTCGGCTGAGAGATGAGACCCGAATAAACCAAGAGCAGCAAGTAGATAAGTTCCTCCAGACAAAGCCCCTAAAACGGCCCAGAAGAGTTTCTGAGTGGTACCGATCGTATCTGCGTCGAAGATATGCATACCAAAGAATGTCTGTTTTATCGGTGTTAGCTCGGAGTTGCCACGGGGGATGCCAAGCAGCTTACAGCGACAAACGTTGGAGGGAGGAACAAAATCGTGACGATCGTGAAAACTAGCAGGTACTTATTTAGTACCCTGCTTTTACGGGCTTCAGTGATTGACTGAACGTTGAAGAGCTAATTGTTTCTCGTTAGTCAGGACATAATCACCAATGCATACCAAGTGGTACTCAAAACTCACCCCACTTTGGAGGCTCTTGACCTCATTTGTAGTTCGTTCTAATTTCGCAAGGATTCTGCTTGAAGCATCACGTTGCCGTTCGCTCACCATTTTCCAATTATACTGGACGATGGTCTTAGTGTTCTCTACGTATGGGTATGACTCTTTGAATCGATGGTCAATAACAACCTGAGTGCTGGTGCCGTTTGACAGCGTATCCAAATAGGATGGGGCTGCGCGCACCATATCCGAAAAATTGTTTAGGATCTGGAGAACCTTGAAATACAAGACGGAGGCATTAGTTCTATTATCAAGGACCAGGTTCCTCAAGTCTTGGTCATTTTCTAGGACGTTGAGCTTCAATAGTTAGTTTGCATCTCTTGGAACAAGGCCGGGATTGAGCTTACTTTCAGAGACACCATTTCATCAATCTGCTTAATCGTGGATGTCCAGTCCTGTTCCCATGAATCTATAAAGATACATATCTGAAGTTGGAACATGGAGATACCAGTCCATAGCCCTGCTGGGTATATGCCATATTTCTCCCAGGTCATACCATCGTTCCCAACGCCACCTGGGCTTCTCTCAAACATTAGCTCGACGTCTTTCTGTTGGCCATCGCATATCGATACTAAGGCGTAATTTCCAGCAGGTTTCTGTAACGGAAGTAGCCTGACCGCTGTAGAGTAGCGTTTCTCGATTAATTTCGTCTTTGTAGCATTGTAGAACCCCGCGAAGGTTATGTGCTCTCTGAGACATTTCAAGCCTGGAGCATGTGGTTTCGTGTGCGTTGCCTTTTCGTTGAAATTAACAACAACGAAAGACCGCATATAGTGCATGAAGACGCCACTCAGTATGTAAATAAATTGGGGACTAGGGTTGTTAGGAGGCCTTAAGCTCGTAAAACCGCACCGGTCATGCTCCGACCGCTCCCGCCATTCTGCAATGTGCCCATCTAGAAATTCCGGGCCACCCTGGGGGAACATCTCATTTCCTCGGACGAGGCATATTATAGCGGCTGCGTTGCTTAAATCAATAACATCAGAGAATCGACTGATAGAGAATTGACTAGATATACATATCAGGGCCTGTCTTGAATTCATATCAGGAGATTTGGTGCCACAAACACAATGATACCACACAAATCCCCATTGATCGCTTTTGCTTCTGATAAAACCTAAGATGAGTGTCATTATATTGAAATATTTCAGAGATTTTTCATTTCTGTGTCAATACCTTGAAACCATTGGAATAAACATTCTTAAGTCCAAACTGGTCTTTGAAGCCCCCTGGCCAGGTGCAGGTGACAGTGTTTCGGCAACAAACCTTTTGGTCGTGACCGAAATTATGACAATCCCAAGGATTCTCCTCGAAAACTTCCCATGTGTCCGGCCACTTATATTGATTATTTCTAATTTGATGTTCCGTAAGTTCGGGGTTGACTAGAAAAGCTTTGTTCCAACCCGCAGGATACGCTCCCGGCTGTCTGACCCATTGCTCGAAGATAAGCTTGGCCGTCCGCAAATTCGTAGCATTCGGGACAAGACTCTCGCAAAATATCTCCCAAGGACTTGTACCAGCCAAGAATGCGTCGGTGTCGCGTCCTGCCCAGGCATCAGTACCTTCCATCCAGAGCTCTCGAGCAATTCGGGGGACGTTATGAGCAAGATCCCATCTCTCACGCCGCGATGACAGATAGTCTCTTTGATCATCTCGGAGTTTCTCAAGCACTTCGAGTATCTGTGATTGTAGTTCATTACACTTCTTAATGTCTTCAGACAGTGTCTCTGTTGATTTCTGAGGAGCGGGATCCATAGGGGCTGCAACCTGTAAGAACTGCTATTATATTGTCGACATTGAAAATAATTTCGCATCGGACTCGTTAAATACTGTCGAGTTACAAGGCATGCACAATCAGCCTTTTCAAGAGAGTCGCCTATTAATCAAGTTATTCTGCACATGCATGAACTATTGGGGGCCGCAAAAGAGCTCCAATAACGAAACGCCACATTGGAGTCTGGCGATCTACTGTAGGAAAGCGTCCAGCCCATGCATGTGATGAGCATTTTTAGCTGGCACGTTGGTCAAGTAGCCTTATTCCCGGTGCCGTGTGACCTTAGGACCTCGACGAATATGCCCAATATGAACGTTTTATTCATCTACTTGATAGCATTCACTTTATGTGTCCTTTCTAATAGGCACTACACATTCTACGAATACCATCTCCGCTTCAAATACGACTCTTACTGGAGCCGCTCCAGCCTGGTACAGAACATCTGAGTATCGAAGTCCCGTAATAAGTCAATTGATCTATCCTAATCATTATGGAGCGCATGGGTACTAAAGCAGTAGTACTGCGATGATAAAACGGCCTTTAGGAGGTTTGAGCTAGACATTATTGTGCGCTGAAAGGTCCTTATCATTCGCCATCTGTGAGTTATCGTTGCATTGTAGTCATTGGCAGTTTGCTACGGTCTACTACATATTTAAGCAACAAATATAGCCCTATTAATTATTTTATTGACCTTGTCAGTAGTTAAGTTATATAGTATTAGGAATTGATTCGTGTTCTAAAGACTAAGGTAGGGCCGCTGGTCTCTAAGGCACTTATATACTATACGGCTGTGCCGCTGGCCTGCATACCGACACATGAACGGGAGACAGCAGCGAAGGATATAGGTTCACGTCATATCACCAAACATCATGTCTACATAGAGCTGTCTTTCTGCAAGGCCAACAGCAGCATTCGCACTACCTCTATTATAATTACATGCATCACCTAAGCAGCTAGAGAATTAAGGGATGGTATGACAGCTCTATTCAAGCTGAAGTTATGTACCTTAGGATGACTCCTCTTAAGTGGGTTCAGCACCTCACTCCCAGTTTATACACTGGGAACCAAGATAACATCCCAGGAGGACCAAATATCTACATACAAGAATCGAATACGCGACGTGAGGGTAGACGTGTGGATTTCATCGTCCTTGATCCCATTTCTCTTTTGGTGCCTTTCTCGCCTTTGAAGGCAGCTTCGCGCCGTCTTCCATACGCGGCTTTCTCCCCCTCTCGGCTCCATATTGTTTGGCTCCTTTCACGACTCGTAATGGAACCCGAGGCGGCCGGCTAGGCAAATTCCGGATCCTGCCGTTTCTTATCCTAGTCGCTCCCTCCTCGATCCCGCAAATTTCACATGTTGATGTTCTCGAAAGGAAGCCACCGGAGCCACTTAGGCGTCACTGGTAAGTTGCGCTTCTCTGGCATAGGAATAGCCCTGCTACCCTCTTCTGGCTGATGGTGATGAGGGTGGTGAGGGGGGTGGTGGTGCGGGAAGCCGGTCGGCAGAGGGTAACCCGTGCCCGGGAAGCCCGTGGGTGTGGGAAAGCTCGTAGGGATGCCCGTCGGCAGACCAGTAGGGAACCCAGATGGCACAGAGGTCGGAATGGCGGTTGGGAAACCTGTGGGTAGTCCAGTGGGCAGTCCCGTTGGGGTAAACTGTCTTTCCTCGACCAGTGGAAGGGATGAGGCTGTTTGCAGTAATACTGCTGCGAGCAGAGTGAGGGAGAGGCGGGCCATATTGCTGGTAGGTATGATATGTGTGCAACTGACGACGAGAGAGAGCGTATCAAGTATTGTCTTGTTGTTGATATAGGCAAAGAATGGATATTCAGTTTCCTAGTGAGAGATACAGAAGACCAGCTTAATTTCTTCTCTTTCTTGGCTTTGGGCAAGGCTGGGCGGCGGCATTGATATATGCGTAAGACGTCAGCTCATTTACCTGTTCTCGGTGACGCGATTCTTCATCTATGGGCTCACACCGACCCAGCTCACACTACTTACCAAGATTTGACATCGACTCAATCGTGATGGATGGTGCCATGCAAGGGCCCTGTGGCTTACCAAACCCCTGGTACGTTGTTTCATAGATCCGGAAACATGACCATTGTTGGATACATGGGAGGGAAGTACCCGTTGTTGTTAGCTAACGATCGGCGGGTGGTATTTCAAAACCTCAACGGCGCAATTAATCATTGGCTAATCTGGTCGTATTTAACCTAAGTACACTAAAGACTACGATCCGCCCCTTGTCATGCATCTATACTGTACTTTAAAATCCTCTTGTGGAACGCGACAGTGTTGACAAGACATGGGTATAGTCGAGGCTATGTTGGATGGCGCAATTGTTCATGGAGTTCTCCGACTGATGGAAAGCCTAAGCATTCAACGACGAATCATATTTCCAAACACTAGCTGATCAGCATATGGCTTGACGGATTCGCTACGGATTCTGAAATCCCATTTTTGGAAAAGGGTCTAGTCGGATATAGGATGAGCTGGAAGCACGTCGTGGCTAATAGGTGTTCACTTACGCATACCAACTGCTTAGTAGCTGAAGCAACTGGATCTGCATACCACAGCAGCCAGGAGTTACATTAACTAGAACAACATTGTGTATGCATGAGATGAGTAATCAGCCCTCTAGTGTAGACACAGTCCCTCCCCCATATCAAATCGAAGGTCTAGTTTGGCCGTAGTTCGATCGTGACAAATGGCGGGAGTGAAATGTGGGAATGTGGGAACATGTTTAAGCCAATGTCGGTACTTGGATCGATATTGATCGACAGGGGACGTTTCCTCAGCTAACAGCATAGCGTGGACGATTCGTGGTCATTAAAAAAATAAGCAGCGAACTAAGGCTGTAAGGAGTCCTAGAATGGGGGCCACTTGATGCCGAGATTGCGTACGCACCTCGTTATGTCCCAAATAGCAACCTTCTTCTACTAAGTGTACTGTGGAAACCTCAGTATTGATCGGTCTTGGCAATGACAATTCAACGAATAATCCGCTGCTGGTTTTTTTTAGATGAGCCAAAGATAAGATCGTCAAGACTTGCCTCATTTATTTCCAAAGACTGTACGTTACGGATGAGCACGCAATACAGAAAAGCTACCGATTGAATACTTTGCTCTTTGGTGATCGACCATCATCCGGTCCGTGTCTCTGGAATAACCTCCATTTTAGGGAGTTGCATAATTCGTAATAGTCGTAATAATTCGAGATATGGTCAGTGTTCTTGATCCCATAAATGGCTAGCTAAGTCCACTGAAATCCGAAACCCCGCGAACATAGTATAACGATTTCTTGTTTTCTGCAGTCAATAACGAACTTGCACTAGGATGGGAAGTGCAGAGAGTGAGGAACATGATAATCTCATCTACAACTACTAAACAATCATTACTTACAATAGTTAAAACACTCCTTCGTGTCGGACTTCGCTTTCTCGGCCGTTTCTTGGTTTTGCTTGGCCCCCATTTCACGCATAAGTCGGGATGACTTGCATACGTAGTACATACACAGTAAGCCTGCAAACCATTTCTACAACTCTGAATGGTGATCGACCCCTTAATTGTTCTCGGTTTGCAGATAAAGAAAGTAGGCGGTTGGTATGCTGAACCATCGGTTTGGCCGGTCGCCGTCTTACCGCGTGCACCGCCGCTGGTGTACACGTACTCCTTATTTGTGGCGCTTCTGAGCTGATGGAAAACGAGGACGGGACTTGCATATATGCACTGCAAAAGAATTGGTCTCGTCGCATTTGTCCAAAAAAAAAAATCACATATTAACCAAAAACTTTTCTTTTATAATAATTTAATCCTTTTTTTCTTTTCTTAGGAACTCTTCGTTTGCTCCTAGTGATTTATCCCTTAGGATCACGTAACCTATTAAACCCGGCACCTACTAGCTGTGGCTTGTCTCCTGGTCCAGCCCGTGCCCGCTTCTTCTTCCTGTTGGTCTTATAACAAGATCCTTGTGGTGTTCCAAGTCGCGTCGCATGTATGCTATCTTTGGTCCGAAATTATTCCTTGTGAGCGGAGGCATCATTGTTATCGCCACCGTGAAGGTCTATCCAACATTTTTCAGCTTTTATAAAACCCACCAGATAGAAATTCTAGTGCCGACGAAGAAATGATGGGATGGTGGGAACTTTGTGCTTACTTGACTTGTTGGATCCAGCAGCGTCCTTGGGGTCCTCCCCGGAGCTGCGCTCAAGCGCAATCTCCATATCTTTGCGGTCCGGACATCCCCCGCGACAGCAGTACTTCTTGTAGCCGGTAACGCAGCAGGCTCCATCACCGCAGCTGGAGGTGCCGCAGTCCTCGTAGCCGTCGGAGCAGCCGCCTGCGCAGAACGGGGATGTGCCGTCCCAGTAACAGGATGCGACTTCTATTCGGGTGCCGTTCCCGATGAGTTGGGGATCTGGCATACACAAGATGTCAGTGAAGAATTCGTTGAGTAAAGGAATCCATGGCGGCCGCAACGTACCGACGACTGATGCACAAGCTAGTGCTGAAAGAGAGAGCATTGTTAGAATTTCAGGACGCATGTTTACGGTTTACAAATATGGAAGAAGAATCAGGATAGTTTGACGTGTTGAATAAGAGATCGATTGTTGATTGAGTTCCTAGGACGATAGATCTTGGGCTAGATTCTCAATAGTCTGGTTGAGATCTCTGGTATTTATCTTGCAAGTCTGCCTGTACTGGAGGTAAGAATTAGAATTGAGGATCTCGATCCGCACCCCCCAATGTTTGAGGGCGTATTAAGCATGCAGTTGGTCTGTAGCATTTGGTGTATCTCATTAGTGATGTCTCATCTCTACCTTATTGTGACTGTCGTTGTTGTTGTACTTAATACTAGGGGCGCCTGTAACGCTATAATTGGCCGCGGAACCTTTATCTGCGTAGGTATACTGGTGTGCTGAGCTAGGTATTACAGCTCATACATTTAATGCAACTTACATTCCAACGTAGAGGCGTCTGTAACGCTACAATTAGCTGCGAAGCCTCCATCTAGGTAGGTATCCATCTGAGTAGGTATGCGGGTGTTCTAAGTTAGGTATTATAGCTCATACACTTAAATTAACTTACATTCCAACGTAGAGGCGTTTGTAACGCTATTATTGGCCACGAAGCTTTTAATTGGGTAGGTATCCATCTGAGTAAGTATGTGGGTGTGCTAAGTTAAGTATTACAACATATATATCTAAATTAACTCATACTCCGACCTACCTAGTATGTCTGGTTCGTAGACCGTGGATATTGAAAGCCGTGACTCCCTGTATCCTGTTTCTTCCCGTTAAAGGTACTACCTAGCCATTGTACAAGTACAATTCTCGCCATCTGGGTATGCAAAGGTCGTGCCGCGCTAATTGCAGCTCATTTCAGTCGTTCTAGCACGAAAGAAAATGTTCGGGCCGTTACTGTGCGACTGTGAATACGTACATCGAGCCATAGTATTCCACTGCTAGCCACTCGCCGGCTTGCCTAGCCTCCGTCTTATAGTCTCGCGGACTAAGATAAGACTATAAAAGAGAGGCGTATAAGAAAACTCTTATGAAGTAGATTGGGATTATTCAGTTAATATTTAGACCCAGCTTCGCTTTAGAAATTGACTTTGGATTAGGCCTAAGCAGCTGCCTTAGGCAACCTTTACCAAGCTACCCCTGTTTAAAAAATAGTACGCCAAATATTACTTAAAGTAGCAGTATAATGAATAATCTCAGAGCTCATCATATTGTCTCTCTATGAATTTCTCTCCTTAAATTGTGTTTTATGTGGTCTTATGTATAACATGCCCCGGTAGCTTTTATGGTAGTGGAAGATCTGATTTCTTACTCTGAGGACGTTGTAATAGAATAATCATGAAGAAACTCGTCATTGTCCGGCAGCATTATCTCCCTGCATTCCAACATCATATCATTATTCACCACATGGAACTTATCACGCAAGCTCTAACCCGCCAAGCAACTATGCAGGTCCCGTAGACATGTTTGAGTGATGTATTGCATGTTCATGCTCGCTCTTATGGAACAATTTTGTATTTATCGCGTTTACTAGTCGATCACTTCCGATCAGGCAACAAGATGAGTCTATCTTCGCATTTTGTAGATAGAAATAGATCTTGAACCGCTTCCCTGATAAGATATGTATATTCACTCAATCTTCAAAGGTGTAGCCTATCAACCTGGGCTAATACTCTAGGCACATCCGCCGTGAGGTATCTAATAGACTCCCGTTGAGTCGTCCCTCATTCCCAGTGGCGTATCCTGACGCCTGGTCGTTTCCATTGCTCCATGATATCTCGTTTCCCAAAACATATTGACATCTCTAGCCTGAGAGATAGTAAAGAAAAATCGAAATCAAATCCGTAATCCCCGAGACTCCTTTCTGCCTACTCAATAGGCTTCGAACGCATGTATAGCAGAGATTGTGAAGGAAAAAATGGAGGCTTTTCGAATCCCCTCCCGCTAAATCTAATAAAGCGCCGAGCGCCTGAGTTTGTATTTCCCATTTGCGTCATGGCCCCTGGTGTCTGCTTCGGCAGCAACGTATGGTTTGAGACCTTGATACTTCTTTGGAGGTTCGGCCACATCAGCAGCAACGGTAGTACAAACACACGTCCCTGGTGCATTCACCGTAGAGACAGATATCATTGTAGCTGTAACAACGCTGGTAACAGTCTCAGTAACGACGCCACCCCCGATAGTCTGGGTGATGGTTGACGCAGCTGGCGGTGAAGAAACCGGATTGGCCACGGTCATAGTATATGTTGTGATCTGGTCACCGGAGTCCCCTCCGCCCATAGTGACAGTGACAACTTTCGGGGCCAAGGAAGAAGTCGTTGAGGAGATGGTAAGTGTACTCGTGATTGCCGTCGTTTCCGTGCCCGCTCCTACAGTAACAGTGACGACAGACACAACTGGGGTGGCTGTTGGTGTTGCCCCTGTTACGGTTACGACGCTCGTGAGTATTGTGTCAGAAACAGTCATTGTAACAACTGAAAGGATTGGTGTCGTAGTCTCGGTCGAATCAACTGCACCTATTGTTGTAGGCGAGTTGATGGCATCAGTAGTAGTCAGAGTAGTGGCTGGAATATCCGTAGTCGCGACATTAGTCTCGGTAGGTGGTGCAGAACTAAAAGATGCCAACACAGAGGAAGAAATAGCCGGGACTTCCGTAACAGGGCACACAGTCGTCGTTACCCCAATCACAGTGGTGACCAACACTGTCGACACTCCCTCTGGTAGTGAAGTGGGAAGTGAAGTCGCTCCACCCGTGCCTGATGCGGCTGGGCAGTTGGTGACAGTTGACGCGCATGAGATGATAGTTTCAATAGACGTTGCGGATATCGTTAACGTAGTCAAGTCTGCCCCGACGCTAGCTGTGCTAATATTTGCGAAGGGCGGAATGGTCGAACTAGCTGATATACTACTGGTGACTGTCACATTGCCTACTAGGTTACTAGTTGCCGATGAAGTGGCTATAGACTAGTTAGGATTGCATACAACTGAGATTATTTGAGTGGAAACGACTATACCATCTATCACGGCGCCTACAATAGACGAAGTTGTTGTATTCACAATAATCGTTGACGAGCCGAGAGGGGTGGTGGTACTATCGGACGCAGCTGATGCCGAAGAAGTCGCTTCAACTACTGTGTCCGATGTAGTAGCTACTGCTGATGAATTGGCAAATGAAAACTGCTTGGGTAGCTGACGACGGGCTTGGCTGCTTCCTACTAAAGCCATCACAACAGCAAATCTATGGCTACTTGAGAACAACATAATGAGTGAAAGGGCCTAAACGATCAATCAAGGATTGGCAAGAAGGGAATGAATGTAATGAACGAGCGACCAAGCGCTAACGAAGCGAAAAACTTGAAAAGACTGAAATTAGAGAAGATAAGGAACTGGACTTGGTAAGTAAAGGTCGTTGGAATCGAAGAACTCTGGTCCCTTTTTAATCAAGACCCCTCTATGACGTGAATAGCCCAAACAGTATTAGATACTACTATGTACACAACGATAGCTTCAAGGTTATGATGGAGACCGGGGCTCAAATGTACCTGTTCGGCATATTCTGTCAAGGCTCGGCAATGTTCCAACATAAGCGAAGTGCGAAAACCAGGTCCATAGAATCGTACTTCTTACTAAATTAGGAGAAGACTCGTTAGAGATCGTCGCGAGACCCTGGCTCATCCTGGGGAAAATCATGGGACGAGACCTGCGCCTCTCCTGGCGCCGGGATGAGAGGATCTCATATGAACTATCGTAGGCGATTTCACTTCGTTGTGTTAGATAGTTATACCTACCCCAACTAGAATAGCTAGGGTCCGTCACAGAAAAAGTCTTATTGTAAGGTGTTGTGATCGTGAAATCGTAAATATGACACCGGCCTGGACTGTTCTTCTAGGACGGAGACTTAGATCGTAGTCTATGGTCTAAGAAAGCTTGTTTGAACTGTGCTGCGTACCGATAGTCTGATTCCAGAGCTAAGTGAGCGGGATATTGATGCCAATCCCGTAGTTAGTGAGATTGCGGGACTCTGTATCTTCCGAGTATACAATAGTCTTGCAATGACGGACGGGGTGTGTAGCCCGATTTCAGGGGCTGGTGCTGCGAGGAGGTAGTTGCAATCTCGCCTTGCGCACTATTGGAAGCTTAAGTCTTAGTCTTTGGTAGTTTATGGGGAGACATAGCACTTGTTTCCTTGATATTCATGCGCATGCATAGATGCAGGTCGTTTACTTTGAAGTTGAAGATGCTGCGCCGATACCAAGACCCTGGGTCTTCGTTCGCAAGCACCAATCGGAGGCGATAGCGATATTGTAGGAGTTAGCTCCGTGTTCCAGTATCAGCCAATCAGGAATTCAAATTGTGATAAGCCATCTCCTGGCAGCTCCCTGAGTTTTCCTTGGCAACTCTTTAGGAACCGCGCCTCTGTTTCAACGACCTTCTCCTCACTATAACTCTGACAAAAAATCAACATGTAATGGTTCCCGGTCGTTGTAGCTCCTCTTACGGGGGTTAAGCTCCTCATCAGCGCTTTCATTCTGTCTTGGCTAAATTCCTCTACCTCACTTACTGACTTGAGACAGTGGCTGTGCTCTCAACCCTGGGACAGCGTCACAGGTCTTATTGTCAGGATTGATATGCTGTCGCAGTTCAAGCACTTGCGGGACAGTGTTACTGTATAGAAGTATTCGAGAAGACCAATGCTTCCACGACCTAAGGACCGCCTTTAGCTTGGTCTGCTTGGAATCAGAGAAACCGCTCTATCGTTCTGAGTGGTATAAGTACTTATCGTATGTAGCTTCCTATATCATGGGTATACCTCGGCGATAAAAGGAAATAGGAACTCCTGATTCCAATAGGGCGAAGCACCCTCAGCGACACAGTTCCTATCGGCTGAGTCCATTAAGGCTGCCGGTAATGGATTTCACTATACTACAACACTAAGCCCGCGTTGGATTGGATAGGTGTTCTGAAAACGGAAAGATACTCGCAATGAACCGTCGGCTTTAAGCTGTAAGCGCACATGAAAGACCTGAATACGGTTTAGAATCAGGGACTACTCATGTATAGTGAAATGCTATTGGGCTCAAGCTGGTTATGGAAATAACATGCGCACGCATGTGGACCGTAGCCAGCAAGTGTTTGTGAGAGTCGATGGCAATTCCACTGCATAGTGCTGCTTTTTAGTCGTTACGAATGAATCATCCACTTTGATGGTTAAACGAACATCATGACGACCAACGAAGCTAGTCATAGAATGGTTTTCGCGTTTTAGTGTCCTTCTATCATGTGAATGCACCGCAGTGCGCTTCGTTACTTTTTCGGGCCGAAGCATTCATTCCCTCTGTACTTGATGAATGGCACGCACAGCTACTTCCTAAACTTTTGGATAATTTGAAATATCGAGGTGTTACGACATTGAGACGGTCACGTAGGGATCTTATTAGCACCCGAGCGATGGAGATGTTGCCCTTTCCTGCCTTTTGTGTCACTATCATTGACACGTTAGGGAAGTCTGCAGACGATTCCCTATCTTGTGCTGAGTGGCTCACCCTCCCCCGTATGAGAAAATGCCCAATCAAATCGTTGGCAGACGCTAAAATTCTCGTATTATGAATAACCACGTGAAGGTGTTATGGGGAAGTCACGGGCATATCCGGTTGCAGATCGTACGCAGTCGACTATTTGAAGGGGGAAGTTCCTACTTCACTTATCTCTCTTTTATTTAAATGAGCCTATAATCGGAGAACAATACTAGGCACAGCACTGTTGAATGATGAAATTTATACAAAGCAACACAAGTCGAATCATATTGGTCCATTCCTCAAAGAAAAGTCACGAGACTGACACGACCTAACAATGTCGCCAAGGCCCATCATCCGACCGGCAAGTCAATAACAAAAAACACAGGAACGTCAGACTCCATGTCGGTACACCACGGTATAGTCAATTAATCACGGATGGGCGGGGTAATGGGTCATCGAGCTATACATCGAGCTATACTTAGGAGAGTTGGCGGAGACATTCTCTGGAGATGACAATGAGAAAGGCGTGGACCGTCGAAACACTTTGACCGATCTACCTAGTTATACGATTATCCAACCTTCTATATTCATCATCTCCCTTCCTGCTTACACCTAGTGAAGTGTCAACTTCAGCAAGGATAGGGACAAATCATGACTGTACTCAGACGAAAAGACGTGCTTACGAAACGCTTGAAATCGGCTGCAACTATGATGGTCATACTAATTTCTGAGATCAGGTTAGTGGTTGGCTCTTGAGAACTTGCTTTGATGCTAAAAAACTATTACCAAATCATTAGAACAGAGAGATAAACGAATATTTGAGCGGGCTCGGCCAAGTGCAGCCTGTATTCAGTGGCCATTACATGGCCGATACCTCCTATACATCGGGTTCTCTGGTCTTGGCTCTTTATCACAAGACTATTTCTTCTTGACCGACTTTCTACCGCGGCTCACAGTCCTAACGACTTTCCGAATGCTGTCTCGCACATTTCTTACAAGATGCTCCAGGCCGAGGTCTCAGCTGCCATGACAGATCCAATGTGCCAGGGTCTGCTGGAGAGGATGAGGGCATATCCAGACCCTGATGAATCCATGCAAGATTTACGAATGCTCCGATCGTAACTCGGCTGTTCTGCGGAGTGGTGTATCGTTGGACAAGCGGCGTTATAAGCTCGAGTGCATAGAAGTGCATGCTTATTAGTCATGAATGTGCGGGCTGTTGTTCCCGCTCGCCCGCTCACTGCTGACAACAGGTACTCACGAAAGCTTGGCCAAGGACTGATACGTCACCGTCAGAATGCAACTGGTGAGTGTGCAAGATGAGGAGATCTCATGATCTTACTTACGGTCTCTTTTTGCGACCTCATGCGGACATTTGTCCTTCCCATTCAGGAAAGTATTAACATGTTGTTGGAATTGGAGAAACCCCAGCCGAAAATTCGAATTTTATTGAGGGGAACTTGGGTCTCTCCGCACTTCGTCGCCGGTTTCTGGCCAATTACTCTCCAGAGTCCGAGACCAAACGATCGGGTGGGCAAGGCAACCTTGTGACCTGCCTTAAGCTGCACCACTCACAGCAAAAAGAAAGGTACTATGACGAGCGTCAGGCATACACAGACTTGATCAACGAACGGGATCTCGTGGTGTCCTTATGGAACGTCATAAGAGGCTCACACACACAGGAGCAGAACGGCACTTTCGCCAAGCCACTTCCCCAGATCTTGGGGCTTTTCGCAACTCAGCTGGAGAAGCGCGGGACGAGGCGGGGAGGATGGGAGCCAAGACAAGCTACCTGGGTTGGGTCTACTCTCTGCCAGGGGTTTGGATTTAGTGTCACACGTTGCACCTGCGCCAGCGCCAGAAGCTATGATGCAACCCTGCGCCAAGTCGCCGAGAGCCTGGGAATCACCTGCTTTCGCTGTCCTCTCCTACTGTAAGAATTCGAAGCTTCGTTTGGCATGCATAGCTTACCATCTCAGCACTAGCATAGAGGACTTCGCAGTAGTCTGCGTTGCAAGCAAAACTAGCGGCTCTTTAGAGGGCTGGGATGTCTAGGCTAATTGCTTCCAACGGGATCTAGAGCATAATATCGGTGGGCTTCTCCATTCTCACTTGGTCTAAGGGTCCAAGTCTGGATGAAACTACTATAGGGAGTTATTCGAGACCACCCCTTGGCTATTTGCTCCGCGCAGCCAGCCTACGATTGTGGAACGAAACGACGAGAGTTTATGCATCCCGACCACTCATGAGGCATGTCCTGGACTACCCGGACCTGCATTGTGGCGGCGACTCGCTTTGCAAGTACCGAAAATGTGACGAGCATTAGCCTAGTCGAACTCTAATCCGGTTCTGTAGCTCGACCCTCTTCAGCCAACACATGATCCTTGCGTCGATATCTGAGCTGTCATTAAGTCAGCAGAGGTAAGCCCCATGCTAACTTATGCTACCTACCTTTTGATTTGATTCTTGGCCATGCTATATGCCAAAGCGCCACCTGCAACACGAGGATACTTCGAAATCTCCGAAGAAGTCATTAGTTACCTATGCGTGCCTGGGCGTGGTGCGCTGGTCTTCCATAATCACGCTACATATCAATTTCCGGATGAGGAAACCTACAACTGTGCGTCCTTAATGAGCGCATGCGAGCTGTCTCTTCCAATCATAGGCATTTGCGCTTCCGACTTTCCGATTGTTTGGAACATTACATTCCCAAGACCGTCACAGATTCAGACGTGACCGGGTTGCAAGATGCTGACAGCAAAGCCTATCTATCACATGAGTGTCAACTAAATTGTTCGACGGCCTTGGTAGTTCAATGGCTTGGCTCGGGTGCTCTGGCTTATACTACTGCACATGGATACATTTCGTTTCCGCATGCTTAATTTATCTAGGTAGCCGTCGTTGGGCGGACTCGAGGCCCACCCGAGGTCTTATTGTCTGCAGTGCCACCGCTTTCACTTATACCGATGGCGTCACGACAATCTAAGGGAGGCATTGACGCTTTCCCTTACAGATTGTTCGCTTAGCCCCTCAGTATTATGTGTCTGTGATTCGCAAAAAAAGTTGTCTCTCAGGAAGCCAAGCCCGACTCAATGCGGGTTGCGCCCCTCATAATAGATCATTCCACGATGCCTCTCCCGTGGATGCAGACCAGCTTCTTCAAGTCTCATGACTTGGAATCCTGTCCTGTTACCAGCCTCCCGGGGTCTAACCAGCCTTCATGACTCTTGTATTTTCTAGGAAACCTTCCGTATTCGTCCTGGCCATCTGATTCTGCGGATACCTAGTTCCCCTTTCTCTGTCATGTAGCATTCAATGTTAAAGTTCCTCACTCAAAGCTTGTCTATAATAACCTATGCTTCATTCCCGCTTGCCGCTCATCTCATTTCGATGTCATTGCATGCACGTTACTTGTATATACAAGGTAGTCTGATAAATTCAGACATCTTACTATAGATCAAGCAGCTACCCCGTCCTTCCATTGTTTGGGTTTGCGCATGCCATTCACTATGGGCTTTAAGGACGCCCTGACCGGAGCATTCCTCTTTGGGGGTCTCACCCTGGGAGCATCGACATTTTCTCCTGCCAGACCTCCTGCGATACCGCTTGCTGTTAAAGCTCCCTACCTGAACACCTGGTTGGATGTTGGGAGCGATGGCGGCAACGGCGGGTACCTCGCCGGCCAGTGGCCTGTATTCTGGCAGTAGGTTTTCTATTCTTGCTCAGGGAATCTAGGTTTGACTGAATTTTATCGTGCAGACAACAGGTTACAGCCTGGACCGGTTTGATTCAAGTCGATGGGACCACGTATCAGTGGATGGGTGCTGTGCCAAACACGCAGAACGTGGATCAGACTGAGTTCTCTTATACATCAACAAGGAGCAACTTTGTCATGAATGTTGGTGGCAAGGTGGAGATGAACATCACCTTCCTCTCACCAGTGACGCCCAACGACTTGAAAAGGCAATCTCTGACCTTCTCATACCTCGACGTCGGCGTTCACTCCCTCGACGGTGCTGAACACGATGTCCAGTTGTATGCTGATGTCTCTGGTGGTAAGTGACAAACATGGCCTCCCCGGTCTTGGCTTTTACTCATCGCGTAATTTTAGAATGGGCATCTGGTGATCTAGGTGCTGTCATCGAATGGGACTATGGGACTTCTGATGGGGTCGCATACCATACATTTCATCGCCAAAGCCAGACCGAAATCTCCGAGACGAGAGAGCTGCCGAATTGGGGCGATTTCTACTGGTCCACCGCAGACACAGATGGCGTAAGTCTTAAGTATAATGCTGTATGATACAAGTGCTAATGTGTCTTGTAGCTCACTTACCAAAGTGGCGCTGACGTCGACGTCAGGGGCGCATTTAAAAACAAAGGTGTTCTCGCAAGCACTAAAGATACTAGCTTTAGGGCTGTAAACAATAACTGGTGAGCCGAAGGCATGTCTATCCTCATATGTGTCTCAACTGATGAGTTTTCCAGGCCCGTGTTCGGATTCGCTAAGGATCTTGGATCTGTCTCGAGTAACTCGGTCAATACTCTGTTCACTATCGGGCTCACCCAGGACAATGCCATCCAACTCTTGGGAGAAGGCTCAGGCCTCACAACCTACCCATCGCTGTGGAAGAGCTATTTTAGCTCCGACGTTGACGCTGTAAGCCAACATTCAAATGTTCTATCTATGTACTACGACATTGCTCACACGCTGCTATAGGTGACCTGGTTCTATAATGACTACAGTACTGCTGCAGGCCTAGCCACCGACCTTGATAACAAGGTTGCGTCGGATTCCATTGCTGCCGCTGGTCAAGATTATTTGACCATCACCAGTCTTAGTGTCCGCCAGACTTTTGGGGCTCTGCAGTTCACTGGAACTGACTCGGATCCTGTAGTCTTCCTCAAGGAAATCAGCTCTAACAGCGATATCCAGACTGTGGATGTTATATTCCCTGCGATACCCCTGATCTTGTACACTAATCCTAAACTTCTCGACTACCTCCTGAAGCCACTGTTCCTTAACCAGGAGAACGGACACTATCCTAACACAAACGCTATTCACGACCTTGGCACCTTCCCTCTGGCTAAGGGGTATCCAGACGGTACGGATGAGCCCCAGCCGCTTGAAGAGTGTGGAAACATGATAATTATGGTTCTCGCCTACGCACAACGAACCAAGGACATCGATTACCTCAACCAGCATTATAAAATCTTGACGCAATGGGCTGGTTATCTCATCGACGAGTCTCTGATCCCAGCTGACCAAATCTCAACGGATGACTTCGCAGGGTCACTGGCCAACCAGACTAACCTCGCGATCAAAGGTATCATTGGGCTGCGCGCCATGGCTGACATCTCAGATATGACGGGCCACGCAGACGACGCCACTAACTACCTGAACACCGCAAACTCATACATCAAGCAGTGGCAAGAGCTCGGCATCAACAGCGCGGCGAACCCTCCACACACGACACTGTCATACGGAGACGGTGCCTCGCACGGCCTGCTATACAATCTATATGCCAACTCACTTCTGGGCTTCGGCTACGACTTCGTTCCACAGTCCGTCTACGACATGCAGAGCAACTTCTACCCGACCGTGGCCCTAAAGTACTGCGTGCCGCTGGACACGCGCCACACCTATTCGAAGACCGACTGGCAGCTGTGGGCCGCCGCCATCGCCTCCGAGGAGACCCGAAATGACTTCATCTCGCGCATCGCCAACTGGATCAACGTGACGCCCACCAATAGGGCCTTCACCGACCTTTACGACTGCGCTTCGGGCGACTACCCTGGCATCACTTTCACGGCACGACCCGTTGTAGGTGGCCACTTCGCGCTGTTGGCGTTGCCATGATAGGCCGGGTTTCGGAGCTGCATATTTTCCCACTTAGTTTTCTTTTTTCATGCTATACGAATTGCATCACGCCTCCCTCATCTCACCAGGACTGGTCTGGCCACATTAACTCATCTACATACCCCATAACATTCGGGGGTCGAAGTCTTCATTCAATGAATGACGTCGAACTTTCCCATTGTAACGCCGACCGCCGTAGCGAATACCCGCGTCTCTATAGACTTCTTCGCGACTCATTGTCGTTCCCGCCCGGAATGTTTTATCACCGTGAGAAACTATTGGCTTGCTACCCGGCGACCCCTTAGTTATCTTACGCCAACTTGGCAGTGTGGTGTAGAGATCCGATCTACCTACCTGCCGAGCTCCGTCTCACATCTACAGCTCCTGCATAAGCGCCGTCGTCGTCATCGTCTTGTCGCACTGCATGATCCCCACATTAGCACCTTGATGATATCCCAACCAATATATCATACATAAAACTTATGGAATCGAATGAGCGACTCATTCCTAGCTGGTGTTTCTTAGATAGTCCGTGAGAACCCCATGTCGATGCAATGACATGGTATCTCATTGTTGGAAATATATGAGAAATTGAACAAAACTTTTATTAAGTGCCTGAGCGTGTATCAATCATCGCATCCCACCGTGTTTTTCAAGGGGGGAAAGCATGTCACCTAAGTTCGCCAACTTGCATTAGCGCCCGACGATAGGGAGATGTCTAGATTACCATGTAGCAAGTAAGAGGCTACTCCAGCCTATAGACAGGGGTGAAAGGGGTTTCGAATACGAAGAGTCCTTATTTATTATGATGTTAATTTTCCATACTAGGTGAAAGAGATGACGGACAAAGGACGGTATTTAGCTCTCATGGACGATCTGTTTTTTAATGGCGGGCATATCCAATATTGCATACCAATTGTGAATAGTATAAAGACCTCTAGAACTGGAAGTTTTAGGATGCGAAAATGGAAGCCCATAACTCATGTGTCGGAGAAGTTGTATGCGGTTTGAAGATAGATGTCTTAGCGTAAAGAACCCTACCCCTTCATAAATCTCCGAAGATCACCGGCGAACGGCGATGATCGCAATGAATTAAATTAAGCAATGCCTTGACGTACCTGCATCTAGGCTCGAGCGATTATGCATCGGAGGACAGCACGACTCGGGCCCGGGTCAATCTGAAAAACTTGATTTGGATTGTCCAAGATGCATACGAGCTCCTAGGGTTATCCCTCTTTTTCTCCCCCCGAAAAAATACCTTCCGTGCATGCACGTGTACATTATCTACTGCGGCTTAGCCGCACGTGAAAAGCCCAGTGAAACGGATTAACACGATCATTAAGATCACCCTATTGCCTTATTCCTACAAGAATTATTAATCCCTTGCTCTCGCGCATACTATTCCTACAATCTGTCCTCGTTAAACCCCATGCTGACAGCATGATACCCAAATTCAATTCGTCCTTCACGAGAGAAAAAAAAAAGGGACAAATTGAGATCCTACACAATCATGTCTTCTCGGGCTTAGACTACCAACTCAAAAGCGCTACTGGCCCCCTCAAAAGCAGTGATTGTCCCGCCCAAGCTCTTCGCATCCCCAAAGTACCTAATGCGATACATTCCTGCGTCAGCCCAGGGATCGGTCGTCTCCCACGTGATGGCGACTTCGCTGGTCCCGAGCAGTTCGCTGATGCGGCGCCAGCGAAAGACCAGATGCCAATCGGCATCGTCGCGGACGACCTGCCACACCGGCGCCACGAACTTCTCCACAACGGCGTAGCTCTCCCCGAGTCGGAGGTTGTTCCGCGGGTTCGCGCCGACGAACTTGACGGTGACGGGTTCCCCCTTCTGGTACGACCCGCCATCAACGTCCTGCACGACGTCGCCGAACTTCTTGAAGAATGGCGGCGCGTCGAGGATCACGGAGGGAATGAAGCTCAAGCTCCGATTGCTGTTGTTCGGGGGCTCCGGACCTTGCGGTGGTCGGATAGCGGATGAAGAGCCGAGGGCGGAGATCCAGGATAGTGTGACGTTGATGTATGCTGCCAGAGTGTGTGGCCCGTATAAAGTGCTTGCCCCTTCATAGCGCTGGATGCTATTGCGATAAGTACGTTAGTGCTAGCTTTTGTGACTGCTTTGACATGGTAGGTCAAGATTTAGGTAAGCTGGGCTGTCGTATTCGTAAGAAAAACCGAAGCCGAGCGGAAATCCTCAGCATATCACACGGATCACACTTGATGTTGCGTGTATCTAATTGACTGAAAGACTGAGCGGCTTACCTGTATTCTTCCTCCGTAGCGATGTAATGCGTATAACTATTCGCAGGCCCGCCTAGCACAACGACAGGCGAATCGGAACCATCTTGGCTAGCGAGTTGAGCTTCAACCTCATTCGCCACAGCATTCTTCCATCGACGACCGGCCATCGTCGTAGCCTCTCCCGGACTCACGATAATGACTAACTGACCAACGCGGAAAGCCTGGACATCGACGATGTTGGGCGTCCACGCGTAGGGCGTGGAAACCTCGCCAACGTCAAGGAGGATAGGTTTCGCGCCATGGCACGCGATTTGCTCCTTCGAGGGTGCCTTCAGAATGCCAGACACCACCTGCCATACGGGCGACGTTGTGTTAGGGTTCCCGTCATGTTGGGTGAAATCAAACGCTCCCGGGCCGTCCGAAGTGCCAGCGGCAAATGAGTAGCCCAAGGCCGCCGGACATGTAGTGACCTCGGTCCCGTTCGGGAGTTCGAACTGGTAGTTTGACATGTTGTGGAAGGTATGGAACGACTTGACCCATTTCCCGCGAATGGGGTTTGGAGAGTGGTTTAATTCATCATACAGCTTCTTCGCGGGTTCGAACTGGCGCTTGCCAATCTCAAAGCAAGACGAAGTGCCTTCGTCGTTGGCCCTGAAGAACGGCCCACGGGCATGGCATTTCTGAGATCTGCCATCGCTGCATGTACTGTTTTCAAAGCTACACATCTGTCCCGTACCATCCTCGCACCAAGCACCGAGAACGTTAGGGCTTGTGTCGCCGACGTTCGCTTGCGAGAAGCCCGCCACAAATCCTTCAGCAGACGTCTCATCATCCACAACACTCTTCTCAAACAAGTACGCAGCCACGCCCTTGTTATCGCCCGAGATGAGAGTGTTGTTTCCAAGAACTGAGGTGCCATGGGTGGGGAACCACGTCAGAACACCGATGTTTTTCCCGTCGGACGATCGCTGAAATTTGAGCAGTGTTAGGTCCTTCTCCACCGATCCGTCGTCTTCGGGGCTGACATAGTGCCTTGCGCGTTCCTCCTTAGGGTTCGCGAGATAGGCAAATAAGCTTCGGTTGATGTTCGCGCCAAAGACCTTGGTCGACCCAACACTCAGACTACCGGGTGCCAGACTTTCATGAGCCTTCTTGATAGACAACAGGGCGCCGTCTACGATGGCTCGATAGCTTTGTTGATCAAAGCCTTTACTCGTGATCTGAGGTAGAAGATAGTTCAACCACGCCCCAGGCCCGGAATGGGAGTGAGTACCTGTCACGGCCAAGTTGTGATGGCCGTAGTCCGCATACTCGGGGCCTAGTTCGCGAAGTCCTGATAAAATGCCGTAGCGGACTGCCGTATCGCCAGATTGCGTATCTAGGACAAGGTAAATGAACCTGTCAGCGGGGCGAGAGGGATCCGCAACGATGAATGCACGCGAATAAAGTCTTTGCCTCAGACCGGTGCCAATTTGATTCGGGTCGGCATAGCCCATGAGGTTAATCTCCACGCAAGGTCTGGAAAGTTATGCATTAGCTAAATAGATACACGATTCACGCGGGATACTTAGACAATAACATACCCGGTGATATCGGCCTTGCCAACTCCCAAAAGATACTCATCTCCCTCGGCACTTGATGAGACCCATGGCTGTTCAGATGCCTGGTTGCCCAGCCATGGCGTCAACCTGTTTCTCACACTATGCGGCGCGGTTATGGCCAAGAACAGGAGTGTTGATGCCAGAAGCAAGGCAGATGCCAGGACGGTGAGTCTAGTGGACCTGTTCCTGGGCAGATCTGGCAGTGACGGTGAAGGACCGGCCCTCTTCTCGTCGTCAATTTCTTGCATGGCGTCTCTTGTCTCTGCAATCGAATGGAGCTGAGGTCTCAGTCCGGCTGTTGCGGGAGGACTAGCTATAAAGTGGCGTTGGACCCTTGCTAGAACGAGGAGACGATCCTCAAGTATGATACAATTCTAGGATGCCATATCAACTCCTCCTGAACACGAGTAACATGCTGTCTGACTCCAGAGTGATATTATAATGGTTGCTCTATATATGTATGCATCACAAGACGGCTGCTTGTGAGACACAACCTACATGAATGAAGTAGGTACAGTGCTACACGGAACCAGGTGACGCTTACGTCATGGCTCATTTGCTGCCGCCTGTGAGTACCTACTTTAGGCCGATAACGATAAGGAAATTAGGGTAGGAGAGCCATGCCGCTTTTAGACCAGCCCCGCATTTGCACAAACACGCATAACTTCTGTCTATTCAGGTTGTCTCTCTGTTGTTAGCCTTCCATCCAGACAACATCTCATACATGAATGTAGCATGTTTGAACATGTTGCCATATACAGCCTCCAGCCTCCGGAATTGCCATCAGTAGAACTAGCCCGTCCCCTCCACCCCGGTGTCAGTCCTTTGCGTCCTCACTCAGAGACCCAGCGGCTCCAACAGAATCGATGCAGCAACAACAGCAGCCGATGTCTCAATCAAGCCGAGATGAAGGCTAGGATGAAAGACTAGGAGGAAGATGGTCGGTCACCGGGGGGCCGGTCCAGTTAGGGTTCGTCTGTTGAGCAACCGCCATGCAGAGATAGGTAGTAGCCGCGGCCATCTCTGTCGGTATAACCTGGATTAGCAAATCAAGCTCCCTGGCGGGCTTTACAGATACGAAAAGGTGTGCTAATTTTATAAAACTTACGGTCTTGCTCTTTGTCGGTGGTGCATTTGGCGTTAATGCACGGCCAGGCGATCTGGAAGATGTCGTGCTGATGGTCGCACTGGCATGGGTAGTCGGTGAGGCCGCATCCCAGTGCCTTGTAGCCGTCTTCAAGGCAGCCCGTGGCTCACGCGGGGATCTTGGTGGCTAGCTGGTCGTTGGTTATCGCGACGGCCAGCGCCGCGAAGACAGAGAGGATGATGGTTGTGAATTGCATCTTGGTACTTGGTGCTTAGTGAATGGAGCGGTGTAATGAATGCCTTCGAAGTGCGAAGAATGCTTGTAGGATTTCCAGATGTTTTTATATGGAGAGTAAGCGAGGTGAAGCAATGGAATTGAGTAGTTCATCTATAGCAAGTACGTTCCTGGCAATGCCCAAGATTTATATATCTTTCTCTTACCCTTGAATGGACCTCGCTTGCTCTTGCTGCTAAGGGAGCTTCTGAAGCCATCGTCGCAAATGTATAGTCGCATAAAGAGTTTGCTAGCATCTTTTTGAACGATAAAATCTCGGTGGCGCTCGTAGGGTTTTTAGCAGCAGCTCGATGATGTCTTAAGTGAACCTAGGTCTTTAATTGGACGAAAATGAAGATTCGAAAACCTTGCAGGACTACTATCGCTCGGTAGCGAATTCCTACGCGATTGATTGGTATTCCTACATCAATAATGAGACTAAAGACTAGGGACATGACTAATCTCAACCCCTTTCTCTATCCTGTAAGACTGGACGCGTATGTTAGCCTGCTTAGGAAATAATACTGTTGCCGTGTATAGGATAATAGTCTTTCTGATAGGTAATTTTTGTAACTTGATATCAATAAAATATTCTGAGTAGTTACGGTCGCTGAGTTAAACCGACGCGTCTACGCAGGATCTAGTATAGCGAACATGTCAACAAGCGTAATATCTACCTGCAACCATTGGGCACAATTACAAGGTCAGGACTGATGGGACTTGCAAGGTAGCGGTAGTCAAGGTGATTGAAAACAAAGGGCTACTGATATTGTTTGAAAAATAAAGTCGTTTAACAACCCGTTAAAAATATCAAAAGTGTTTCGCGACTGAAATGGAGAAAATAAGAGTTATGTCCTTCGATTTAGTTAATGATGCTAACGCTTAGGTGTAAATATACGCCTATCAGGTACAATGTTCGAAGAGTGGTTTGTAGTTTATAGAAACCAGTGACGAATGCCATATAAAGAGAGACTAGATACATGGAATACTCATCATGACTAGATCGCATTTCTTCCCGTCACATAACTTGAGGAAACCCCGTATGTCTTAGACCACCTTTAGCGCCCGTACTCGCAGTGATCCTAATATTCCTAGTGATCCGTTACATGACATCTTGCTTCACCCTTTCGCCACAGGTAGGCTGTTGTCTTGTTGTCTCGTAGCAAAATAGTGATAGGCCAGTCCCGGATCTCCCAGACCAGAACTACTTATGAGTAATCATTCCCCTGTGATGGACTGGCCGGGGATGATGCCGCTGATACATGACTGAATGAGGGCAATTATGATGTCTGCAGTCGATCTTTCGAGTTTTCTGACACTGGGTAGTCACACCAGTGAAATAGTTCTTGCTCCTCGTGAAGTAGGTCTCCGATCTACACCTATAGATGGTCAGTATTTATACATCCCGGCATTCTTACATGGTAACCAACATCTTGAAAATGTTGTCCTTGTTTGTTGGATATTGCGTTGGCACGGATGCTCTTGCGTGGTTCTTAACGTGATGAGTTTGGAATGTGAATCAAGTATAGCTAGCTTCTGAACTTTTACAGGGAGAAGACTGGAGACGGTTTTGAGGGCAGATTCTTGAAAGCGACAGTTAATATGGGGATCGGGTCTTGGTGTCTACCCACAAGGGCCAGATTTTCTAGGTTGATATGAGCTGCGCAGTTTCTAGTTTATTAAGGACATCTAAGCTATGTCCGTAGCCCATTGCAGCAACCTGAGCTATTTTTAATACGAATACCACGTAGGAAGCTGAACAACAAGCCAGAGCCTTGTGACTCACCGCCTTTTGTTATAAGAGTGAGATGCTAAGCCCGGGTCTTTTCATCAAAATACGACCTCTCTTATGCTTCGGATAACCCGAATTGGCAATCCTTCACTCAAGTTCATGGCTGTGAAGTTGCACTAGGATCTCAGTTTAACTGTTAAGATAACGTGATAACGTTTTATTGGAGGAAGAGCCAGAGCTACGTCACGCAGAAATGTAGGGGGAACAATCTGCCAAGGTAAAGTGCACTTATTGCCTGCCGCCTTCTCCAAGCATAAGCATAATATACTCTTATCTAAAGCCTGTTAACCTTCCTGCATGAGTGCCGGCCCCGAAGCCACATCTATAGAAGCCAGTAGTATGTAAGTTAGGAGAGGCGCAAGACACATGGGTTGTAAAAGACAGTGACCTCGGGTGTTACGGCCTCTGAATATTGATATCAACGTAGGGGTAAGTCTTGAATACTTGTTATCGCACAAGGAGCTCCAAGTACTGCAGCTACAAGCTAGAGATCTATATATAAAACGCCCTCTTTGTTCTGTTATTCTAGGGAAGCGGTACGCAGCCTGTAGGTATCGCGAAAGTCTGACATCGGGCTTCATAGCCAACACTATCAAACCATAAAAACCGGGAGTAATTGAGGATTTTCGGGGAGATTGACGTTTATTAACAACACACTTTCTTCTCGATCTAGATATAGGCGAAAGGTAGACTCGTTACATGCTTGTACATTGTTGATTCTGCCTTGACAAGGCTTAGAACAGCAACGCTAACATTACAATTCCCTCCTATCAGCCTTAGTAAGACTCTGCTGTCACCTAGCTAGCCGTCTTGAAAGGCATAGCAGGTACTATTGTCTCGATGCTGTCTCGACTGCTAAGTAATTCCCTGGTGTTAGTTCCCTAATTCCAGATGCGTTTACTGGGGGAATATGGGGGAGCTATTATTCTATCCTCGAGATTTTAAACAATTTCGGTGTTATAAAATGACTTCTCGTAGTGCCTACATGTCTTTCGTTTCTACTTAGATATAAGGAGCACCGCTTCTGTATATAAATAAAACTACAAAGATTCTTATAAATCATTATAAAAATAAGTTATAATAATATATTACGATCATGATTGCTTTTTAACCGTTTCATCCAATAATACAATCACGAGATTTATAGCTACCCGTCGCTGTTTAATAGTTAACAAATTTGAAATCTAACAGCTTGAGTGTCACGAGTAGGAAGTGCTTTGGTCAGGTATAACAGTAATAGTTTTGATAGTAGGTATATCTAGTTGCTGCACCTTCGCAATGAGACTGAGGGGGTGTCAAATACCATACCATATTGTTGATGTTCTCTGGCAATGATGAGATGCGAGCTTTTTGTCAAGGCTAAGAAAGCAACATAGAGGCCTGACAGCTTCGCTATGAACGGACCAGGAAATCGTCGGAGCGTGTCAAGCGTGAAGCAGTAACCGAGGGCACAGATCCCCTCCACGAGCACCCATGCGTCAGTCGATTTCTGTGTGTATGTCTCAGGCTCAACTACTCACCCATGATAATACCAGGGTGACCACGATCGCAGGCGCGATAGGGATAGAACTTAGCACATTGAAGAATATCAATGAATCGTAGCAGCATACAGCAAAGATCATCTAAGATCAACGAGGAGTCTAGTTAGGCAAGCTTAAAAGAACGAGAGGCCAAGGAAGGCAAAATTTGCGTCAGGTTGAGCGAGCATGCGGACACATAAGCAGCTAAAAGTATCAGGTTCTGATAGGTGATAAAGGCAAAAAAGAAAAATAACAAAAGCTCAAGTATGTATCTACTGCCTAACTATATTTATTCTATATGATTTATAGGATATGAAACTAAGCATTAATTTTATTTATGTGAAAAATAATTTTTATGATTCACCCTTGGCTACTGCGGCAGGCTACTAGAACAGCCTGCTTATATGTACCATCTCCGGGCCACCTTCGTCTGTGTCTCTTCCTTTTCCAAGCTTTTGTGTTGTATGCTACATACATACATACTGCAACACGAAAATGTGCGACGCCAGCTGTCCATCCATTTGGGGGCGATGCAGTTCTCTTGCGCCATATTACTGAGTATGTATACTGATCTGCGTTCTCTACATTCGCGTGTTACCGGCTATTCATGCATGTATATAAAGAATTTTCTATTTTGAGACCAGGCGAGGGTTAGGCTACCCAGCCTACCTAAAATCATGTTTTCGCGCCACACTCCGTCAGGCATGTGGCGTTCCTCTTCTTACCCTGGAGATTTACTTGTTTAAACCATGAGTTTAAAAAGGACTTAGCACAACCCTTGTTGCCTAATTACACCGAATCTCTTTGTAGTATAGAAGAGTCTCAAGAGTAAACTAGTTACGTCACACCTATCTCAGATGAGAACTTAATTACTATGGGTTTTTCAAATCTTTCACCTTCTGAAGAGGCTGCCCTCCTTGAGGGGCCGTCTCTTACCCCGCCAGGCGATATTGCGCCAAATTTCGCCAGCCCACCGAATAGGAGCAACCTGGCTCTATGCTTGGGCATCGCGTCCCTTTCTTTCACAGTTCCTATTGTCCTCTTACGGATATACTCTCGACTATTTTGTGTTCGCCTCTTCAAACTTGAAGACTGTATGTTGGAAAGTGCAATTATATCATCCCGTCCTATCTGTTAACAGTACAGCAGCCTTAGGCTTAGTAGCTTTTGTGAGTATGCATTACGCGAGAGCTGTGAAGCAACAGTTGTTAACATATGTAGGGACTGTATATCTACATTGTCTATGTAGTGATAGACATGGCGACGCATCACCTAGGCTATATGATTCATCAATGGGACATCCCATTAAAGGATCTAGAACCTGTTATAAGGGTGAGTGCGGCCTTGAAGGATTGACAATGCACTGTTGACTGACAATTTGCAGAAATTTCTCCTTGTGATAATATTCTATAACTTAACTATGATTTTCTCCAAGGCTGCCATTCTCCTGGAATGGGTCCGAATTTTTGTTCCGTTCGCAAAACGAAACGCATTCTTCTGGACGGCTCATATCCTGATAGTAGCAAACACTTTGCTATATATTGCAGGACCTATTCTGGCTTACTTGTACTGCATTCCACTTGAAAAATATTGGAGACCCTGGCTGCCGGGGACTTGCATCGACAGAACCCTCGGGGACTTTTTTTCTACAAGTCTAAATATTATCATTGACTTTACTATATTGATCCTCCCTCAGCACTCGATCTGGCGTCTTAACATGCGTCAGGGTCGTAAAGTTGCCATATCTTTCATTTTCTCCATTGGTCTCCTGTAAGTCAGCTCAGCCCTAACACGACGACATCATACTAGCAATGATATCATGCCGACATCTTCATTTGTTACAGAGGTTGCGCTAGCGCTATAGGGCGCCTCCAGTCTGCAGTACATGCCTATACTACCCATGATCATACATATTATGGCGCCGAGTCGTTATTGTGGTCTCTTGCGGAAAGCACGTTTGCTATACTGGTGTTCCATCTGGTTAGTGTTCCAAAGGTATTTGATGGAAACGGGCCTCTATCCAATTTGATAGCTTCTCTGTGGCCATGGAAAAGGATACCCAGCGCAAACGTGTTACGGAGCTCTGCGAAAAGTCAAAGCCCCCGTGAATGGCAACAAAGCGACGGAGATAGCGACATTAGTCTTGTCCAACCAGCTTATACACGCTCAAATGAGATTCGGAGAGATGGGAGGATCGTTCGCACAATGGAGTTCGAGGCGTTAAGTGTTTATGACAACAATGTTACTCGATCCGGATCAGTCCAAACTCATCTAAATGGCCGGCAACACGCGTGGACAGCCTACAATGACAATACGACCGTTTGACTGACCAAAAACATGGACTTATGAGTGGATACACACGAAAACGCTGACATTATGGAGATAAATCCACTAAGCCGTAGAAAGCGCGACAGTTAGGTGTAAAGCTCTCTCGGAGTGAGTGTCTTTGTCACGGAACGCTACGGAATACCCTCCGAGAGTCAGGGGTATAGAGGCACGGGCCTTCAGCCCGCGCCTATATATACTGGCTACGAAACCTCTGCTGTATAGATAGAACTTCTCCTTCTCTGTGCAATAACAATAAGTCATTACTGGAACCACCAGCGGCGTAGACCGTGACACGGAGGAAACATAACTCGTATGTCCGTATACCACAATTAACATTTCAAGTTCCTGTTATGTCAACCTTAGTTACATACTAATCTTGATCACACGAGCTATAATTTCAAAAGTTTACGCGCACAAGTAAAGGCTTTGCGTTATGTGGGTACATAGGAAAGCTGCAGAGTTCAATGTTTTATCATCGGTTGAATTGTCTAGATGTCTGTCTCGACATTCAAACCTACTTAGGTAACTACCCCTGGCTACATAATCATTTTAGAATAACAAGCGTAGGTAAATTAATTTGCCCAGTTGATTGTTATTTAGAAACACCTTTAAATTGCTCCTAGACCGGTGGCACCTCACCACGGCGATTTGATCTTCTTCCGGAATTGAATAATTCACATCAGATGGAACCTGAATAGGAACAAGCGCAAAAGGATCATAATAGCCACAACCGCCAGAATGAAGCCCAATGAAAGTAAAGCAATGACACTCGAAAAGCGTTGGAAGGGCGGGTTGGTGCCAAGTTTCTCAGTAGCTAACCCGACCTGCTGTGCAGACAATAGAGCAGTGAAATGCACGAACACAGCCAAGACCTAGCTAAAGTTGCGTTCGAGAAAAGGCGGACAACGTGTTGAATGGGACGTGAAGCTAAACACTATGTTCCATAGCGATAACCCGGCAGCACCAAAACGGTAAAGATGATTGGGTCTTGAGAGCCGCAATTCGCCATACTCGTACCGCTCGTTTACAGGATAGGAGGTGTGGCATTCATTTCCAAAGTTGAGATCAGCTGCAAATGATGTCCAAGTGTTATAGTCTACTTCAGGAGGGAGTAAACCAGCTTTAACGGCAATACGGTGGTCGCTTTGATGGGCAATTAACCACGTGTATGGGAGCAAGAGACCACATGCGCTTTTGTAAAGAGTTTCATTGTCACATATTTCCTTTTCCCACAACTCAAAGCTTAAAAGGTATTCGGAGATTGGCTTAACCCAGATGTTTGTGTCGTGACACACCAGGTGTTCATCGGGCGATTCGGCGGGAAGCACTGTGCGCATGAGGAGGTGCTGTCGATGGGCATGCGGGACCCGGAAGACCTGCAAGCCATAGATGCTGGTTGATCTTGTTAAGTCTTGTTGGCTCAAGGTCATTCTTTAAAAAGGCACTAACGTCCCTTCTCGGGTCAAAAAGCTGGGAATGTCATCAGAAGGCATGCGAGAATAGTGTGCGAGTCGACAATTGAGGGACGTTTGCTTTTAAGAAAGGAGGCACTAGACTGTGGGACTAGAAATCGATTATCAGTGTCATAGCCTTAATGCCAACACTTACAGATTTCTCCATCTTAGTGCCGTAGCATAGTGAAGTGAAGCACTATGGTGTCAAGTTGGAGTCTGGAATAGAGTTTTAGGGAATAGGCAGCACAATGACTAAGCCTCCACTATGACTACTGTCAAATTGCATCAATCCCGCAATTCACTTAGAATAAGATCACAGTAGAATTGTTAAATAATACATGTATTCCGTGATAGAACTGCTTCCATGATATTCATCCAAATTTACATAGAAATAGTATTCGAGAGCATTAATAGTAACTTAATACTCGTTCGTTGTTACACGGAGACACCCCAGGTAGGGGTATGCAACTACCCACCTACTACTAGGGCTTGGTCGGCAATATCGTGACACTAATCTACAAGTCGGTGTTTAAGCTGCGGTTCAGCATTTGGGCTGTAGTTCAGGGTTTAAACAATTTAACTACCCGTGTTTACTAAATGCTGCGAAACGGACCTAAATTATCTAGGCAAGTAAATACGAACGATTCGTGTATATATAGACCTAGGTTTGCCGCGAAGGGCAAAAGGAAAGCAAACTTGTAGGCCTCCTTGATGCCCAAGAAGGTTCTCGCAATTCTGAATATTATTCCAAGCCTAAACACTAGCCCTTGAAACATTCGTAGAATATTGTTTGCTTGGTGCTCGGTATAAGCCATGTCCTGCGTCGAATCCTCTAGAAGTACATGCAATACGAGTATAGAGCTTATGTAGTTGAGTTAGGAGTGCAGATGGTCGATTCAATTATTTTCCCTAGTGTTCGGAGCTGTTCGGTTCGCCTTTCTCCTTCAGAAAGATCCCGACTCGATGATTTCAGACCGCTTTTTAGAGCAAGCTGAAGTTTCTGCAATTGGCGTGATTCTATGCTCTGTTTAGAGGGTAAATTAGACTTCTATCGAGATCAAATTTCTATTATTTTTATCCTTTACCTCTTCAATCGTATTTTTGACGATGTAACGGATCACGGTGACCCCTTTATTCTGTCCCAAACGGGCCACACGCCCTATTGCTTGGTCTTCTATCGATGGATTCCATTGTGGTTCGAGTATATGCACACGGCTTGCGACCGATAAATTGTTGAGCCTTTTTGAGGAAGAATAAGCGTTGGACAGTGCTTTTGTTAGGTTGTCTTACCCGAGAGCCCCCGTTCCTATAGTCATTAATAGAACCCGAATCGAGGGATTTTCTTGAAAGGTCCCCAGCACCTCACTTCGCTTAGAAGGATGAATCGTGCCATCAACCCGAACGGACTTGATATTCTGCTCGATGAAAATTCTCTCGATAAGATCTAAGCTACGCCTCCAAAAGGAAAAGACAATACTATATAAATTTCAGCAGTAGATCGTATTTTTGCCGGCTTGGTTTTATTACCTTTTGTCTTGACGATAATGTGTCTTTATATCATCAACCAAGGAAAGTATCTTTGAGGGATACGAAATCTGGTGAAAGGTATTGCTAGCCGACGGAGATGAGTGATCGTGCTCGAGTTGTACGTTCGGCACCATACCGCTAATATTGGTATGGCTTTGAGCCCTATCAAAGTACTCTGATGATTTATCAGTATCCTGCGTGTTGGATATTAACCGATTACATTCCCGGCATTTCATGCGATGACCTGCAGGTTGTTGTTCCTCGAGATAGGCATTAGTACCCAGGGATGATACTGCCGTTTGGCAGCTTGTGCAGAGAGTCTCCCCACATTGTTGAAGTAGGCTGATAAATTCGTCTGGTTTGAAATATCCTTCGTCCTCAATATCGTTGAGGAGGCTGTCCATGGGAGTACTCAGGCCTGTGTTACAGAATATGCGCAGTCTCAGTACGGCAATCAGAATTAGCTTGCTTTGGGCTCCAGAGGATCTGCTGTTAACGGCTGCCTTGATATACCGATCACAGAAGGTACTTAGTTCGTTATAGCCTTTGCGCTCACCGTCTGACAGACAAGGACGATGCTGTATAAACGAGACGCCCAGAGATGATAGAATAGTAAAGGTACAACGCCTTAAGCACAGTGATTCAAGTAGGTACCTGAGATTTCTGTAGTTTATTTTCGAGGCACCATTAACAGTCTCGCGGCTGCCCTCGATGTACTTTCTGAAAATCGCCGTATTATCAAGGAAAGGAACGCGAAGAAATGTAATAAGGGAAGCTAAGTCTTTCAACGAGTTCTGTACGGGGGTTCCCGTTACACACCATCGTGCTAATGCCGAAAGATCTTTAACTGCTTTAAATTGCTTCGTAGAGAAGTTTCGAATGACATGGGCTTTGACTCGTCAGCATTAGAGCATATTAACAAGAAGATTATGATAAAATACGGACCCTCATCTAGAATGAGCCGGTACCAGTGGAATTGAGCCAGAACCCCGCCTCCGCGACTATAATCAGCTGCAACTGTACCGTATGTCGATAAGACAATATTATACGGCAGGGAAGACGATACTGGAAGCTTCCGATTTGGCCCGTGATACCTATAAATAGATAGTGTTCCCGGAACAACGTGCCTTCCATAGCGTAAGGTAAAAGACTCTCTCGTAAATGTGTCAGCAACTTACCTTTCAATTTCGTTCACCCATGTGTCCAAGAGTACTATTTACCGTTAGTAAGTCAAAGAAATTGACTGGATTGGAATAATACACTAACAGATGGAGGGCACAATAACAAGCGTAGATGCCACAGGAACTGGGAACAGGGTCCTCTGAGAGTCCTTGGTTAGACCAGTCGCGAATTCACCCGCGGAAGCCAGCGAATACACGATACAAGCGATCATGCTCAGTGTTTTACCAAGGCCCATGCCATCGCCTAGTATGCCACCAAGGGAGTTATGGGGCTTCGGACTAGTCGATCCGGTAATGACATGCTTATACCTAACACAGATGTCAACTCAAGTGACTCTTCCAACTATAGGAGAATTTCAGATTCACATTGGCCTCTCCGAATTGAGGCTCTCCAACTTCCATAGTATTTTGGCTTGCTTTTCGGTTGATTCTCTACACAAGAGGAAATCGACCGCCTCTTTTTGATGCCTGCGAGGACTGATCAGCGCTTTCAAGGGTTAACAAATACATATTCACGCTTACTCTAAGAGCGTAGTTCTAATTCTCTTATCAATTTCTACACCTCCAAGACAGTCATGACGAGGAAGATTGTCCAACACTGCCTCAATAGTCGTCGACTCCTCTGAATCCGATAAACTCGTCTTGCTGGAACTTAGGTTAAAAAATTCGGCAGGGATTGGGGGTAAAATCGCCCCATTTCTAAATGAGGATGCTACGATACTGAGATACTGTGGATTCTCGTAAATAGTCCCCTCAGGGGTAGTCACAGGGTGTTGTAAGAACAAACGATACCTGGAGAGGCCTTTGGCGACGATGTCTTTCACAGATCGTGGGCCAAATATGATAAGCGCCATTTTGCAGCAAATCCTCGAGGAACTGGTTCGCGGAGCCTGCGCTGCCGCAGCTAATTCCTGACAAAACTCTGATCGGGGCATAACTCCATTATAATCAAGCAGCTCGATTGATAACAGTGACTTCAGTGCAAAATGGATCTTCGTCCCCATTGTAGCGAATGGAACACCATTTGCGAGAATGTCGCACCGATCATCCGAACATCTCAATTGAAGAGTGATGAAGCCGTTATCGTCTCCGTATATCTTATCTGAGATTGTAGAATACGTATCCTGCCCATAATTGAACCAGATTAGGATATCCCTCAGCTGGGTTATGTCAGCAACTTGTTCAGATTTTCCAAAAACTGGACGGGAAGCATCTTGGAATATATAGTATGAACACGTACCATTCCGAAACATATCTTGTCAGATCCTGGAGCTTTGGAAAGTTCTAGACTATTACGGATACGAAGAGAAGGAATCTCTGGCAAGCGGCTGGTATTCGTTGACATGCCTAGATATGTTAGGAAGCAGAACGGCGAATATCATTTCGGTGCCTACAGGGTTTCTTAGTATTCAAACCAGAGTCCTCATCCCTGGAAGTGCCTGTTTCATACCCGAACGTTCGTTTTTGACTTGAATGATTGAACATTACTGCACCTAACAGATTTTCATGAGTGCAAACCTTTGATATCAAGGTTGAAACAGAGTAGACTTACAGTTGAAGTAGACCTATCAGGTTTGAGATTCTATGATCCGGTGACCGTGTTTAGTAGTGATGTAATGTAACTATAATGCTAGTTACTTTATCTCTTGAACAATATCAATGTCAGGCCTCCAATCACTTCAAACGGATTACACTCCAGCAGAAGGCTCAGATTGATGCCTTTCTGGGTCACGTGGAAATGGCATGCTTAGAGACAATAGATATGTTGGTCAGTGCTTAGTCCTAGATAGTACCTTCGAGATCCGCGAAAAGTGTAAAAACTCGGGGCCCCCAGTAATAATCTCGGGCTTCGCCTAATTTGAGGGGGGGGGGTCGCGATCCAATCCTGTGCGAGCAGCTGATATAATATTGCATTGGTGGCTGGAATAAGACTAGCTCATTGCACCGCCCTCACATGGAATCGAGGAGGTGCTACCACGATGTATGCACGTGACTCGTGACCGGCCATTGTCAGCTTTTGCCAACTTCAGACATCTCCTCCTGAATATCTATGCCGTCAAGGATTTTCGGTAAGCCACATTAATGACTGTTTAATTCTGGCAATCAAGCAATGGAACACAACTATCCCGCATTGCTCAAGACAGTATTTCGCTTGCGTGGACTGCCGAACAGTGTCAAAAGCCCAGATGATGTTGCCAATTTAGTGTCCAAGAGCCTCGGCGATATTCCAGCCCATGATGTCCGTGTGTTCTCCTTAGCTACTAGCCTAGGTTATGGGAATAATTCGCCTTCCAAAGTTGCCACGTTGATGTTTTCCGCCATCCCTTCAATTATAAGGGACACAAACAGTAAGAATCAATGGGAAACTATTATCCCGGGTCTCGAGACCGGGCATCGTCTTGTCTTAGATACACACTTTGTGGGTATGACGACTATGAACGACGTGGATTACTTGTCGCATAGGTTTGAGTGAGTATCGACGTTAACTATTTCTACTACGAAAGATGAAGAGGCAGCCAGAGCTGAACTGTTAACAGCTGTATCGCTATCTCAGGGCTTGCCAGCCATCCATTTGGGTCGTGGCAGCCGAAGGCCAGCGATAAGACATTTATGTGGATCCGTGACGCTCTCCCCAAGCATATATATGGCATCCGAGTAGTCATCTATGGTTACGAAACGAGGCTTGCTGAAAGTCAATCCTTCGAACGCATCAGGGACCTAGCTAGCAGGCTTGTTGCCTTACTCACGACCTATGGATGGGGCTCACGCTCCTCGAAACCTATCGTTTTTCTCGCACACAGCCTTGGGGGACTTGTGCTTAGGGACGCCTTGAGACAGCTTTCAGGCGGTTCGACCGCAGAGTATAAGACGCTATCGCATCTTTTCCGTGGAGCTTTGTTCTTCGGCGTGCCAAATTTAGGCATTGAGCAGGATTCTTTCCAGACTATTGTCCAAGGCAATCCCAACGACACCTTAATTGATGATATTAGGCACGGATCTAACTACCTACGTCGTCTTAATGAGTTCTTCTCTCACAATCCAGTCGAGGAACATTTTAAACAGTTTTGGGCTTATGAGACTTTAGAGTCTCCTACTGTTATTGTATGGCGACCGCAAGTCGTGGTGATGTAAGTATGCTGAGTACTAACAAGAACCAGAGAACCTCGCGTGGCGAAATAAGTCAGAATGGCCCACGGGCTATTTTAGTGAGTCGAGAGTCTGCCACTCTGAGATCGATAGAGAGCAATCCCTCTGTCACTTTTCCAATAAAGGCGACTCACTCCGACATGGTGAAATTCACAAGAGAATCTCCTGACTACCACATAGTTGTCTCTAAAATTTCAACCATCGTCAATGATAACCCAAGCGATGATTCTCAGCGTTGCAATCACCACAATTATGCAAGTCATCAAGATGCAGAGACTAAAACTGATCAAACAAGGTCTTATGATGTGGGAGAAGACATAACAGGTAACTCTCGACGATGTGTTCACATGTGGGACGGTAGCTAATTTCCTTGACAGCTGAACTTCAGGTTTTCAGGAGGGTTTCAGGCCTAACAGCGGCCGAAGAAACCAAGTTCCAAAACCTGACCTTCGACGTGATCCAAAGCATCATTCGTGATATCCAATTAGCCCAGGAAGAAAGACAGAGTTTGATGTACATGCAAAGGCTTGAGCCGGTCTTGATATCGATGAAGCAGTTTTCTGACGTTACCGAAGCTATTGGGGTAACATTTGGGCTACATAATCCTATGGTATACGTGTGGGTGCGTCTTACACAGAACTTATTGAGAAAAGTCACTTGTGGGGAGGTCTGCTAACTATATCAGGGCCCGATGGAATATATACTTCGTGTAAGACACGTCAGTTGACCATTCTCTGCGATCATTTCCAACTCATTCTTCATGTTGTAGGAAACCTCATTGTATCTTGACATATTCAATTGCCTTCTAGATGCATATCAAGAGATCGGCGAACAGATCCCCAAACTTCAGATATATCAGGAACGGATTGCCTCAAGCCGGGACTTAAGATGCATCTTAGTCTTCATCTACAGTGATATCATGTGGTTCCATAGAGAAATACTGCGGCAGCTAAAGCAGCGAGGTGAGTATAAGAAAGACGGCTCTTATACAGCAAAGACTAATATTATAATAGGTTGGAAAACGTTGTTTATATCCACATGGGGAGATTTTGCAACATGTCTTGATCAGATTAAAGCCAATATCAGTCGAAGCCATAGGCTGATTAGTGGCGACGTCTCGTTCAAAGAAATGGAAGAAATACGAAACCTTCGAGCGAGTTCATTGTACACTTTCAAAACGAACAAGACCGCAGAGGATATTTCTCACAGGGCTACCGTAAGACAGTGGCTTTCCTCCTATAATTGCGAAGCGGAGCAAGCTCGACATCGTAAGACAAGATCGATATGCCAATCTCCCGGGTCATGGCTCCTAAAGGACTCTCGTTTTCTGAACTGGGCTACCCCTGAGTTCTGTTCGTATCCCTTGATCTGGCTTAATGGGATCCCCGGCGCAGGTAAGCAATCTATTAAGTCCTGAATAATGAGTTATGTATTCATTCGAGCCTCAGGTAAGACTATCCTTGCGTCAATAATTGTCGATCATTTACAACGCATCTCTAGTGCGACTGTTGCGTACTTCTACTGTAAGCACGGTGATGAACACAGGAATTCGTTTATTAGCGTTACGAGAGCTATATTGGCACAATTGCTTCGTCAACGCCCTCATCTTACCCCGTATTTCTTTGAGAAAGCATCAACCAGTGGCGATGCCGTCCTCAGCTCAACAATTACCGCTAAAGAAATGATACGAACAGTCCTGAGTAGCTGTGACGAAGCGTATATCATCATCGACGGGGTCGATGAATGCGGGCACAATGACCGAGATGAAATTGCAGAAGTATTTAGGACGACGATAGAAGATTTGTCGGCAGAAGCTGCTGGGTCCGTGAGATGTGCATTCATTAGTCAGGACGATAATAATGCTCGTCGCAACTTTCGAGACCTTCCCGCTATCAAGATTGTCGACGAAAACCAGGATGATCTTAAAGAGTTTGCTAAGCAGCGCCACAAGGCGTTAGAGGATAAGTTTGGCCCACTACAATCAAATGACTGTCATATCTCAACGATTTTAGTCGCGCGATCGCAAGGTACAATGCTCTTTGTTGGGTTGTCCAAAAGCAGGTTTACTAACCTGATTTAAGGAATGTTCATTTTTGCAGATTTGTTTGCAAAATACCTTGAAGCTCAGCTTAGCAGGGCAGCTTTGCTAGAAGAACTAGACCCTGGCAAACTACCCGTTAGTCTAGACCACGTGTATGTATAAGCCAACTCACTAATCCGAAAGCCTGGAATTGACGCATTTAATCTTTCTGAAAGTTATGCGCGAATCTTAGAGCGTATGTTCGAGACGAGAGATGGCACGTCTGTGGCTCCTATTCGGCAAGTTCTCGGATGGATAACATGTGCTAGGCGCCCGTTAAGGTGGGCTGAAGTTCAAGGCGCAGTATGCGTAGATCTCGATAACCAAGTCGTCGATCATGAAAGGATGCTATCGGACTCCCCAAAAGATCTCTTTGCGTCACTTATTGAGATCAAGGAAGATAATACCGTGGAATTAGTTCATGAAACTGCACGGTTGTGAGTCTAGCAAAAACCTCGCATAATAAGTTTTTGAGTCTCAGCTAAAGGTCGACACAGGTACCTTTGTAAGAATCTCATTGACTCTCGTGAAGTCAACTACTCGCTGGCGATAGTCAGCATTGGATACCTCACTCTGCCGCAACTAGACATGGATGGACAAGATTTAGACGAATCTTACGCGAACCTGCTTAATGGCACCTATTCCTTCTACGACTATGCGTCGGCATGCTGGGCGATGCACCTGCAAGAAGGAATACCTGAGCTCAAACCCAGTGTTGAACTGACGCAACTATTAGAGAGTCTTGAAACATTCATAGAGATACATTGGTCACGAACACACAAACCTCTTCAAGATCTCAAAAGGGTGAGGACCTCTCTGGAGTCGGTTAAGATGTCTGAATACTTCGATAGAATAGTCCATGCAGTTGGTTGGGCAAAGAGACAGTCAAGTAAACATGGTCGAGGCCCAAGTCCGGACGAAGCCCTCGATTTATGGCAGGTGACCAAGAAGGTCAGGTCAGTATTAGAGGATTCACGGCCCTCCGACGACGAAGAACAAAAGTTGCGAATATTCTACGGCCTTTACTGGTTTAAATGCCCACGAGTTAATTGTTTACGCTATTATCAAGGTTTTAGCACTTTGGAAGAACGACAGCACCATCTCAACAAGCATGAACGACCCTTTCTTTGCTATATCACAGGATGCCATATGGAAGTGTTTGGCTACGCTACCAGCAACGAGTTGAAACAGCATCTCTTGAAGTATCATGGCATTGGTAGTTACGATGACACGTCCGACATTGAATTCCCAGATCCACCCAAGCGTAAGGCCGTCACCACAGCCAAAAGTGAATCAAAATACGAGTGTACAGAATGCGACAAAAAGTTCACGAGAAACCACAACCTTCAAAATCACCTAAGATCGCACCAAGGCTTGAAGCCTTATACATGTCAGGTTTGTAACAAAAGCTTCACTCGCAAGCCCGATTGCGATCGACACGAACGCGGACACGGAGAAAAGAAGTTTGTATGTTTTGGGTCACTCAAGAATGGAAACTCATGGGGTTGCAATAAAGCCTATAGCAGATCGGACAAGTTAGGTGACCATTTCTTAGGAAAAGGGAAGAGCTGTATCAGGCCTTACTTGGAAGAAAAGATGCAGGATAGTAGTGAAGGGTCAAACAGTAACGCTAAGCTCTTTGACGATCAGTTCGGAGAGAACGCGGATACTTTGCGAGCTGTTGGAAATTCCTTGCCCCCTTTCCAAGATTTCCTTCGATTATGTGGGCTAGTTCCATCTGCTATAAATCCATAAGGTGAAGCCTGGATAGAATTTAGGTAAGAGATGATCCGAGAAATCGACTTACGCAGAGATGGGCGCTGACTACTATATCCAGCATTAATACGAGGCAGGAGCGGGTTCAGAAAGTAAAATCGTAGGTGATAAACATATATCGCATTATCACCGGTTGAGGGCAATATAATGCTAACTATGTTTAGCTAGTTCATAACTACTAGCGGCGAGATAAAGAGTTATGTAATAGGTCCTTATACTTTACAGAACTACCCACGAAGCTTTGATTCTATTAAGCATTAGTCTCAGCGGCATTAGAATCTTTCGAGTCTTGTTTCAGCTTTCGCTTCAAACTTCATAGTCTAATTTAAGGAGATAAATCTGAGTCTTATTTACGGAGCTCATTAAACTGGTACAAAGATAGGGGCAGGTCCTTGATAAAAATGTCTCGAACAGAGTAGTGTCTTGCAGCGCATACCATGGGCTATAGTATGCTCTTCAACATGAAAGATATTAAGTCACGTTTCTTCTTCAAATTAGAAGTCTTCAACAAATTTACTAGGATATGGAAATTGATTTACATGTTCTAGTTTATACAAATATTGGTAGTCAAGTTGGATTTAATGGACTCTGGGAATGATTGACCTTCTCATATATTTAACCAAACTCCCGCATCGTATTGAAACAGTATCTTTCTTGTTTATCCCGCCAAGGCTTGATGGATATGAGATCAAAATTTACCCTCCGTGTGTAAAGGTACCGTTGTATTGACTTCCAGGCCGCGCGTGCCTTTGTTGGAGCCGGCGGCATGATGAAAGAAAAAAGGTTGCCCCTGGTTATTCACGAGCTGGTACACGAAATTGGCTAAGATGACACCTGCGGTTCCGAATATTGTCGTCTGAACGTTGTTTCCGCAAACACTCGTATCTGGCGGGGGAGGGTCTTTGAAAAGGGCTGTGCAAAATTTTCCAAGCGGGCTAAGATAATAGGTTAGTGATTATTGAGACCCCTGAATATTGTTCTAAGCCAGTAGGCTGCCGACTTACGGTCCGGTGAACGAAATTTTGAACCATTCGTTGTATGCTGGACCACCCGTCCTTCGGTAAGCAGCGCTGATCGCGGTTTTCTGCTCTGTTTCCATTGTAAGACCAACTAGCGTCCAAAGGGTATCATCATCATCACGTACTGTTCTGTTCGGCAAGACTCGCGGGGAACAAGAACGCGTTTGTTCCTCCCTGCTGAGTGCTGGCGAATGGAAATTCTTCGGCGCTCACAGTCTGCCCATTGATTTGTGCAGTGTGACGAGTTGCCAACTGATTACTTTGGAACGGCCTTAGGTTTGCGCCGGACTCTGTTCGATGTGGTTCTCCCCCGTTGGCAGTTGCCACCCTTTGGCTTTGATTACGATAGCTGTTAGTTAAGAGAAACCTTGGAATGGGTTTTAGGTACTAACAAGACCCGCTCGCCACCCATCAAGCACAACATTGCATAGCAGTCCTCCTCGGCAATATTCTCCCATCCAGTAATGTCAAAGCTCGCATCTTTGGGATCATTTTTGCTCCCGCCTGCTCGCCTTGAGAGTTGGTTTTTTCCATGATCGGTTTCATGTTCGACTTCCAACTCAGTAACTGGGGCCCCAAGTACTGTGGAACAACATAATAAAAGGAGGCATAGTTTGCTAAAGACGCTGTTCAAGATTGCCATTTTAAGACTATCAAAAACGCTATGAAAATGGGTAAATAAGGGGCCGTGGTTCAAGTGCTAGGGACGGGTATTGGGGCGGTATAAAGCAGTATCAACATGAGAGACGAGTTGATAATGATGCAGTGTCGTTCGGTATCTAGGAATTGCCGGCTACTTACGATACTTATACTTGCCTCATTTTAAAATCCTATATTATTCTGCCAACCCCTTTTTTTCTACGGGCATTAGAAGCCGTATCATTCTATTTGTGGCTGAGACAATGCAGAGTTGCATACTGGCGTCAGCAGCAGCTGAGCTTTGTGGTGAACGGATGACATGATTATCGATCGACAGTCGCGAGTCCTATAATTGAACCACTATGACGATATTGTAATAGTGAGTTGTCTTTGCAACTCTAAGCTGACGTTAGAATCGGGAATGCATTAGGAATGATAGTAGGTTATCATTGTGTTAGGCGACAACTTAGTTCTAGCTTCGCATTTGTGCTTAGCAAGAAAATGCGAACTCCTCGAGTAATTGTGGCCCTGGGAAGTGTAACGTCAAAAGAGGATTCAACTTGAAACTATGGCTGACGAAGGGTCCTACTCTTACGCATTCATTGAAACAAGAGGCTATGTAGTCAAGCATTACCTTATATAGTAGGATCGACTATCACCTGCCATGGAGCTGCATAAATAATACTAATATAAGACGTTACTTGCGAAAGGACCAAAGGGAACAATGGGGTATTTCCACCTTATGTGCGGCGTATGTAAGCCACTCTCATGATTGTAAGCAAGGCTGTTGAGGTCGTAAGATCAGCTTGATATGTTGGCGACTAAGCATGCACAGCCAGTAGTTTGAGGCGAGCTACCCGATATAAAATAGCGAAAACTAGAAAAAGATTAATTGAACGCCACAGGAATAAGTCAATGCGATCTGCAAAGTACCACATGAGCCCAATGAAACAATAATCCCGTAATCCGCCATAATTAGAACCAAAACAAAATCGAAATCATCAGTCACTATTTAGAAAAAGTATAGGAACAAGCCGGCAGTGAGGCAAATCCGTTCTGGTGCATTTCGCCTATAAAAGCAACGCATCAAGCTCGTTAGAGTTGAAGCAGAATAATAAACTACCAACATCTACTCGAGTCTATACTACGAAACCCATTCTCAAATTACAACTACAATTGTCCCTCCATTGGAAGCGCAACCACTCTTGAAGTTCTCTGCAGTCGCACTCAGCAAACCTTCGAAAATGCAAGTCAAACCAATCACTCTTCTCATGTTAGGTGCCACTGGCCTTATGGCACAAAGTTTCATCCGCAACGACACGTCGTTTTCGGGCGATTTCATAGAACTCGGCCGACAGCCAACTTCGAACGGAAATGGGACACTCATCTTCTTCGGTCCAGGAGGCGAGAAGAAGACAGCACACGCGGCCGTCGGCTCCGTAGAAGAGCGGGCCTCGTGCAGCAACACCGGATCGATTTCTTGCTCCAGCGATCACACGGCCCGCAATGAGAATTGCGACCAGCTCGTGACAGAACTGTTTGCTGACCCCACGGTTGGGGTTGCAGAATCACCCAGGCAGATATGCTATCAAGGTACCTCGAGCGACAATGAGTTCTGCTGTGTCTCGTGGCATAACGTTGTCAAAGGTTTGACCAAGGGCGATTTGGCCCCCATTGCCCAGACCATGTTGCAGCAGTGCACGCAGAATGGTATCTCGGGCAAGACTCGGGGTGTCAATGTCCATGGCACATGCACCGATGTCTGTTTGTCTAATCGAGGTACTCACTGCTGATCAGGATCATCACAATTCGTCTGACGACGGAGGATACTTTGGATTCAGGGGTTGCGACTGATACAGAGATGGTTGACTGAGATCCCTCTGCTGTCTGTTTCTAGTTCTTATAGATCTGCAGGCTATTCTTTCTGTTTCTTATAAATCTTTATGATATATCCCTCGAGTTGATACTATTATACGTCCTTCGATAGTCTGCGCTGCGCTACAAATTTGTCGATATTTTTTTCACACAATGCGCACTTCGCGGAAGACATCGCGTGTTATTTAGTCTTTCGACGTTAGGATAATGTTCCTATGTAAAAATATCCATTTTCCTAAAATAGAAATATTAAGGTTGGCTGCTTAGTGATATCAGAGGTTAGTTAAATTCACCCTATGGTAGGGTCAGTTGTTTTGTTTCATGTTGATCCAGGCTGTGGCAGTGCTCAAGCCACAGAATACTTCTAATGTTACGTTAATCGCAGATCCGTGATGTCATTGCTTACTTGCTTCTGATGTTTCTTACAAGTAGCTACCTTTAAATGAAACGTAGATTGCAAAACCCGGTGAAATCAGCAATAAGCTTCACTTTCATCCTTTTGCCATTGTTAACATTCAACCTTCATCAGGCAGTCGCAAACTCTTACTTACTCTGCTTCACCAACAGTACATCCCATTCCTTAGTCAAAAGCCCGAGCTTCAACTCGCTATTATCTACATCATGGCCGCTCCTTTACTATTCTGCATAGCCGAAGAGGCAAAACCCGTAAGATGAGCTCCACTTGACGATGGCCAAATAAACGACGCTGATTTATTTTAGATTGTATACAAAATCATGAACGTCACGCTTCAAGGATCAGATGAAAGTCTATTCAACCTCGTAGAGTTACGGGACGGCCCTCGAAAGAATGCCATCCCTTTCAAAAGATCATTGGGAGAAAACGAACCCTTCGATGCAGGCTTCATCGGCGCGTCCGAACGCGACTGCCAAGCGTGGGCGTTAGACATGCAAGCTAGATTCAACTTCATCGAGCAGGACCTCATTGGCATATTGGACAAACGTAGCGCCAGTGACGAAACTCTCCTCATTCAATTCTACAGCCGAGCGCCGGGCGTCGAGATCGCAGACGAGGGTGTTTTCCCCAAAGAGACGGAGAAGTGGCATGACTTCCGAATTAATTACCGAGATGCCGAGGCGTTGACATCTTCTCTGCAGTTCGGTGCGTCCGACGTTGTTTATCCTGTCTATTTTGGGCGTAAGGAGGAACTTACCAACGAGCGGGGTATCTTTGATGTCTCGAGGGCCGAAAAGATCTGTATTGGGGAGGAGCCATGATTGACCATATGCCTTCGTTCTCAGCAAAGGAGGTATGACTAAGTGAAACGAAGAGTTCCTTGTCGCAGGAAAAGTCTTTTAGATTATAATCTCAATTTGTCGAAATTGGAAAGGACATACAAAAATACAATAAATCTAATACTTCTAACAATAACTATTTATAAATATAAATTTAAACCTGGGAAGCGTTGCATTAGGCTCACTCGGAAGAAAAAATGCAAGAGGATAGCGGTAATAGGTCAAGCAATAAGGCTAAGCTCTTCGACGGCCAGTCCGGGGAGAACACGGACACCTTGCGAGCTGCTGGAAATTCCTTGTCCCTATTCCAAGTAATCCTTCAATTATGTGGGCTAGTTCCGTCTGCTATAAAACCATAAGCCAAAGTCCAGAACTCAGGTAAGACGTGATCCAATATATCAACCTCCGCGCTAACTGTTCACCGAGGTAGAACTAGGTTCACAAATATACCTCGGAAAATACCCCGTCAAGACGGAAAAAGGATAAGTGTTATGCATCAAAGTCAGTTGTGGCATTAGGCTATGCTACAACGTCGGACAAAGGTCATGGATGATAAAAGTATACCCCTGGATTCTGTATGTATAAGTAGGAGGCGAAGGACGCAGGAGAAAAGTAGACCTTTAGGGCCCCTTTAGACCCAAAGGGGAATTGAATCTATTACTGGTTTCAAGCACTTGAGTACAAAGCCTTTGTCACAATCGCGCCGCCACCAAACGAGGGACTATAATCGCCAGCGGTGAGAGTTACATGAAGAACCAGGCGGGGTTCGGTTGAATCTAGCAAGTACCGTTTCCCACTACATGCATGGCCTAACGCAGGATCGATGGTAAAGACCGCCATAATTGGTTACCCAAAATACAAGCTTTATAAGGTTCCCTAGGCGTATACTCACAGATGCGTCTTGTCCAATCCACACAAAGTGCAGACAAAGAGACTTATATAGTCAAATGCGTGCACGTTGGGTTTTGGACATCACCGTGTAACATCAAATAATCTATTGCCTGTCTTAAGTACAGGGTTCCCGACAGTCAGGCACGTGTAACGGGTGAGAGTAGATAGGATTGAGGCTACAAAAGGAATTCATGTAGCATAATTCGACAACAAGGTGAATAAGGGGAGACCAAGCTAAAACTTCAGCAAAACAAGGACAGAAGGGTATTTTCTGGGTGTCTCGAAATCTGATCAGCTCGTCAGCATATTTCTTGATCAGTGATTGGCCAAAACGACGGACAGATTCCTATAAGCAGAGGTCGGCATGGATCAAGTTGACCAAATTGGCCAAGTCCCTGGCGTATTGATGTCATAGATGTACGCGAAGTATGGTCTAGATCGAAAGCTATGCGGCTTAGCTTCATGATAGGATTTCCACCAGACCCATGCCGCTTTCAGCCCGACTAGCAAAAACTGACAACAGAAGCTATTAATAGATACTATAATGAACACTATAGTTAGTATAAATGTCACAACAGATTCATGTATCAACCACAGGGTCTAATGAATGGAAGCCTGTTGGATAAATGACTGCCTTTACAGTTCAAACCTCACGATAATCTGTTTGGACCGTGGTATCTAGTTACAGCATCACATTCATAATTGGGCGTTGGGAGGACCACTTTCTCTTCCCAAGTCGTCCAGAACGGATGGCTACTGATAGTTCTTTTCCGGAATTACCATACGAACCGAACCTGCAATATAATCAGCATACATCAGGGCTGAATACTATCTACAAGCCTGTGGGTGCTGGCGAGTTTCGTGTTCTAAATGTGGAAGGCCGCGATAGCCTAGGATGTCTCGTCATCAGTCTGCATTGTCAGCTTTTACAAAGCCCCCCACCATTCGCCGCGATCTCGTACACCTGGAATGAGCAAGACAGACTGTGGTACGGAGAATACGATGCTCGTCCGAAACCCATTCGGATCAACGGGGAGCTGGCGCTGGTCTCTGACAAGGTTGCTAATATACTTAGCTTAGCTCTGAAGGTATAAGTTTTCCTATGGGCAGTTTCCATCACGGGACTAACCTTCGATGAGCAGCATAAAAGATATATCCTGTGGATCGATAGTCTTTGCATTAATCAGTCAGACCTCAGTGAGAAGAGTGAGCAAGTATCTCGCATGGGTGATATCTATAGCCAGGCTACCGAAGTCCTTGCCATGATTGGCTCACCGAGCGAAGCCACGGATATCGTGTTGGATTCTGCCAACGAATTCGCAAAAGATCCTTCTAGAAACTTCGCTCCCGCCGTCCTAGCGAAGCTTTTGAAATTTATCAACAGTGGATACTGGACCAGAGCGTGGATACTTCAAGAACTCACAATGGCAAAATCAATTTTGGTCTGCTGCGGCACAAGGACAGCGGATCTGCGCTCCATCGCTGAGCTCGGACGGCACTTGGAGAATATTTTTCAAAGCACAGAGTCTCTGGGCGAGATGGCAGAGTATGGATCTTATCTCGTAACAGCTTTTAGCGGCCATCTAAAGCAGCGAGTCTTATATTCCGGCAAAGATTTGGCATCTCTTGGCCATGGCCGTAGAGAGACTCTCATTGACGTATTGGAGAACTCGAGACAGTACTGGGCGTGCGCTGATCCTAGAGATATGCTCTACTCAAGATTAGCTCTAGCTTCCGATTCCAACGTCTTGATTCCATATCCAGACTACACTATCGGAGTAGAAGAACTGTACAAGAGGTTTGCCACGAACTGCATTCTACTTTCTAAATCGTTAAAGGTCATTACTTTTGCGAATAGCACAACGATGAATCTCCCAACTTGGGTGCCAGACTGGTCTTTCAAACAACGACGGTGGGACGTAACAGGGGAATTTGCTAAACTTAGCGAAGAGATCGCGCAACTGTGTTGGGATGAGAAAGGTCTTCCGCGCGTGTCTCAATGCCGTACAGAGCTGATGGTCCAGGGTCGCATAGTGGGAGCGGTGTCTAAACGCGACTGGCTGGAAACGATCGCATCCGGCACCATGAGCTTTTCGAAGTTCTCTCAAGCCTATCACCAATCTGATATTCCCCAGAGGGGAGATTTGGTGTGTGTCCTCAGGTCCTGTCCACTCCTGGTTCATCTCCGGTCGATCGAGGATCATTTTATCGTTGTTGGGAGACATGCTATAGGACGGACGTATGGTGCTAAAGAGGGGTTAAAGGTCGACAAGACAGGGAAGACGATATACTCCTTTGCGTCTTTCGAAAGTACACAACGTCTACCAGAAAGGATATTCAAAATCAGATGAACCCAGCCACCGAAATAGAACATTCTCAGATAAAAAAGCAGCAAACCTTCGAGTTTTAGAGTTATGAGGGTTTCCCGACAGGTCGAATCACTCAAGAATTAGAAGTCATGTGCAAGTCATTAAAGCAGGTCAGCGAGTTGAGCTAGTCACCGCATCATCTGCCGTTCTCTCTCCTATTTCTGGGACTTAGAGACCTCCATTCGTATAGCAAAGTCCACTCGACCTCCAAAAGTACAAGATTCACAGATAGATTGTTTCGAATTATTACTTCTTATACTCCACCATCTGCATTAATTCCTTCCGCCCCGTTAGGTTCGCGTTAAGGCGAGGCCAAGCTGACGTCTTTCGACTAATTATTTCTCAATTCATTCTTTCCGAGAATATCACGAAGAAGCTCTGTAGGCGCCTGAAAGAAGATATGGAGCAGGCGTTGTAGGGACAGTATTAATATCCACCTTGCAATCCGACAGTGTACATAAAACGGAAAAGGAAAATATATTTCCTAGCAGTCACTTCTCGATTTCTTAAAAAAGCAGTTCGATCATAGTGCTTCACTTCATATATATTCATGCAGACCTAGCAGAATTGAGAATTTCACACTGTCAACTTGTACACATATCCGTAGAGTTCTAGAACGCCTAGACAAGGTTATTGTATATAGGGATATCATGGACCTCGGACTTTCGGGCATTCTAAAGTTTAACTCAGCCCGGATCAGGCTCTTCTGAAATCCTCCCTCGTCCTTTGTGTCGTATCCGCTAAGTCGTTACCTCCAGCATCCAGAAGTTCGGCAGCTAGATAAAGAGACAGTGTCACAGTATACACCGCTAGTAGTTCAAGTAATGACTTATTGTTATTGCACAGAGAAGGAGAAGTTCTATATATACAGCAGAGGTTTCCTGGCCAGCATATATAGGCGCGAGCTGACGGCCCATGCCTTTATACCCCAGCGTTCGGTGACAGACAGCAAAGATCAGTCTCCCCGCTTGCCGGTTATCATTATAATAACGAATACGACGAAGTTAGCTCCGAAATGGTTTATTTGCTTGCGCGGTAGTGGAATATTTACTATGTATGGCCCTTTTCGAATATATTAGAACGGATAAGGAAAATTGTAAATTGTATTGCATTTTGTAATACTCTTCATTGCTAAACGTCTCACAACGTAGCCTCAAACATGCTGGCATGTTACGGCGCGCCGTACCACCATGGAGCATCCATAGCCGAATCATACCGAGCCAGACAACGTCTCAATCCGGGGGCATTATCCTACTTATCTTTGTCCACAGGCCGTATATACTAATCCGACGACCCATTATCGTCGACCTGACAAGTGGGTTATTAGAGTTTATGGTGACGGGCCAGGGCATCGTGTTTGTTTTTCTTACAATGTTGACCGATATGATAGACGAATGTAAATGAGTTTAGAGAATGTCTATATGAAGATTTGGGTTAAATATATCGGTGGTGAATAGTAATCTTCTTGGAATCTTGCGGCATGTGATACGGCCAACGCGTTTCCGCCGCAACAACAATTTCGAAGCAAATCACCAGGATGATCAAAGTCTCTGCCTAGCGAATACGGCTGATTACGGACTTGTGGTACGAACGCACAAGCCGTTGAAACTACGTGGCTCGTCCGTATCTACACTCCATATTAATATAGGCCATGACCACTGACAATATATTCAAGACGAGAGTTCAACTACCGGAACCGAAAGGGCTCAAAATCGCTGCTCATACCTCTTCCACGTTCAGTATTAGGAAGGGATTGTTGCCAACATCATATTCGAGGCTGAAGTCCGATTGGGCGAACAGCGAGGATTATCTCGCGGTATTATGCTCGTGAACTAATCAATATGAGTTCATGTGCTGGCGTCCAGCTCATCATGAGCCCCGTACCACTATCCTCTTTCGCCACCAACAAGCGATTATTTCACGAAATACCCAGAGCCTCTGAAATTATCTATAAGAGACCATGATTCCAGGATAAAAGTCTGACTATCTCACAGAACTTCTCGACAACACAAATCAACAATTATTCCTCCTCGACTGAACATCGCGTCAATCTTTACATCTGACCTCACCTTCACGGTCAATACAACAGACAGTAAGCATTGTCCCTGTATTTCCCGCCGTACTAAAATTCACAAGGATTCTTGACATTTAGAAATGTGCTGGCGACTAATTCAAGTCTGCGAAAATTGCAATGCCCAGCTTGGCGTCCCAACCATAGAATACTGCCAGGACGAGAATTGTGGGGGCCCTTACAATCAACCCTACACCAATGGAAACATGTGTGAAGAATGCAGGCTAGCTGCTGGGATGAATTAAGGTAGTGGCTGCATAATGTTGGTGAGTAAGAACCCGAGAGGGCAGATTTTTCTAATACCCATACCATTTACTGATCTGCAGACAATCCGTGTATAGAACTCCCCTTATAGTACGCCATCTGAATGTACTAAGCTTCTAAGGAACGAGCTCGACTGAAGTTGTCATGATCTTGTCGGAAAGTCAACCAACTTTGGGGCAGACGTCTTGTACGAAAGAATAGGAGTGGATTAGCTTAGAACTTCCGGTTGAAAAGAGCAATCGCAACTTAATGAACGGCCAGATTGGGCTTGTTCAGAGGATAAACGCGTGGGTAGTCTCAATACAGCTTCTTTGGTTTCCTACCCCTATTCCATCCATGATAGGTTGTGATATTGATTTATGAAAAGAAATTATGCACTGACTTAGGTCTGCATAAATTTAACTCAAGCTGGAGCCGGGCAAGTCCCATACCAAAAGCGGCAATTACACTAACCAGTATTGTACCCATGCGAAGTTCTAGCGGAGGTACCTGGGTACTTCGGCATAGAACTTCTAGAACACCATGCAGATGACCATTAAATAATTAAATTATATACAACTTCAACACGCGACAGCACTCTCGAAACCCCTCTACTTCGCCGCCCTGCTCCAACACAGCTAGCACTCAGTACATACACCCCTATATCTCCAAATCCATCAATTCACAATGACGTCCTCGATCCGCACGACGGTGCACGAGTCCCTCCCATGTAGGCAATCCAACCAACCAACCAACCATCCAACCATCCAACCATCCACCTCCTCGTCTTCACCCAACACGCGACCACATCTCTCCCCTCCACCAACCCCCAAACCTCAAACATACTAACTAACAAACCCAGACATCGACACAGAGCCAACACCCGCAGAGCGATCCGCCGCCGAAGCCCTAATAGCAGCCGAACTCTCTTCCTCCTCGCCCACCTCATCACACCCCTCTCTTCCGCCCTTCTCACCAGCAACCTTCACCCCCCTCATGGCCGCCGAGCTAGAGCGCATAGCCGTCTCGGAGCCCCTAACCGCAATCGACAGCAGCAGATACGAGATCCAGGACCCCCCCACCAGCTCAGACGACCCCTCGTCGCTCGGCGCGCCCTTATCTCGCGCCTACGCGACACACACCTACCTGCAGGGCCGCGAGACACATCTCCAGCTGCTCGACGCATACGGCAAGAACGCCTGGCTCGTGGGGAACTGGCAGACCGAGGCCGAGCTCGCTGCGCTTGAGCGCGACCTCGCCGCTACGAAGCGCGAGATCGACGTCGTCAATATCGGCCGCCGCCGCCTGCAGGACGACGTCGGCGAGGAGCTCAAGGGTCTCGAGGATACGTGGAGGAAGGGGGTCGGACGCGTTCTGGAGACCGAGGTCGCTACTGAGACCTTGAGACGGCAGATTCTTGAGAAGCAACGGAATGGGGCGTGAGGCCCTGGCTCTGATGTCTAGACTGTATGTCGACTTTGGGATAGAGGTACTGGGGGTAATATCTTTTCATGGTTGCTGATAGGCAAAGTCATGTTTCATTCACTGGGGCGTTGGGGTTGCTCATGATACCAATTCACATCAACTTCTCATAAACTCAGTAGACTCTAGCATACGTGTATAAATAATTCACGATGTCTTATTGCGATATCAATGACTGTAGTACCAAAAGCTTTCCCAGCACAAATAAAAAAGGAGGGGAATCCCACAAAACGCCACCGTAACCTCATAATGGCATGGTCCTTCTCGTGATTGGACCATTGCCAGCCGCCCCAATCTTGGTCCAATCTCAAGTCTAAAAGTAGGTACGAAGAAAAGCAATGGTCTACGATGCGTGGAGGGGATCCATATCTTCAACGCCCGACACCACCCCGACATATCTCGTCCGTCGCATGATGCCCTCAACGGGGCCCAACAGCCGGGCAAATGCGCTCTTCCCCAACGTAGCCACCTTGATCTCGGAAGCACTCACGACGCTGGCGGCTCGGGGTGCGTCGTTCAGGAGCGCCAGCTCACCAAAGAAATCGCCCTTCTGATAGTGTTTTACAGACTCGGACTGGCCGTCCTTGAACGCGTCGGCTTCTCCGCTCTCGACAAGGTAGAACGACTGCCCAATATCACCCTGCTTGATGATGGTAGTTCCAGCAGGGTATTTCTGAGTCTCTAGAGCATCCGCAATCTTCGACCGTTCGTATGGGGTGAGCGAGGCAAGAAGGGGAACTTCCTCCAGAAACTTCTCATATAGACGTCTACGAGCAAACGTCGACTCCATGAGGATCCGGCGGAAGGTCACACGATCGAGGGCCCACAGGGTGCATGCTGATTCGGCTGAGACGACAGTAGCTGCCCGGGGTGCGTTATACATGAGGGCCAGTTCGCCGAAAGAGCCTCCAGCTTGAACACTGCCAACCTTGGTACCCATACCATCCGGTCCTGGCTGCAAAGCTCCGCTGTCATTGACATATACGTCAAAGGAACCCTTCTCTACGACATAGAAATAATCGCCCGCGTCTCCTTGCGTAACAACCTAGATATCACGGGTCAGCGTTCGTGTATAGTTGTGTTTGCTTTTCATGGCCTACCTTGATGTCCTTGGCTGGAATAGGTTTCTCCTGTAAGGCGCCAAGTATTTGAGCGGTTTGCTCGTCGTCGAGATGACTGAACAAGAAGTTTCCTTCTATGGCTTTTTGTAGTCTCCCAAGCTGCTCCGCTGATTTAGGATATGAAGGCGGAGACCAATTATCATTAACATCAGCGACAGGCTTCAGTGATTCTGCAGAGACAGAGGTACGTCTACCAAAGTTGTATTGTGCCGGATAACTATCTGGGTTGGGAGGCGTTCGCACAGACGATGGAGGTCCATCTAAAGAGGCATCACCACCAAAAGGACCGCGAAAAATCCCGTTCGCGAAGGATCCTGTTGTGGGCGACGTAACGGCATCGGTCTCATCTTCCTCGACGACATTCAATAGCTGCCCTGTTTGGGTCTGAAGCTTGGCCCCATCTGAGCCAAATGGGTTCGAATTCGCCGCAAAGGGGCTTGTGAAGGTAGTCCCGGTCATGGCGAGTTGAGAATGTGATTGCAATGCTTGATTTATTCGATAGGCTATCCGTTCTTCAGCAAGGCGTCGGAGGAAGTGATCGGCACAGAATTGAAGGATGTCGATGGGCTTTTTGAGTCGAATGAGGCTGTCGAGGTTTTCTATTTCTTTCTCGTAAGTATTAGGTGAGAACATGGCGCTTCGAGTCTTAACCAAGCAGGAACTAGAGAAAAATAAAAACAGGTCCGGAGTCACTACCCAGCACCTCGTGGTTGAAATCGAGCGATTGGTATGTAATGCAGTACTCTGATAGTGCTACGGAGGGATGAAAGGAATGGTCAATATGAACTGGGTGGAAAAGAGAAATACATAGCGAAAGTCTCTCTAAAAGAAAAGCCCAACCTACTTCGCTCGCGCAAGCGAGGTTACGATGCTGTATGTAGTACAGGCAGCCTTGGCTAGTAATAATAGCTTTCTCCACTCGGGTTAGCTGAGGACGGAGAACTTGAGCCAGAGTGATGTAACAGGATTGAGCACGGCGTCAAAGAGGCAACCAGGGGTGACGACCCGGCGGCAAGACGAGGCTTAGAGCGAATTGAGCACGCAGTAGGGGGCGCAGTGGCAGCCTGGTCGTTGAACCCCAAATGTGACGAAAAAAGAAAGAAAAAATGGGACGAATAAGCAGTTGTATCGAGATTCGGCCAGGAGCGAGGTGAGGTTAATTGAATACTATGTGGATTGCCAAATCTCGAGATGGGAAATTGGATTCGGGAACCCCAGCATACGATAGATAATAGTGTAGTAAAAGCGGGATAGGTGGGCCAAGGTGAAAGAAGGGTAATAATAATTACTTGGTGCATGGAATAATAAGAATAATAAGAGGTGGTGGTGCGCTTACAGTACAGTATGTATGTCGTCGTGGTTTGACAAGCTTCCCTCTCGCAGCTACTAGTGAGGGGGAGCTCGCCTCTCAAGCTCCACGCAGGGTCCTTTAGGTATGGGGTCGTACTCGCGGCTGTAGTCGCAGTCGCAAGAAGGCAAGACGATGACGGTGTTCCATGCAGCTCGTAGGATCGTGGCTGCAGGAGAGAACAAACGTAAGAGCTGATTGATGGGTGGGAGAGAGATGGATGCTGGCCGAGAAATACAGAGCAGATTGATTTAAGTGTGCAGAGGTAGCAATAAATTAATAATAAGGTCAGAGAAGAGGGGCAACTGGGTAAGGTTTCTCAATCCACTGTTCGTCCTGTTTGTCCACTCCAAGGTACCATACTAATTCCTTGTACCGATGTAATAAGCCAGCGGCGATGACAGGTCAAAGGATACAGATAGGGCGGGTAATGGCAGAAGTGCGGAATAGAGATATTTTGATTATGGTGCTGGACCAGTTGCCTATCGCTCCTGTCAAGATAGCGGCGTGGCGAGGAGTGACGAACGACTATTCAGCGGGAAGTTCCCAAAAGAAGGGGAGGAGGGGATTCGACAATGCCGGTTCCTCTTTTTGCGCCATCGCAGGTCGCTACTGGCCTGGTCATGGCGTTCTGAGACAGCACACTATTGGAGAGACAGCAGCCGCTAGCCAGCCACTAACTAGGCCGGGTAGTGGGGGCCGATCAAGTGTCAATTTCCCCAGCTCGCCAGCTCCGATGCCTGCTTCCAGACTGTTTCCAAGCCTTCTTCGCGTCTTCCAGAAGGGCGCACGGTTCAGACTGTTGTCTTGGTTGCTTGGTTGCCGTCAACTTGCCTGCAGGCTCCCCTGCCAGGTCCGGCTTCTTCTTTTTTTTGATTACCTAACCACATGTACAGTGATGGTTTATCAGTACCCGCTTCCAAGCATAATCTCCTTGAAAGGGTCATCTAATTTCTTTATTATTTCCGCTTTGAACTGCTACTTTTCTGAGCCCTTTTTGTTTTTTTCTCTTTTGCCCAGTCTGTCTGTCAAAGACTGACCATTGTGGAAGACATGAGGTGTTCTGTACAACTGTACTACGTACTCCAACCCTGGAAAAGATGACTGTGCTGGTGCCTGCAGTGTGTCATGATCTGCAGTCTTTCTTGCCTGTTCCAGAAGCTTTTGGACCTTCGCCTGTCAAAATCGACCCGGCTGGCCCACCTGGTTGGTCAATGCTTCTTCCCGTCAATGTTCGGTAGTGTGTGAAACCCTACGCCACAGCACGACGTCCTGAACAGTTCGTGTCTTACTTGATACGTGCGTTCTACCGCCCGGTTTGGTGCTTGAAGTGCAAAGTAACGCAATCAAACCCGATCAAACTTATCCTACCTTCTTCCATTGGCTGCTTGCGTGCCGATGTTGGGCGCTTAGGACCTGGTTGTCTTTTTTTACGTCATTAGCCATGTCACGTCTGACTCAGAATCAGGCTACGGCAACAATACCGAGAGTAGACTGTTAAAATGATGAATCAAGTGACACAGGCAGTGTTTGGGCAATGAGGGCAACATTACCGTCGAATTGTTGGGATACAAATTAGACGATGCGGCAAACGAGACTGGGACTAGACACCGAGGAATATCGCGTAGACTCTACAGGTTTTCCTTTTCTAAAGGTAATATTACCAGACTAATATCTGGGCTTTCATCACTACAATGCCCAGTAGGTTTCGCAGTATTATTGATGTATCATTCAACTACTATACCAATGTCTTGACCCATCAGCATACAACGCCAGTTCGACAGACTGCGAACCCCACGCTATCAGGTAGTATCATCTGCAGTAGTCCAAGTCATGATGATCTAGGCTTAGTCTAACCAAGTCAAGGGGTCCGACATATTCACAGAGCTCAAAGCAATGCGCCTCGCTGTACTATGAAGTTCAGGCCACTCAACAAGTCTAAAACCTACAGTAAGTTTAAATCCGGGTGGAAAATCGGCTGAGCTATATACCTGTCACACGTAAGATGAGCTGTGCTGCTACGTTATAGTTCCGAATGTAACCCATCGGATGAGACTTGGAAAGTCTGTCAAATTATGTATTTCCTCAACCAAGTCACGCGCACGTGTGGAAAATGAAATCTATCTAGTTCTACCATCTAAGCGCATCGTGGTTGCTATATCTTTTTTTTCCTCTACAGACACACACACAAGTTCTTCTCTGACCGCCCTATCCCATTATTTTCGTCACCCACGCCCTAAAAAGCCATAACCTCACCTAAGACTGAGAGATTCCCATCTTCTCTTCCTTTCGACGTTGTTCTTCCTCGAGGATTTCTCTCTGCCGCTGCGCGGCCTCGTCGACGGCCTTGACGCCCTTCTTCCGCTGGCGCTCCTCGTAAAGATCGCGGCTCTTCAGGATGCGCTGCACGATAGACCCGGCGTTGACGTCCTGGAACTTGTGGACCGAGATCTCTCGGAAGATGCCCATCTCCTTAGGCGCCGCGTACGGATCATACGAAAGCGGTATAAAGGCTGTCGGGCCGTGGTAGACGGCGTCCGGCGTACCCCAAGGTAGTGCCGTGATGTATGATTTCGTAGGGGTGAAGGGGGCACCGAAGATGACTGCGTTGACGTACTGTTTATATGTTTAGTTTTGAGGGCCCTGTGGTCAAGACGAGTACGGGTGATGATAGAAGCTTACCCGACACTGAAGGACGCAGAGGCCCCGCTCGTAGATGTTCATGATGGGGTAGTTGATCCCTTTCCAGTGATTGATGACTCGGTCATCGTGCACACCAGCTACCACGAACACAGGCCCATAGTCGGCGCCTTTCCCCACCCGTTCATCGACGGCCTGCTTCGAGTACCACCCCTCTTTCCTCGCCAGCTCTTCTTCTGCCAGGACAACCCGGCGCAGGAACTCAATATGCCCGCTCGAGAAAAGATCGAAGCCTCCATCGACGTAGACAACCCGCTGACCAGGCTTGACGCCCTTTCCCTTCAGCAGTTGGCGAAAGGTCCCCTTCTCCTCCTTCGTGTCCTCCGCCTTGGCCGCGTCGGACGCAGTCCAGAAGTAGATATCGACACCGGGGTCCCGGCCGCCCTCGTCGGTAGCATACTGGCGGATGCGCGTCATCATAGCCTCACCCTCTGCTCTGCGCTCCTCCTCGGTTCCGTGGCCCTCCTGTCCCGCGAGTGTCTTCTCTAGCGAGGTGATAAAGTGTGTCTTGGTGCACAGCAGCATCCGCCCGACGAGGTCTGTCGTCGAGATGCTAGGCGTTCGCTTCACGACCTTGAATCGACCAGCCTGCTTCACGAAGCGGTAGCAGTCCTCGCCATTGCTGTCTGACGTGATGTCGTCGCCGTGCACCACAAACCGGCAGTGGTGGCGGCCGATGAACGGCAGCTCCGTCACGTATGGTGCATCCGGCACAGATTTGGTGACCCAGCGGCAGGCATCCACTGCAGCGAGACTTGATAGCAGTATTAGTCGGTTGCAAAAACCAGTGGTGAAGTTGATGTGCATTATATGATCATGATAAGATAGGTCATGCCATATGTCATGTCTCGTACCGTTCGTCCAGGTCCATGACTGTGGGTCCCTTGTTCTTCAAAATATCCTCGTCCGAGTGCACGCCCACGTACAGCTCGCTGCCGAGTTGCCGCGCCTGCAACATGGCGCCCGCATGGCCGTGGTGGAAGAAATCCCAGCACCCATCCAGCCAGATTCGCTCGTCGTAGAGCACCGGCTCTTCTTCGCCCATGCTCACGGAAAATTAAAAATCGAGAAGGAGATAAGGACAAGAATTTAGACTATCGCCCAGAAACCATGAAGAGTTCGACACGGTCCGATCATGTATTGAATGAAACACCAAGTATAAACGTATAGATAGATGTGTAGACGTCAAGGTCCTTGTTGATATTACCCCTTTAGTAGCTACAGTAGATTATATTAGGTAGTATCACTGTGTGCCCCTCATCTCTCATTGCCCCTCTTTCAGCTAAGTGCCTACATCACCTACATGATGTCGTTCAGCATGCGGTTGGACCCCACTATGGGTTCATCAGCGACTTAATTAGGTACTCGACTACTATATCATCGGGTAGGTTATCCGGACCTCGAGGCTATCACGAGAAGTTGCAACGGTCTTCAACGGTCATCGCCGGCCTTGTGACGACGATATTAATTCTGTACCTACTAGTTATATAAGACATTCATCCACCTCAAACATCTCTTACTTAGGTTATTCTATCTCCTCAAAATTAAAGATGTCCTCCTCGGAAGCTCTTACAGGTGGGCTCACAGCGTCCCAGCTCGCATCTTTCGAGCGCGACGGGTATCTCGTGATTCCCAATGCGCTGCCGCCAACAACGGTCCAAGCTTTGCTCGCAGAGACCCATAAGCTGCTGGACGAATTCCCGCTCTCCTCCCATCCCATGACCAAGTTCAGCACGGGGGAGAAGTCAGACCACGTAGGCGACGACTACTTCCTATCGTCCGGCGACAAGGTGCGCTTCTTCTTCGAAGAGGACGCCTTTTCTCCGTCTGGCGAGCTCTTAAAACCCAAGGCGCTCGCCATCAACAAGATCGGGCACTACCTGCATGCCTTGTCCCCCCCTTTCGCCTCCCTGCTCGACCCGACGCTCAACCCGGACCTGCAGGGCGCGGGGACGAGCGTGGGCAGTGTGGCAGTGGGTCATATCGAGTCGCATCCCGCCGCCGTGGCGCGCGCCATCGGGTTCCGGGATCCGCGCGTCCTGCAGTCCATGGTCATCTGCAAGCAGCCCGAGATCGGGGGTGCCGTCCCGCCTCACCAGGACACCACCTTCTTGTACACGGATCCGCCGAGCGCCGTGGGCTTCTGGTACGCCCTCGAGGACGCCACCGTCGAGAACGGCTGCCTCAGCTTCCTGCCCGGCAGCCACCGCTGGGCCCCCGTGCGGCAGCGCTTCGTGCGCCGCGCAGATGGGAAGTCGGGTACCGAATTTATCGATAATGTGGGGCCACAGTTCCCCGCTGGTGAGGAGTACGGTGAGAGTAAGAAAGGCGAGAAGGATGGGGAGTACGTATTGGGTGAGGTTAAGGCTGGGTCGCTCGTCCTCATACACGGTAACCTCTTACACAAGAGCGAGAGGAATACGAGTCAGAAGGGTAGGATTATATATACCTTCCATGTCATCGAGGGAGAAGGCACCAGGTATGACGAGCGGAATTGGCTACAGCCGCCAGCTGAAGGGTTTACGAGATTATACAGGGCCTGAAGCTAGCTTTCTATGGGTGAATAGGGATAGGGACTTAAGTGGACGAGTCGAAGAGCAGGAGGAATTCTTGCTGTATTAGTACGGATGTATCTAGTTGGGATGAGTACTTAGCTTGGCGTTTGTGGTATAGCGATAAATGGTATCACTCGAGTTAAATAAGCAGAGTAGTTAAATGAGGTAAATGGTAATACGTTGGAATACATTTTCGTGTCTCGAAATAAGACTCTTCCATTAAGAGAGTTAGTCCTAGTAAATACTTCATATTAAATACGTCCTAAACGAGCAAACAGTCACAATACAGACGAATGTATGCAAGGGTTATTAGACATTGCTTTCATTTTGTAAGGAGTTCGTCCTCAGGCTATCTGCGCAGCTAATTTCAAATATGAATCGCATGGCACGAAGCAAGTCGCCCACCATAGTTGTCTACGGCGGGCTGGTAGGGCGTTTTGCGGTGGCGGTCCAAGAGATCAACCGCCGTCCAGGAGGAGGCGGGGAAACACCTCGTTTTCCGTTATGCCGTCTTCTCTGACTTCTTATCCTTTTTTCCCTTTCAGTGCGATGTGTCATGACAGACTGACCACTGAGATGACACATCAAATCCATATTATGCACGGGTGTTGGTTGTGAAAAATGCTATAAGTACAGGCAAATGATCGAAACGTTGTCATTTGCACAAAGGTCTTTGCCCCAGAGGTAAACCGTGGCCGTAGAAAAGTATAACGTCGACAATTAGAGGCGAAATCTCCTCCGCGGACGATTCCTCTCTCGATAACCTGAATTTGTTGTTTTATCTCCGGCGAAAGAAATGGGTTACTAGGAGTAGCCGCAGAAGATATTGGCTTTTCACTCTGTCAAGGGGCGGGGAACAACTGCTGGGGTATCATGCTTCCTCCATTAGCGGCCGTAAGGGTGGAAGCCTCGGTTGCCTCCTCGCCCGCCACCACGATAATTGGCGCCCGGCTTGCCCGCGTTCTTGGGTCCGGTCGGAGCGTTAGCTGGGGGTGCGTGGTTGGGATCCGCGGCGTTTTGGCCTTGCTGATAAGCACCTCGGTTTCGATGGAATCCACCACGTCCACCCTGATTGTAGTTGGGTTGAGGGACATCGTCATACATGCCCTCCCATGATGTCGGATCGCCACCGCCGCTACCGCCGCCACCTCCCACATTACCGTAGCCCTGGTTGTATCCACCTCGGCCTCCACGTCGTCCACCGCCGCCACGCTGATTGAACCCTTGTTGCTGGTTGTAGTCGCTGTAGTTCTGCTGGTCATCGCTACCTTGGCCTTGTCCTTGTCCTGAACCAGCGTTGCCCATCATCTGACTTTGCATTTGTTGCATCATGGCTTGGTTCATTGCTGCCATCTGCGGGTTGGCGCCGCCACCCTGAGCCATCTGCTGTTGCATCTGCTGCATCTGCTGCATCTGAAGCATCTGCATCATGGCGGGATTCATCCCCATTCCTCGGTTCATGGCCGCCTGTTGCTGCATCATGGCCATGTACTGCTGCATCCTCTGCATATACTGAGCCATGATCTGCGGTGTCATCCCTCCTTGGTTCATCTGGCTTGCCATCTGATTCTGGTTGCCACCCTGATCATCCATACCACCTTTCTTGAACTTGCCACGTCTTTGGGCTTCCTCTTCTTCTCGCATGTTGCCTCGAGGTTGTGCTTTCTTGACTTCGATAGCCTTGCCATGAATCTCCAGGTGTGTGCTCAGGCATGCTTCAACACCAACTTCATTTTCGAAAGTGACGAACCCAAAACCCCTAGGCCGTCCAGTGTCCTTGTCCATCATGAGGGTTGCGTCAACAACGCGTCCGAACTGAGCAAAATAATCCTTGAACTCGTTTTCAGTTGTATCCTGACTAACACCCCCAACAAAAATCTTCGAGGTCTTTTCTTGCTCGTCTCTTGGAATAGCTCGTTTCGGGTCGATCTACAGGGAAGTCAGTAAGCACAATTGTGTTTCCAATTGCGAGGCATTGTCACGTACTAGTTTGCCATCAAGAAAGTGTTCTTTGACCATAACAATGTTTACTGTCTTTGGGTCTTTGAATGTAAGAAAACCAAACCCTCGCGAGCGTCCTGTTGCACCGTCTCTCATGACAGTGCACTCGGTGACCTCGCCAAACTGTGAAAAATAGTCGCGAAGTGATTCTACATCGTTATAGAGATTAGTTAATTGCTCGGCCGTTGGAAGCTGGAGCTAATAGGTGGTTCCTTACGATCAGTAGTTTCCCAGTTCAAGCCTCCAATGAACATTTTCCTATAGAGCGGCCCTGTTAGTCTATACACACTACAAGTCCATGCAAGCATGATATAACGTAGCGCATTGCTAAGTTAAGGGGGTATTTGGTGGTTTGGGGCAGCATGGATTTGTCACTTGAGTAGGCGTGCTAGGCTTGTGGCATTATGAGACCGAGTACAACTCCACATCTCCAAATAGAGTTTGTATCATGACCAACTACGCGTTCAGCCGCGAGATGCTGACATTTTCTCGAATATGTTTCCTGTCGTCACGAAGTGGAATGATCCTTTGCCAATATCGATGTGGACATGAGCTGAAGCAACGACGATCTTAGATCCCAGGTGTAGGAAATTCCTTTTAGACTAGTTGCTGTCGCTTGAGATGACGGGCTGTGCTGAGAGCGTGGAGAATGTATGTGCGTGCGATGTTGTGCAGTTCATTTGCGAGTACGTGAACCAATAGCCAGGTCCCGGCGGCTGGGCCAAAGTAGCACTGCTCAAGTGATCATAGGAAACAGCGAAAGATGACCGAAACGATTGTCGATTTTTGCTCTCGTCTTTGCTATCGTCAAGCTAGGTCATCTAACTCGAGCGCTATTCGCTGCCAGTCTTCTTGTTACAGCTTTAGAGGTGTCTCTTTTGTCGAGCTCTATGAGCCTATCTTGACGAATGGCTATGAAAAGCAGAAGAGTGCTCTCGCACAGGCTATAGTCGAATCATATCGTCTGGTCCTCTCAGGTAGCAGTGTGAATCATTCCGCCACATATCCCCTCTTGATTGTCTTTGAGATACACCCCGAGCCGAAACAATGGTGTTGTCTCTTGGCCAGTATTCGAATACCGACTGATCTGGTAGAACTCTAATACCTGGATACCCTCTTCGCGGTGCTAGCAGGGTCATGTGCAGAACACCCTCTATGCCCAATGCCACCTCTGATGTGATCCAGGGTATCAAACCATCCCTTCCTCGGCAGAGAACGCATTCACTCGCAGGAAGTCACTTGCCTAGCCCTTCAAGCTACCAACTGGGTCTGACCGACTGCTGGTGTACCTTTCCGGTTTGACCGCTCGATAGACACCAAATATATTATACGAAGGTAGATATTAATGGAAATCACTTACCCGTCCTCTTTTGCGCTTGGTCCTCGCGTGGTATGAAAAGAAGGGCCAGGGGACTCTTCTTGTTTCATGGGCGCTGCCATATTATTGTTCGCTGGGCCGTTGCCGAGATCGAAGTCGACGTCGTCGTCGTCGTCGTAAGCGTCTTCATGATAATCGTCCCCATATCCATTCTCTACGGCACCATGGGTCGTCTCATCGAAAGCATGCTCGGGCTGAGGCTCCGGTGCCTTCTGTGCTACTGGCGGTGTTATGGAAGCTGCAACGGGAGCTGGAGCTGGTACTGGAGCGGGCGCAGATGAGGGCGCAGTCGCCGTGGGGGCTGAACCATCGTTATCGTCATAGCTGTGAAATTGCCATTTAGTTAGTATCCTCAGGGGTATGGCTATCGTAATGGAAGGGGCGTAGAAAACACGCAGTGCAGTCGGGAATATAGTGGTCGCGATGAGCTTGACTAACAGGTCGGCAAACAGGTCGTCCTCGAAGTTTTCGGGATCCGCCATGTTCAGAGTTGGGTATCGGTTCTGGTGCCAGGCAAAAGAGTCGAGATCAGCGGACCAGTGCAGGTCATATAGCCCGAAGAAGTTGCTCGAATGATATTCGCGACAAGATAACCAACGCGGTGTCGCAGGCCGCCCGAGAGGTTACTGAAATGGATATCGGCGACACGAGGAACGATGGGGTTGAGGAGATAAGTAAGTTGATGGGAAAGGAAAATTGTAGCCTTCTAGGAGATCGCGCTGAGGTAATGAAGGAATGGAGCTGGAGAGGATGCTGGAACCAATGGGCAGCCGCTTTGACTCAGGCCAAGCTAGATAACGATAACAAAATAATGCTACCTACAGCGTAGCAGGCATTATAATTAGACTGGCACGCGACCCACTTGGGTACACCTATCAAATGTACTTCGCTCTAACACCTTAGTTATCACCTGCTCACGCAAGCACTTACGTTATTCACGATTAATTAGTTGAATCTGTCTTGTTCGGCTTAGATACGCAAATATAGGTCTAGTTTAACAAAGACAAATACATAGCTTTGCCTACCTAGTTGGTAACATTGAAGCTTTTGCTTCTAGCCTCAACAGGCCGCTTCCCGAGGTGCTGCCTGCAAGTACCTATAGTACATACTGGCGAAAGGAGGGGCATGGCATGTGAGCTACTGGTCGACAAGGGTCAGTCAATTCGCTGTTAGGTACTTCGTACAACCAACCATGAACCATACAACATCTGTCGGCTCACCAAGCTCGCCAACCACCAAGCAGGCGTGACATTGGCCCCAAATCCAAATCGAGAATGCCATCCTGACCCAGCTCTCCAGTTCTGCTGCCGCCACCATGTTCTCGTCTTCGGGTGGTGGCAAGAAGCCGCCACAACAACAGGTACGCACGCTGTTCTCCCTTCCTGGTGGTGTAGAGAGCCTCTCACGATGAACGATGAACCGAACGGCAACTGACCATGACGTATTTGGTCTAGGAGATGGTCCAGGTCGGTAAGTCCAGCGCCTCTCGAGTCCCAGCTGCTGCGCCTGTTTATCGTCACATATGACCCGTTGCTAATTGGAACACTTGTTGGTGCGGGCAGACAGGTCTGAGTAGGTTGAAGCCTCTCTCGTATCTCTGTATCTCCGTATGGTTCATATAGCTAGTTAACTAGTCAACTAAACTCACCGTCGGTCCTCAGGTCTTCTTCGCCCTTTTGGCGCGCTCCACGAGAAGGGACTCCGAAGCGAACGGGGCGGGACCCAAACCTTGTTGTGGGCGCAGCATACTCCCATGCCGATATGCTCAAATTCGACAACTTGTACGTTATGTTGCGTTTGCCAGCCGCCCCAATCCATTCATTGATAGCCGGTCTCTTATACATAGATCCAGAAATGTCTCTGGTTCATCTCGACCCAAGACGCCCCCTTCTTCCTCTGCTCAAAAAGCCAGAACCAGCGACGTTGGCTCCACGTCGCGCAAGTCTTCTCTTGCCTCTCCCCCCTTGAAGTCTTATTTTAACTTCCTGTCGACAACGAACTCGGATTGGAATGTGGAAGATCCCGAAGGCGAAGATGAGTATGGCTATGAAGACGATGATGGGGACGACTTTGGATTACCTAGTTTATCAAACATGAAGCGGCGATCTCGACGCATAGCGGCGGCCACACAGAGTGGTGGCCCTGCCTCCCAAAGTCAGCCGGCCTTGGATTCCTCACTTGGCTTCCCCAGTCGACGGTACTCGAACAGTGCCGACATAGCTATCGAAAGACCCACGCTCGGATACCCGATGCCGAAAAAGACCGAGGGCAAAATATTGAGACCACAGTATAAAGATATATTAAAAGGTCTATTACATCTACCTTGTAGGAAAATACGCCGCTTGCTAATGTTATGATAGATCCTGCGAACGCTTTGCATCTCATAGACCACCCATCTACCCCAGCTAATGCTACCCCGAAGGAGATTGATGCTATCAATTCCCGTGTTACAAAAATCAATAAATTCAAGAAGATTCTTCAAGCAACAACTATCCCCCTAACCGATCTCCGAGCACTGGCATGGAGTGGGGTTCCTGAAGAAGTGCGCGCGATGACCTGGCAGTTATTGCTTAGTTATCTACCGACGAGTAGCGAGAGACGAGTTGCGACTCTCGAACGGAAGCGCAAGGAATACCTAGATGGGGTCCGCCAAGCGTTTGAACGCGGTGGTGCTGGCCAAAACACGACTGGCCGTCCAAGAGGCCTCGACGAAGCGATTTGGCATCAGATCAGCATCGATGTGCCCAGGACGAACCCGCATATTGAGCTATACAGCTATGAAGCGACACAGAGATCATTGGAACGAATATTGTACCTATGGGCTATCCGACATCCAGCGAGTGGCTATGTGCAGGGCATCAATGACCTCGTCACACCATTTTGGCAGGTTTTCTTGGGAAGTTACATAACTGATAATAACATCGAGAGCGGCATGGACCCCGGCCAACTACCCAAGGCCGTGCTGGATGCAGTGGAGGCCGACTCGTACTGGTGCTTGACAAAACTACTCGACGGGATCCAGGATCATTACATTGTCGCACAGCCCGGGATACAGAGGCAAGTTGCCGCGCTCCGAGATCTTACCGCTAGAATCGATGAAGGGCTTTCGAAACACCTTGAAAGCGAGAATGTCGAGTTTATCCAGTTCAGTTTCCGGTGGATGAACTGCCTCCTTATGAGGGAGATTAGCGTCCGGAACACAATTCGGATGTGGGACACATATCTCGTAAGTATCAACTATTGCCTTTCTTCGACTCTTCCTAACTGACTATTCAGGCCGAGGAGCAAGGCTTCTCAGAATTCCACCTGTATGTTTGTGCCGCCTTCCTTGTCAAATGGTCCTCCAAGTTGGTGAAAATGGACTTCCAGGAGATCATGATGTTCCTACAGGCATTACCGACCCGGGATTGGACCGAGAAAGATATAGAGCTCTTGCTTAGCGAGGCTTTCATTTGGCAGAGTTTGTTCAAAAACTCGGCCGCACATCTCCGCGGAGGACCGAGTCGAGCTCCTGCGACGAATTTGCAGCTATAAGGTGAAATCCGACGCTGAAGGTTACCAAGCCTGGCATAGGAGGAGGTTTGGCTTATGGAAAAGAAGGAGGTAGCTGCCAAACTAATTACTCCCACAATCACCCTGCCTCGAAGTAGGCGTTGTGACTAGCTTTCCCTAGGGACATATGCTATCCCCGCATAATTGCAAAGAGAGCAATGGCCCTCCTAGAGTTTGACCGGCCTGTTCTTATTACATCATACCGTCGGCGAGGAACTTGGAGTTCCTAATGCGAATAAGAACCCAATATCTGACAATATCCTGTTTGTCGAATGCAGACCGTGGATCGGCCTGGACTGCACGGGCGCATCATTACCCGTCCCTCTACTCACCCGCCTACCTAACTTCATGAGACATCACTTTTGATCATCGTTTTTGGTTAACTGGTTAAATACCCCCCAATAAGCGAGCGTCAGATCCAGCTAGTGCTACTCGCAGACTCATAGTCTGCTACGAGATTAAAGATAGTTAGTATAGTATTCAGTACTAATACTACTATTGCTTTTACGATTTGTACTCCCCATCACACTCTGATTGTGAGTGCTATTCGTGTTTGCCAGTGAATACGTACATATTCGTATATATTTCATATTACAAGATTTCATCACCCCGTACCTCGTGGCATAATGATCACAATTCGGACTGCATGAAACACTATTGACTACTCGATAATTTCTTATGCAGGGATTTGCGTATACTGGCTAGCACACTTCCCATCACACCAGAGTATAACGGAGCATAGCTGCGTGTTCATCCAAGCTTAAGCTTCTCATTACATTGATTGATTAGATGTTAACTAGTAATTTCTCTATCCTTACATATAATACCATAGTCAATCATGCTGTCATCCTATACAGGGCTTTAAGCATCAACCTTAACGGTAAACGCCCCCGTCAAGTCTCTATCGACCTCGACGGTGACGACATCGTTCTCAACATCAACGTCCGCCTGGACTGTCTGGCCCGCGACCTCGACAGCGCGCTTGCTATGCGTATTATTTCCCAGGCCGAGGAACGTGACCTTGGAGAGCCGGACTTTCTCCTTCGTGTACCCGAAAGAGCCGGAGACACTCAGCACGCCCCTGGCGTACGAGAACTTGACGTCCGTCGTCCCGCGCTGCGTGATGCTGATGCCGTCGTCGACGTACAGCTCGCCCGACGCCTTGCCGTCGCGGCCGACGGCGACGATGAGCTCGAACGGCTTGGTGCGCAGCTCCGTCGTCGTCATGGTGGACTCGGCTCGCACGGGGTACACGATGCCTCCGCGCAGGAACAGCGGGATGTCGGTCCAATCCTGGTCCTTGACCGTGATGGTCTTTCCGGCGCCCTCGACGCGCTTGTGCGTGTACCAGTCGTAGAAGGTGTCGTCGGGCAGGTAGACGTCGACACTCGTGGCGTCCTCCTCCGTGACGGGGGCGACGAGAAGACCCGGGCCGAAGAAGTACTGCAGCTCCAGCGACCTGGCGTTCTCGTCGTGCGGGTACAGGAACACCATGGGGTTTATGGCGGGCGTGCCGTCGACGCTCTGCCGGTGCATGGCCGTGTACAGGTAGTCGAGCAGCCGGTAGCGGGTGGCGATGTTCTTCTGCCCCGAGGCCGTCGTCGCCGGCCATCGGTAGAGCTCCTGGGGAATGTTCCCCAGCTCGTTGTGCACGCGGTAGAAGGTCGCGAAGGCGCCGAGCGCCGCCCACCGCGCGCACAGCTGCTCGGTTGTGTTCATTCCGAACCCGCAGACGTCTGTCCCAACCATCGGGACCTGATACACGGACGCGAATGTCATCATGCTGCGCACTGCCAGTCTGTACTTGTCCCATGTCGACAGGTTGTCGCCGAGCCAGTGCCCGACCTTGCGGCCCGCGCCGCTGAATGTCGATCGTGTGATAACCATAGGACGGTCGTTGGGCCGCCGCGCCTGCATGGCGTCGTGCGATGTCTCTGACATCATGCTGCCGTACAGATTGTGCACGTCATATTCGGCCAGTCCGTTTTGGTGCAGCACGTCCGTGTTGACTGTCTTGTTGGAGATGCCGCCTTCGGCCGCGTTCCAGCTGTCGAGATAGGCCGCCTTGTTGTGGATGGCGTACTTGGGGTACAGGAGATCACGCCCCGGTAGACCCAATCGCTGGCCCCTGGCCGGTTGGTCTGCACGGGTCAGGTGGGGGAAGAAGGCTGGTGGTTTGCTGTCGCGGATGACTTCTAAAGAGCGGGTTGTCTTGGTGCTATTGCAACCTTCCGGCTGAAATTCACAGGGGAAGCCAGGAAGAGGCCTTGGAGGCGTGCGGACCGGTGGTGGCTCCGGTGTGAAGCCAACAGCAACCGCATCGGGGTTGTCGCAGGGGAAGTAGCACGGGAAGTTGGAGGGCTCGTTCAGATCAATCCAGAGCGCATCAATGTCAACGCCGGTGTCCTTGTCAAAGAACATGGCGAACTCGTTGGTCTGTCGAATATGTATCAGTACTATGTCGCTGTGTAAAATATTTCTGGACGGCTTGCAAACTTGAGTTTAGCCAAGGATTTGCATTGCTACTTACCCAGAACTTCGTTGTATTTTCGGCAAACCAATCGGGGAATGCAACGACACCAGGCCAAACAACACCCTTCCATACGGAGCCGTTTTGACGTAATAAGAAGACATTGTCCTCGATACCGCGATTCAGACTACCCGGGAAATCTTGATAGGCAATATCTGGATCTACCATCAACACATAATGTTGATCATGATTATGGAGGTACTACAGCACCAAGGATTATGTTAGCAAGTTCTGGCACACGAAATGTCCTTCTTTGGTTCGAATACTAAATAAACTCTTCAAAATCTCACGAATTTTGTCTCTCCGCCTTATTGAAGGGTAGAAGGGTAGTAAAATACTCACATCAACAAGGCCGCGCATCATAGTAAGAGAGAATCTCTCAGGATCCAAACTGAATGTCTACAAAGTGTCAGTGACAGAACATTGAATACAACAACCGCCGCCATGTTAAGCGGCCGAACGATGTAAGTACTCACTCTTCGCCGATACATGTAGTCGATGTCAGTCCACATAGTCTCGAGAGGAATAGCGGCCTGGCTGTAATTATAGACAACCTCAGCAACCTCATAGGCGTCTCGATAGCCATATCGGCAGTTGTGGAAGCCCAAGCCCCAGTACGGCATTTCCGCAGGGAGGCCGACGATATCAGCGTACTGCTGCGCGACATCGATCATGCTGGGACCAGCGACGAAGTAGAAGTCCAGAACACCACCGAGGGTATTATACTCGAGGTATTGGCCATCCTTGGCGGTGTTGTTGATCTTGACATCCATGCCGTTTGAGTTCAAGAAGAAGACGCCATGTGCCCCCGAGTCCCGTAGCTCGTAGTATACGGGGTGATTGCCGTATAGGTTGGCGCCCTCGGGCACACTGTAGGCGTCTTGTGACCAAAACGTGCGAATATAGTCGGTAGTATTCAGCCTAAACGAGTCCGAATGCTCCCCGAGGCCGTACAAATTTGGGTCTTTAGGCAACTTGGTTCTCAAACGTAGGTACTGAGACTCGAAGATCAAGCTGGTAGCAGAGGTGTCAAATAACACCTCGTTTGAGCCCGAGCGAGATACGCTGAAGCTGAAGGGCTTCTTGACGTAGTCGAATTTGAGAGCAGACTTGAGCTTGTTGCTACCGCCGCTCTTTGGACGAGGGAAAAAGGATTCGGGGACCTGGTATACGTCGTTTGCGGCATCCTGAATCTTGACATGGAGCCTCGAATCTGACTCGGGTGAGTTGGGGTTCTGTGAGTCGGATTGCAGGAGATAGCCTTACCTGTGTCATAGGAGACCTCCAGGATCAAGTCCTTCAGATCTGTGCCATAAACATCACAGCCTTTACCAGCAAGCGTCAAGGCTGCGGTAAGGCCCGAAGCGGTAGTCTTGACTTGGGATGCAGAATAACCTGGACACGCTGACAGGGGGTCACCGGTATAATAATCTCTTCCGGCGAGAGCAGTGGCCGAAGCCGCGGCGGCCATGAGCAAGAGACTCGCCATTGTGCAACAACACGAACACTGCCGAGATATCTTGACAATGTGTTCTGTGTGTGTGCCCCAGGTAAATGAAAGACAAGAAGAGCTCGCCGGTCAGGTTCGGGCAGCTCTACTTATATGGGAAGGCGATCACAATGAAATCCTCCGGGCTGCATTGTCGCCGTACTCCCGGGTCCCCGGTCGACCAAGCTATAGTCATGCTGTGCGCCCTTGTCAAGCCCCGCTTAAGGATTGAAAACGATGACATTCACGTTGTTTCCCATGTTATGATGCAAGTAGGTCGCATCCGCCTCGATTTTGGCTCTATCGTCACTTCACCAACCAGATGCCTGCATATCTCCTTAGAAAAGTTGCCACCCCAATGCTAGTATTGCACCTTACACTGGCTTCTATGCTTTGGCGCTTCTCACATGGAGGCCACTCTAGATAGTGGACCTCGCCTATAGAATGATATGCATCGAAGGATTAACGGTCTACTGTTAGTAGAAAGGGGATACTCTGGCAAGCTAACCAACCAATTTTGACTTATAGACCCAATAGACCAATCGGTTCTAATGGTTCCGACTACGTCTACTATGCAACATGAGAGAACTCTCGGGGCGAGCGAGATCCTCGCGTATCGAGAACAACGCAGGCCAAGGCGACCTGTACAAATCCGGCATAACATAGTCCTCTAGCGGCACCATCGCGGTCCTTTCGCGGAGCTATTCCATCTCCTTGTTGGCGGAGGCTAGTAGGTGAGGCTTTCGAGGCGATGTACGAAACGGATTACAATATTTTGGAGTCCCACCACGTGAAAATACTGCAATCCTTTTCGTACATCGCCTCGGCTTGAAGCATCCGCCGGCTAGCCACCCGCGATCTTAAAATGAGGGGAATTCCGGGGTTGAAGACGGCGCCATGCCCTTTCCCGTACGATCTTCTCCGCAGGCGATCTTGGCGCAAGATACGATTGGTTTATATAAACTGTAATTGAGATAGGACATGGGGGTTTAACAAGGGGGATGAGGGGACTGAGGAGAAGCTCTTCCCCGCATATTCCTCTTCGCCGCCTCTTCACCGGATCAGCTAATTTTTTTTTTTTTTTCAATATTCTGATCATATCTTCTATCAACTAGGTAACAACACTACCTCATACAAGAACGGTGCGATTCACTCAATTGCTTATTGGAAAACTTTCTTTTCCATTGGGCAAGAGCACGACGCTTAAGTTCACCATATAGAAATATGTGAGCTTTGGGGCGGTAACACGAGACACTAAGATGAACCCCCCCTGTTAATCAACGTTTAACACATCTATAGCTGCAGGCAGGTATCTAACAGTCACATTAGCTGCATATTGTTACGATAGTCCGCAGTCATCGAGACCGTTGGATCGGCAAACCACCAAGCGTATGGTATGATCCACGGGAGGCTCTAGGACAAACTGGCATGGGTCAAATCAAGTCATCTGTGATGCCTTAACATTTTTGCCTCTTTAATCGGTCCTAATGAGAGTAGAGCTTTAGCTTTCCAACTGTATCGGTATAGGGTTGACGGGACTCCACTCTACTATAGAGATCAACCCCCAATGCCTATCCCGCCTATCTTTTTGAATGTCGTTTCGGCTAGGTGACCTGCCAAGGACACTAGATGAGAGCTATAAGCCAATTAAAACAACAGATTTGCGATACTTCTGTTTCCCCCCGGTTCTCACCTAAATATACCCATGCTAAATGTTACGTTTAGAACAATTGGTACTTTCTTACTAAATAGATATGCTAGTAAAAAGCCAGTGGCTGAATGCTTCTTTGATGTATATGCTCTTAGCAGGGATAGTGTGGAGCAGACAGGGGGCTCATAAAGGTCACCTAGCCGAAACGACATTCAAAAAGATACTATTTTATCTTAAAATTGTTCAGCCATGTATAACCTCATTAGTTCAAGGTAATATCGATTTGATCAAAAATGTCAACCATTATGAAGCCTCACTTAAAGATTCTACCTTAGGACCACGCTTAAGGCCATGCCAGGTATTTATCGAGATTTTTCGTCTAATTTGTCTTGAAATATGTTGTATCTACCTACGTAAACGCAACTACCGCAACTTTGAGCCACTCATCAGTTATTGGGTACCATAATACGATCGATGTCTGGGCCCCAAGTACCATCTGTCGTGCTGATGGAGACGGTGTTAGTGGTGCCGCTCTTCAAATCCACGTTCAATACGCTGCTCCCGGGCGTGCCTCCCGCGGTCGGCAGAAAGGCAAGCTTCTGGCTCGCGCCGTTGACCGTGACGGTAGCGAAGCGCTGGCTGCTGTCGCCGTTCAGGTACTTGATGCGGATCGAACTCTTCGTCGCGGCGTTGCTGCTGACGCCGCTGAACGTCACCGAGCCACCGGAGCTGCCGCCAATGTAGCCGACACTCGAGCCGCCGCTGCATCCGGAGCACGACAGTGTCTTGGCGCCGTTTGCGAAGGTCGCCGCCTCGGCTTCGGGCGTTGTCTCGCTGGGTCCTGCGGCCCAGGTGCCGGCGCCTGCGTTCGGTGTCCAGTTGACGTAGTTCTTCATCGTCACGGTTGTCCCTGAGAAGGTGAGGGGCAGCCACACATATGTGCTGCGCATCAGATTGCTCGAAACCCAGCGGTCGCCCATGTAGATAGCACCGTCGCCGAATGGCAGGATATAATTAGTTTGCGAGGAATAAGTGTTGGAGCCCGAATCAGCAAAGGTCTTCCAAGACGACCAAGGTCCCGACAGCGATGTCGCTGTGCTATACACGTTGTCGTTGGGATCCCAGCCCGTGAGTTTTGAGCCGAACATATAGTACGTCCCTTGACGCTTCAAGATCGCCGGCGCCTCGATCGAGTCTTTCCAGAGATACGTTGATTTTGACACCGAGAGGTAGTCGGCGCTCAGCTGATCAATGCGGAGTCCATTGGCGCGCTACATTGAAGTATTGTTAACTCTGGCAGCTCCTTGGGAAAGATCGTTTAATAAACAGTAGAAAGAACGTGAGATGGCAAAGACAAAAAAATACTCACGTCCTCGGTCAAAAGATACGCAGTTCCATCGTCATCCTTGAAGAGCCCCAGATCTCGGCTTTGGAAGCCCAGGGGCTGGAAGCTACCCTGGTACGTGTATTTTCCACAAACAGAGTCGCCTGTCGCAACGCCCACCTTTGCCTCGCCGTAGTTGCTGCTGTCAATGTGCATGTATAAGACGTACTTCTTGGTCGAGTCATTGTAGATGACCTTGGGACGCTCGACAACGCGATTTGGCCCCAGGTCGCCGGAGCTTGTCTGCGAGAGAAGTGCCCCGACATATGTCCATTCCACCAGGTTCGTCGACGAGTAGCAGTTGACATTCTGAAAGGCCGAGCCCTGAGTCTTATCCTCCCCGACTATGTAGTACGTCGATCCCACTTTGATGGCGCCAGCCCCATGCGCTTGAACATGCGCACCTGTATTCGTCTACTCACGTACTTGTCAGCTCAACAGTACCTATATGTTAGACCGAAGCTGTGCGATAGACTGAAAACAGACGAAAGGGATTTGAAGCTCAAGGAAATAAACTAACCGCTGTCCATGTTGCGCCTGGGACGATCTGGAGCGTGGCGCTCGCCGTAGTCGCCGTAAGTAAGAGCAAGTACGCCCTCAGGGAGTTCGTATTGAATAGCATCGCGGAAATCTCTGCGTGTTCTTTACGTATCCAGATTGTGACCGGCTATTACGACTATCTAAAAGAGTCAAAGCCAACTGCAAAAATCGTGGGCGAGACCCCGTCGCGAAATCCAGAGTGCGGGCCTCGTATTTATCATATCCCCATGACGATAGTCGTATTATGTAGCATGTATTTCCTTGCAGCCTTTAGTGCACGTATACGCACTTCATAGTGACTGATCTTATTCTCACGATGTCACCTACCGCTGTATATATGTGTGTGTTTTATGTTCCGGAGGCCCGATGCGCTCCAATAGCCTTTGCGGCCGTCCCATCCGTTTTACCCACTGCGAGGAACAACTCATCCATTCCGTTTCCTGTTTTCTTTCCGATTTACCGGGTACTTGTGAACATTACTTTCATGCTTAATTAGCCTGCGCACTCGATGCGACAACGAAAGATATATTTATTCTATATCATCCAGAATTAGACTGTACGGTATGCAACCCTCAAATTGACATATATGTACAAATTTTAACAGAATTTGTTGAGCATCATTCTCAATGGCTCAGGCGGGCGCGTCGAGAAAAATTCCATCACAGAAAACAATGTAATTCTCAACATCAAGTTTTACGTTTCACACGCAGCCTCATTCGTGGAGAAACGCAGCTCGACCTGAACTAGGATCGGAGTAACTCATCTTATTGATCGGTCACACGCATACCGGTACGCGCTCCGACCCCATTCATTCCCTCCCTACCTGTCAATAAGCGTCAATGCGCTTCAGTCTCATACTACGCATCTGTGTCCTCGAGATAATATTATGCTCCTATTATGCATCAAACGCCCTATCGATAGTTTGTTCTCTAGCAAAACTTTGAGCACTAACACATCTGAAGGTACTAACGTGTAAAGTTGCACGGAACCTACTTGTAGACACTGAGACGAAAACTAGACTACCCGATGGATAATCCGTCCGCAGCATACCTACCTTATAATAGGTGTCTACAGTCAATCGAGGACGGAGTCGAGATCTCCATGTAGCATTCCAGAATCGACTGGACTAACCAAGGCTATTACGCCAATGACTTCTCAGCTAGAGGCATATGGCATATCGGTCAGTGAGAAAGAAATACATACCCACCCAGGTAGCCACATGATTCTTGTTATCTTAAAAGGTTTGTGCGGGGTACACACATGCTGTGTTTATTACCAGAATCAATACCTAGGTCAGTAGGTAGCTCGTAACATATAATGCGCCTCACCTCTACCATATACCTACTTACCCAAGCTGGACCTTAATAGCACCGAAACACAGCATCAAATGGGTCCCTTGATCACTGGGCTAAACACGCGAAACCCAAAATCTCGACTTCATATTGACACACTCCGCGCGGAACCCGCGCTTCACTATGCTTCTATATAAGGACAAGCATAAGCTAACAAAAGACTGCTTGCCTTGAGACCAAAGGTTTTCGGAGAACCAGCGGCAGTGGAAGGACCAGATGCCCGCTAACAAAATTGAAAATCAAGTGATACCAAAAACATAGTCATCCATCCCGCCTCCATCATATCTACCAAACCAAATGCTTGAAAATAGTGATAACGCCGTTGTGACCTCGCCGAAGATGGGAGACATATGCACTCGACTAACGTCAGCAGCCAACTCGTCGCTTTTGCCTTGACCGCTGACCTGTTTCCCCTATCATTATGTACATATACTTCCATGTTAGTCCACATCCATCTTATCCACAATCGTGCTCGCGGCAACAATTGTTCGTTCTTCCGGATCTCGCTTATTTCCATCCGAATGGTATTCTGTATTGTGATTGTTTTCCTTCTCAGTGCTGCTGCCATTGCCACTGCACAGTCGGTATTCCCCATCCTCTTTGCGCTCGATGATGCCTTCATCTAAAGCCCACTTTGCTAGGAGACGGTCGACGCCAAGCCGATCCGCCTCTCCCTTCTCCATGTGCCGACCGACGTGCTCCGTCCATTCATCCCAGGATGTGGGCCCCTCGAATATGCTGGCACAGTCAGGTTTGGGGCATGCCGAACTCTGCGGCGGTCGTCTTCGGGTCACGAGACAGGATTGTTGCATATCTTTGACATGGGTCTCCCATTCCACTTGCAACTTGCTGTCACCCTTGGCAAGAGCCTTTTTAATAGCGAATGGAGCATGCATGCGTCGCAGATGTTGCGTGAAGAGATCTTTGCGGTTGAACTCATTTCCCTTTCCCTCGACCGACGATTGAGGGCATGACGAGCACCTGTAGTACTGCAAGCAGAGGTGCTGTGACGCAATATGCCTCTTCCACTCGTTTTTTGACCCAAATGTGCTGGGACATCCAGCGAATGAAAATGCACAGGGGAAGGGGCGGGTATGAGCTGCCGCGATGTGTTTTCGCAATGAGGAAGAATCTTTGAAAGGAGCATGGCTGCAATGACCACATCGAGTCTCTTGCTTCGGAATGGGCTTTTGTATAGAACGACGTCCTGGCTTAGGCCGTGCTGATGCCGTTGTCACTTCGGCATGGTAACGTGAGTCATCTATGCTGTTCGTATTCGTCTCGTTTGGTGTTCTTTCCTCTGCTTTCAAATCCGTAGCACGCATACTAGGAGAGGGTTGAAGCCGCGCAGAGGAGATGTCATCACTAACATGGCGGACATGGCTTAACGCCTTGAGCTGCTCCGCTGCCTCTTGCATCTCGGCAGAATCTTCTACCTCATCCTTTCTCGAGTTGGCAGTGCCTGGTGTTGTTGGGGGATAAGGAACGGTCGAAGCAACTGTAGATTGAGAGATGTTCGTCGGATCTATTCTCGCTATATTGTCGGGGCGAACTGGAGTTTCAGGAAGTAAATGTCGGTGAACAGCAGGCGTCGTTACAGCTACCTCTCGAGCTTCTAAAAGCATTCTGCCATCCTCCATATCTTTAGCCGACGCCTTGTTCACGGACATGGACCCAACCAATCGTTTATAGAGGTGCGTCATGTTGTGTGAGTTGACATATCCCAAGAAGCAGCAAACTTTATCATGTTGTACCACATTCCAAACAGCCACAGGCATAGATATAAGGAGCATGGTGGGCGGTCCAAGGAACATCCCCTCGACGGCAATTTTAGAGCCGATGGCAGGCGTGTTGTGGAGCCAATGGTAAAACGACGACATGTCAGGACTTGCTTCGCCAACAAAAGTCGTGCACACCAGAACCCTTGGCTCATCAAATGTCAAATCTGCGACCGCGCTGGGATGAATAGCGTTATCTTCTCGTGACGTCCTCGAGCTCGCCTCAGCTGTCCTTGGAGACTGCAGTGGAGGTCCCAGGGGTGGTGTTAAGGGACAGAGACTTAGACTTTGGCCCTTGCCCGAAGTGATAGTACACAATAGGGGCAACTTGTCTCGCATTGAGATACCCTTGCCAGCCATTCCATTCGTAAGTCCCGGGCTCTGCAGAAGTTCATGTTGTCTTAACCGAGCGGCCTCCTGGTACAGGTGCTCCGTTGTGAAGGGCCGTCCGGTACCTAGCTGCAGAAATGCTTCTGTCAAATTAGCTGTAAAGGACCGAGCTCCGGGTTCCCGAGAATAATGGTCGGGGGTGCCAGCCGCAATAACTCGTTTTGTACTGCTGCCACCCTGCACTGTAGGCTCCTGTACGATACCGCTGTCCATCAACAAGAGCATATCGGACGGGCTATCTTCAAAAAGACACCGAAATCCATTCCATCTAAGCTTGGAAGCGCCTCCTCTTGCATGGCTGGCAAAATGTTAGAGAGACGCGGCGAATTGGATGGCTGTCAACCTACCTTGCCCAATACAGCTGTTTGTCCGCGCCGACATAGCTGTGCCCCGCATAATGTATGATCAAAAGGTGCTCCGGACCGGCGGACTCGAGGAACGAGGCCATACGCACACCCAGCTTCATGCTGGGACTGGTCGTGGCCGGTATAACCCATCGATCGGTGCGATAGCTATATCGTTCGCGAAGGACTTGCTCGAGGGCGACAAGATCCAGCTCGGCCGCGGTATCGTCCTCCCACCTCAGCAGCAGCACCGACACCTTACTATAGGGGGATCTTTGACTCTGGCGGTATATGAGCATGGCGGCATCCTGGAGATGCCTCGCAAAGGATTCGAACTCATGGCGTTCCGGAGGCGGCGGAGGGATATCTTGTGGTTGGTAGTGCTGGGTTGGCTGTGTCTGATTGTCAGCGTCCAACGTCTAGGGCGAAGCATTTACTGCGCGCTCGCGTACCGTAGGCTCGTGAGCGTAGGAGGCGGCAGAAGGAGGAGGCGGCGGCGGCGGCGGTTGTGGTGGGTGCGAGGGACTGGGCTGGGGCTCAACCTTGGGCGCCAGCCTCCTTTTCTTCGCGGCGGGTTGATCCATGGGTTCGGGCGAGGGTTCGGGCGAGAGCGCGGAGGATGCAAGAGAATTAAGAGGGGAAAGGAGCAAGAGGAGGAGAGGGGAGAAGAAGAAGAAATGGCTGCGCAAGGGGTCTCGGGAGCAATTGGCACCAACAGGGGATGTACACGGAAGGCAGCAGCAACAAGGACAGCACCATCGACACCATGGAAAATAAAGACGATAGATTAAGTAATTGGACAAGGCTAGAGCAGGACGGTGAGGGGCATTGGCGAAGGTCGAAATAATGTGATGGGATTGGAAAATCAGGCTGGGAAGAAAGGCTACTGGCGAGGCTGGAATCAAGGGCGCTTTTTGGTGCCAGACCAGCTTTATTGTGCTGGTGCTGGTGCTGGCGCTGGCGCTGGCGCGGGCGGGAGGATTGGATTGAACGGAACGAGTCTGAGGGAGCGGAGTGAGTGGACGAGTGGATAGGCCGGGGCTGGCTACCTGGCTGGCTGGTTGGCTAGCCGATTAATTGATTGACTATACCTCCTCTAGGGTCTCGATTGTTAGCTTGCGACTTGCCCCATATTCTACTAAATCAGGCAAAATTCATACCAGGCACCCTAGTGCGTAATAAAAGGATGTCAGCTGATTTAGAGTATCTGACCGCAATAAAGCTGACATTATTTTAAGACTAGGGCTTAATATCTTACCAGGCTTTTTAATGTTAGCTTCAACATTTTGCAGGGTTGTAGAAACCCTGTATCCTGTGGGTTTATATGGGCCAAGGTAATTTTCTTATTTTGTTATTGGTTCATATCACAAGGAATCTCCATGCCAAACCCCTGTTTGTACTGACGCTAACAATTCAGACCCTAGAGGAGGTATAACTTGGCTGGCTGGCTGGCTATGTAGCTTGCTTGTTCTTCGTTTTCCAAGTTCGGCAGAGTCGTGTCTCACTTAGTAAGTAAGTGAGTAAGTAAGTAAGGAGATAGATAACGTTGTGCACGACCACCACAACCACCCAACCGCTGTGCTGCCGTAAGAACCAGTCTATTTGCTAATGCAGCAGGTCTCTTGGTAATTGGGGAACTGGCTACCTAGTCTAGTCCGTACACTAGATGAAGAGGGTAGATGGTAGGTAGATGATGTATGTATGGATCGATGGATTGGATGGACAGACAGATGGGGTTTGTGGCCGCCTTTCATGGTCGAGCTAAAACCTTTGAACCTGCCTACTTCCTTCCTCACCTCAACTCAACCTACCTACCTACCTCTTACACTACTTCCACACTTCCACACTTGGCATTGTGGACTTATCTATAACCTCTAGTGCCAATCATATACCTAATCATATAAGCATACATGTAGGTAGCGCTTGACTGCCGGGTTATGCTGTGTGCGTGTGTGAGGTAGGTATGTGTGCTGCCTTAAGCCGGATATAGAGATAGAGGATAGAGAGGGTGGGCGAGCGCTTACTCCTACTCCTGCTTCCTGCTCCTGCGCAGCGCTACACTGGCAATGTCTACCGCGACACTACACCACGGTCGCTGTTGCCCGTTAAGCGAATGGGTTTCGGACAGGATGGCGAGACGATCTCGGATTGAGGGTGGCTGTGAGAGGGCAGGAATGGCCCTGTCGGTCCTGTCAGCCCTGTCCATTGGTCAGCAAGCCCAGCCTAGCCTAGCCTGCCCCGCTTTGACAGCCAGCGCGCAGCCTGTACATATGCCTGTACATATGCAACTACAGGACACTCGAGGCCCCTAACGGGACTGGCAGCCTCCTCGAGGTCCCGCCCTCTTCCTTGCCGCCAATCACGTATGCTGCTCCCCGCTGCCCACTTCCCAACTCCCCCACCAGCGGGCGCAAGTTGACAGCCGACGAGCGAGCAAACGCGCGAGACAGAGAGAGAGGTGGTTGCCGCTAATTCAATTCATTCATCATTAGGTACCCGCTCTGCTTCTGCTGCTTCTTGCTGCTGGCTGCCACTTCTTGCTGTAGCCGTGCAACAAGTGCCCCCGCTGATTGGCCGGGTCCTGCTGACTTTGGGGGCTTCCAAATGATTCAGCCGGCCGCCGCGGATTGGCTCGTTCTCCCTCCGTCGCTACTCCGTCGTTACTCCTAGCCGTGGTCTAGACTGCTCCGTCCAACCAGTCGTATCAACGCTCCGCTGCAGTCGACATCGTAGCAGCCTTCGTTCTCCATGGAAACTTGGCGACCGCTGCACCTGCATGTCTCTCCTGCCATTCAGCTGCCGTTTTGTCTCTTATCTCGCTGCACGTCGACTTGTTCAACTCAAATCTTTTTTTGAATTCTCCCGAGAATCACAACTCTGTGCCGCAAGCAACACTACCCATCGAATCCCACCCCCCTTTAGTTACCTCTACCTCGTGTGCCTGTACTGGCCTCCGAGTTGCATTGCGTCCACGCTGCCTTACATAAATAACAGGCAACGCAACTGTAAATGGCCGAGATGCATACGTATGCAGATGTGCACGGCGCCCCGGTAGTCTGTTCGCCCTCTCCCGTCATTCGTTCCCACAACTGGCGTCCAGTGTCAGAATTAGAGCAGTGAGGCCATGGGTCTTGATTGGCCGGCTTTGCCATGTAAGGCAGTTCATCGATAGGCTGATAGCCACCTGTTCACCCATTAGGTATAGTCGCTGCAAGCCGTGTGCGCTTTCAGACGTTTCAGACGCGGCCTTTCTCCACTCCAACCGCTCATATGCCGTATTACATCTGCCCACTGCACCAACCCTGACTCGTGAGTGCCTGGATCATGGTTACGAGGCGGGTGAGAATTTGAGGCGTGAGGTGAATCAAGCATAATATCCTTTTAGGGCAGTCCCAGTTACACATTTTGCCCGGCTCAGCAACCTTGGATCACTCTAGCCTATATGGGTACCCGGGTACCCTCAATATAACTGGATACTCGACTGTCCAGAATATCCCCTGCTTTGCTCAGTAAGTCAGTACTTGCCGTTGATTTTAGTCAAGGTTGATGCTTTCAGCATAAGGTGAAGGGTTCATTTCGGGATCGACGACATTGTTTTCGCGTCTGTCGCCTGTCTTCCACGCCGGGGTACCGATATACTTGATCGACCCTGGGCCGTTATCTTCAAAGATTGCCGCGACTTCTTCTGATGACTTATTGGCTGTTTCAGGAAATAGGAAGAAACAATGAATAAACATGGCTGCGCAAAAGACGGCGAATAGCACATATGTCTTCCAGGTAATGGCTGCAAACGCCACAGGCGTGAAACATCTATGTGAATGGGAATTAGCAGAAGCGGTTGTTACGGGCTATCCACCAGACCTACGCAAGAGCAAAGTCGAAAAACCAACTCGCAGATGTCGATAACGCCACCGCCTTACCGCGTACGCGGAGAGGATAAAGCCTCGGAGGGTATGTCCAACTAGCCGGTCCCCAAGTCGACGCATACGAGGCCACGAAGAGGTAGGTTGACGCAACAATACCCCTTGCGGGCGGGCCTCTGACAATCATTGAGATTGCACCGGTGTCGACATGATCACTGCTCGTTGTAGGCCGGGAATATATGGCAAATAGCCCGGCGTTGAGTGACATGAAGAAACACATGAGGGATGCGCCGATTAGCATGGTAGGACGTCGACCCATTTTGCCCTGCCAGATCAGAGCGGGAACCGACATCACTGCGTAGAGGATGAATTGAGCAGTGCTAGGTATCAAGTCGCCCATGCCAGCCATGGCAAACACGTAAGTAGTATAATACTATTTCAACCAAGTCAGAAGGACGTCCCTAGAAGGAAATACTGAAGAGCGATCTCATAAATCCCCCAGAATGTGAAGGTGTAAGCTTAAACTCACCGTTATAACGTTCATGCCAGTAAGCTGACTCCATATTTGTGTGAATAGTCCTATAAGAGTCCGATTGATCATGTTGGGCACCATCAATTCAGACCAAGGCACGTCGGCGTTCACTTTGTCGAGGCGAGCGGCCTCGATGAGTGCATCTGTCTCACGCTTGACAATGGGTGCACAAAAGTCGCCACTCCCGTGAATAAGCGTAAGCACTTCTCTCACCTCCTGCCAACGGTCCATCTGAGCTAGCCACCTTGGGTTCTCGGGCAAGACATACAAACCCAATAAAAGTAGGACGGCTGGGATGAGCTGGAGGCCCCAGGGGAGCCGGAAAGCCGCCTGATTTTCAATGAAACTGCACCCTAGGCAGATGAAGAACATGGTCGCCATTCCACATGGGACGGCCCACTGGTACATACCGATGAGTCGACCGCGTACCGATTGGGGCGAGATACCTGAAACGTGATTTGGTAGCTGGGCCGAACACATACCCACGGAGATACCGTTGATGAAGCGCCCAACGATGAGCATGGGTACATTGACCGAGAACGTGACGAGCATGCAGCCGGAGATCCTATAGCGTTGTCCTTGTTAGTTGACAGCATGCGTTATGAACACACATCCGTTTGCCAAGTGAAAATACTCACCAGAATCCAGTAATGTACTGAATCTCCAGCCTATGAGCATAACCATCCAAAAGCCAGGCGGAAAGGATAGTACTGAGCCACGCACCCCCAGGCATGGCTGCCGTAATCACGCCTTGCAACCAAGGGTCGGGGCCTCGACATTGGGCCGTAACAAGGTCGTTCCCCTAACCGAACGTCAATGATAGCGTAGCACGCATCACTTCAAAGAGAGACTCACCTGGGAATTATACCGACACTTGTATTGTGTTGTCGCAATGATGGCACTCATCGATGCGATATTGAAGCCGATGAACATGCCACCTGTGGTTGGTCACGATGTCAGCAAATCAGGGCAGAGATAGATGCGTCATTGCAAGACCGGCAAATGTGGGCGTTGACACGTACCAATCACGGCTGTGGCGGTCATCATTCTACAGTTGCCTGCCAGCCTTCTCTCCATGGCCTTTCGGAGCTTCCGTAGCCCTTCCATATTGACTCGATCGAAAGAGACGACACTTATTTGAAATGAAGAAGTAGGAGGTTTCTACGAAGATAGGTGCGCTGGAATGAAAAGTTGTAATCTAGGTAGTCAGAACAAAAGTCGTCGGTGTGGGCGCTTGGTATTCAAGACTCTTTCTACTCAGGGAAAGCCTTGTTAAGTGCAGCTGGCTACACAGGTATTTTTATATATCAACTGCACGCGCCTTTAGAGTGTCGCCTAAAACCTTCTTTCAGCTGGGAGAACTTGCTTCCAAACCGGTATATTATTGGGTTTTCTTGGTACCTGCGAGTCTCATCGACCAGTCTATACCTGAAGACGCGTGGACCTCCAGTAACCTCGATACCACTGACCGAACATGACAGAAACTCGACAAGCAGATCTGCGTCTATCGGCATGGATTCCATTCTAGCCCCTCCAACACCATTTTATAGTATTCGATCGCAGCAGCACTCCCTGCTCTAGAAGCGATCTTAACTGAATGCTTTTGGGGTTGGGAAGAAGCCCTCGCGTAAATTTGAGGAATACCCTCTTTGACAGGTAATGCCATTGTGATCGTATTGTAGTTATGGAGGTAATGGAGGGACCTAGTGTGTGCCTACTCCATATATACATAGCGTAGGCCGTACCTACCTACGCTCTTTGAGTCTGCGTTTGGTTTCACCACTAGCGAATCCGATTTTGGCCCTTCGTTAACATGACGCAACGGGCCAGGCCAGCAAGTATAGCACGAAGTTTATTTTTCGGCTAGGATTCCTTGTTGATACTTTTGGTTCACGGCGGACGCCGACGCGAATTCATGTAGTAGTCAATGGTGAGGGTATTCTTTTTCTTCTTTTGCGGAGTAAAGTCGACGATATTACGCGAAAAGATTGGCGGCGAATAAATAGCGTGTGTCCTATAATTGTGAAAAAGAAAATAAAGGGCTCTTCATCTTGCCGGACAATTACATCTTACTTGAAACTATGTCCTGCTCGCAAAGACGTCATGAGTTTGATCTATTCTCTACAGTTATCGAGTTTCCCCTGTTCTTCAAAGATACTTTTCAAGTTGGCTGGCGTATTCAAGTCTATCTCGTGAGCAAGGAGAGGAACTATTCTGATATGAGACAAGGAAGTCTTATAATTCTGCTTATTCATATGAATCTAGCAAAGAAGTCATCAGGCATATGCTTCATATGTCGGAAACATAAATTTGGTAGTCTATACGCAACCCTCGTCATGGTGTTACAGACATATATGAACACAGACAACTAGACGGAGAGTGTGTGTGAGAAATGCAATCATTAATGTACATATCTATGTATTACAATTCAATGCGAACTATCCTTTCGTCTGAAAGGTGACCTACATCTCGTTCCACTCACTCAATCGAATGTTGTTTTCATAAAATCTCGCATAACAAAACTTGCGTCTGATGTGTGATGTTAAATGTGGACATTGAGTAAGATCGATATCTCTGACTTGCATCACTTCAAGTGCTTTAACCGGATTGGGGCATAACTCGAATTGACAAGAACAGCAGTCAGCGCCATATGAGATGTGAGAGAGGAGATGAAGTGTCAGTCTTGATGCGTGTTATCAATTTATCCACCCGCGAATATCTAAAGAGTCATACTTAGGTAAGCCTCCAATCCCGCACTAAAAGTGCGGCCCGCTCGGACCCAAATTTTAATCCTCCCTGTGTGGACATTCAGCCACCAATGATAGCGATTCAATCGATCGGAAGAACGGGCTAGTTGTACACCAATCGCATCTAAGGGGGGTGTTGGAGAAGAAGACAAAACACCATTACGTAGCCCAGTCTTACCCACATTAGTCCCGGTAGATGCTCATGCCCATCCACTCCCCAAGCCTAGATACATCTTCTGTTGAAGCAGCTCCTGCTCCATCCCGTCTTAGTCTCATAAGCAATGACTACCAGTATAATCGGCCACGCGAGACTGCAAGACCCTAGCGACAAGTTGAATCAGAGCACGAAATCAAGCGACAACTCCAATGGAGCTACTACCACAGTGTATCTAACAATATTCGTATTTCGAGGAAAGCCTGACACTCACTTCAACCGCCATGTCATCATCTACTTCACATCACAAGAAAATCTAGACTTCCATGAGACTATTCTCATACAACGTCCATATCCAAATGGACCATGGGAGGTCGTTCGAATGAAAATCGATAAATTCTGGCCCGAGGAGAAGAGGTACATCTCCCATGTCAATGCTGAGATTGTGCGGGTATATAAAGGTCAGGAATCCGCGCTAGTGGACATCATTGCGGCTATACCACTGGAGAACCGAGAGGCTGATTGGAATTGTCAAAACTTCGTGTTGGAGGGCCTGCAGGAGATCGTCAATCGAGGCTACGAAGCACAGGAATGGTACGATTATGTCGAAGACGAATTGATGACCCAGCTGGTTACCGACACTGTGGATTAATCACGCTAGCTTTGGAGGATGACATTGTCAGGATACGCCTAAAGGGCTTTACATTTGGAAAGAGACTGGAGGTGGTGGTGAAGTGTCTCTTAGTTAATAATACCCAACCAACGCAGTGCAAACACCAATCCTCGATATGCCATTTCACATCCCGCAAGCCCTCAGTCTATATCAGTGTGGCTACGCAGCCCTCAAGCACTATGATACGTAGCAGGACTTCCGAGCTGCGTTGTGATCTGGTGCTAAATCTATGAACTCTGTACTTAATCGCTTCGTCTGATGTCAATGACACCTAGAGAACGCCTTTTGCGTAATATGATTCCTTAACTGAGCCAGAGTATAGAATAATAGATGACTAGATCTCTGATATTGCGTAGTAAAACTCTATGCATGCCACACTGAAGGTCCGCGTAGAAAAGGGCAAGTAGACCAGAGCTTAGAAAGGTACTCGATATTATAATAACCTCGTAGAGCCAATAGAGATCTAATCCTTTCTCTCGGTCTTGCGGCAAATTAGGTTTAAGTATATGAGAGCTTCGCTCTTGCTCGCTGGGGTTTGCCCGTTTAGCTTCGTATTGCCCTTTATCGTAATCAGGAGAACACGCAAAGGAGTACGCGTAGCTGAATATACGACCTGCCGCTCATATGGTTATTTACATGGTACTGACGGCCCTGACCCGTGAATTCGGATAGGTACAATCCCCAGCTAGTACCTCGGGTTAGTCTAATGATAGAGCTTCTACGCTGGATTCGTCACGCGGTCTTCCACAGAGGATACAGCGTTCTTCTCTTTTGCACGGGAACTTCAAACAACCGTTTCTCTCCAAACTTGCCACTATCGGGCTGAGAGATACTGCCGATGTAGTTTCGATGAGGGTTCGAAGGTTGTGGACGCATGATCTTGGCCTAGTCAATGAGAACCCCAATCACAACTTGCATTGGCTTCAGGTTGTTATGTGGAATTTCTCTGGTTCTACTGAAAAGCAAACAGTATCCACCCATCTTGCTACACCCTCTACGTGTGCGGAACAAGTCACGGGATTGCGCGGCATATAAGAAGTAGAGTTTGATAGAAAATTGTCCGTGATATGATTGCGGTCTCTCCCGATACCTAAAACCTGCTGTTTTGCTGAGATGTTGCGCCTTATTTTTCTTGTTCCCCTAATAGTAGTGGTAGTTCGTGACGAGCCCCTATTTGAGCATGTTAAAGCAATATTAGGACCAGCAAAATATGTCGACACAGCCCATATATCCATCAGTATATACTCTCTTTCTACCAAGTATCGCTCTTAGAATAGCTAATTAGATTAATACAAGTAGTGCGATATCATCCCTCGTTAACATTCCGTAGGGAAAGTGATCAATAAATATCGTTGAGCTAAAAGTGAGATGGGTAGGTTCCGTATCCCATACAATATTCTGTCAAATGGCTTAGAAACCAATATAATGTCTGTGTACTATCAAGACTCGAGACAACACTTAGAGGGTACGGCTTCCATGTTTCGATCAAATTAAATAGAAACTAATTGTCGGAGTCTCTAGCATAGGGTCAGTATCAGCTCTGTTGTTGTTTTAAAGTTTTCAGGCCACCTTCGTCGACCAGCCTATAGCGATATACATGCATGCTCTTTGTTATGGGATTGTAATGGTGATCACAGCAGCAGTAAAAAAAATGATGTGACAAGTGCTCTTCCTAGTGAAGACCATATAGGCGAAATTGACTGTGAACCCTATTCCGTTCAGCGATAGTTAATGTCACTCGGACTAGCCACAGGTAGGGAGATGCAACTACCCGTCTACCAGGGCTAGGTCGGCAAAATCGTGTAACCAACCCGCAAGTCAGCATTGAACTGCAATTCGGTGTCTGGAATATTCGGCTACCCGTCTTTGCTTGATGTTGCGAAGCGGACCCGAATTATCAAGGCGAGTAAGTGCGAGGCTATTCGTGTATATTGACCTAGGTTCGCCGCAAAGGCTCAAGGAGAGAAATAGACCGGTATACCTCCCTGATACCCAAGAAGATTATTTCAAGATTAAAGACCCCTTCCAAGCCCTAGATACCTAGCCCTTGATACAGTTAATGTCTTGGTTGGGTGTTTCGTGTCCACGGAGGGGTTTCTCTATAGAATTCTCTCACCGAGGACAATTATAACAAAGGCTAGAGAACTAAAGCTTGGAATCGTACTCGATATCTATTTGGGGGCCAAGGAGGCCATACAGTCTAGTCATCCCTTCAAGCCCTGGCGGCGTTCTACTTTTAAGTATATGAAAGTTTCGCTCTTGCTCGCCTGGCCCTGCCTATTCAGGTCTGTATCTGTTAGGCACTAAGTACACAGGAGGCTACTAGGGTCCTTATAAGTGGGTATACGATAGATATTTGGCTATATAAAGGCCTGAATCTCTCCCAGTTAGTGGAGGGGGGCTCGAGAATCATTAATATCGATTCCTTCCCCCTACCTTCGACCTAGCAGCGAACTACCAGTAGCTTAACTTCACTGTAGATGCAACCAATATCCCGACAGTATCGCCATGATCGTGAAGGATCATAGAATCGAACAGACACGATAACGAAAATGAGTGCGAATCGCCGCTTCGTAGGTCATTTCGAACCTACCCCCAACTAGACAGGTAGTTGCAATCCAAACACCTAGGAGGTAGCCCGTGTGACAACAACAATTTATGGGATGCAGGGGTATAGAGGGGATATATACTACGAGGATTTAGTTCCTGATGACACTGGGCTTAGATTAACGATGTTGTATAAGGTATTACTTCAATTATTTGGAAATTGAGCTGACTTGAATGCAAACTTGTATTCGTAAGTGTAGCACTGTCAGACTCTCGCGAAGCCTCGCGATACCTACAGCTGCATACCGCTTCCCTAGAGTGACAGAACAAAGAGGGCATTTTGTATATAGACCTTTAGCTTGTAAATGTAGTTGTTGGAGCTCCTTGTGCGACAACAAGTATTCAAGACTTACCCCTACGTTGCTATCAGTCTCCAGGGGTCGTGACAAGCACTGACTCTAGCTAGACCGGTCACCACAGACCTTACTAATCCCCAGCAACATCACATAAATGAAATTCTTAATGAGCTAATGACGAAGGTAGTAACGTAGGCTCTAGATGGGGCTGCCCTCAACATGCTTTACAATCCTAGCGAGGTGTGTGCAGCGGCGGAAGAAATCAAGCCCTGAAGGAGCATCACATACGACCGATGCTGAAGAAGTAACGCAAGAAAAGACTGAAAAGTGCGTGGAAAGAGTATGGCATAACTGGTCTACCTCAGGATGACGGAGCGACTGGCAGCCTATTGGCTCGGCCGACCTTTCCAAAGTGACTCTGCACAAGGGGCGAGACCTTCAGCTAACAAATTGTGGAGATGGTACTGCAAAGATAAACGATGTTTGTGTAGTTTCCCATCTTCCCGATACTTATTGCTCTCGCGGCTATCACATCCCTATCATCTGATAGAGACGAACTGGGAACTACAATCAAACGCAGGCATAGAAGACATAATAGTTGCGGCCTGGAAGAGTGGGAGGACACATCTGCCTGGTTCTCAGCTCGGTCGATAGCTCAGTAAAATGTATCGGGAACGAGTGGCGATAGCACCGTCGTCCCATCTGCAGCAAATACGGCTTGACGACTTCGTCAGTCAACTTGTATCTTGTAGCGTACCAGAAGACCTCAAATCTTAACTTCGAAATTCCTTGTATGATAAATCTAACGCGATGGATAAAATTATTTGAACAACTTAAATGTAATATTATAAACTAGAATTGCCTGTCGTTTAGAAAGATGCCCTACAGTTAAGTCATCCGAACTACTTAGTTCTTTTCATTGCTCAAAAAAAAAAAAAAAGCTGACACTCGTGACCCCTGAGTAGGCATCGAATCCTAGACGTTTTGCATGTGATTCTTAGCATAACCGCTCAATATTGAAGCACGGGTACAGTCCGGAACATTCTCCTGCGAGCCTGAATACATCGGGCTTCCTATCCATACAGCAGAGTCCATACTGCTAGTTCTATATATACAGCCCTCTGTCAGGTTATCATAATCTGTGGGGGTTGTTCCGTTAGCGTCTCGTAATATATTGATTTGATAAATCAGATGCGTGAGAGAGAATATACTACGTATCGACTTGATTGTTCTATGAGTTTCCGGATTCAATCCAACCATTTTCTATTCGGGATCGAGGCAAAATTATCCTCGTTGCCGACTCGTGACATAATCGGATACCGAGGTATGTCCTAGATATGTGCGAAACCCACCAAAAATCAGGCCACCATACAGCAAAAATGGCCTGACGTATCCACACAACAGGCCTGGAGCACCAACTATAACGGCCATACGTGCCGAATGGAGAGCCCGATTATCTACGTACACTGCCCATAGCCAATCCCAGCTTACAGCTTGGTTACCTCATGATTTTTGAATGGATTTCCCCCTTGCTCAGCTGCTCGTGGTCTGGCGTTGTATGCGCAATCACTGTAAGAAAAGTAGCCGCGCCTTTATGCATCTTGCTTAAAACATACTAAGCTAAGTAACTATCATAAAAACTGCTAAGGTATAATCAACGATTAAATTTCGGAGTATTGGATTCAAGGTGAGTCAGATAAGCATACGTCTTTTAATAGAACGACTCTTCAATCTCCAATAGTTGTCTGGAAACTCCAAGACATCGTGACAGACCTTCTCCAAATCTATCCCAATTTAGTAATGATGTTCGCTGATAATAGTAGAAACCCACTTCTCGCTGCCTTTAGGGGACATTGCGCACCAGATGGCGTGGCATTTACCGACTACTAACATCTTCGTCCACGCTCGCGAAGGTCATGGTCGTGGACAACAAGCTCACCCACCCCCAATTTTGTTGTCGCATCTGACCTGCGCGCTGAGACGCGAAGAACGCAGGGCTGTCGTTCTAGCGGGTCTGCGTACGTGCAATTGGCCACGATCGACTTAAGATGGCGCAATCAGACACACTTGCTACACTACGGCAGAAGTCGTACCGGTTGGACACTAAATATCAAACGAAGAATAAGCTAGTAGAGGGCTGGGTTGTAACATGCGAGATAGGGTAAATGGTAAGGCACAGCAACATCTTGCGAATGGTAATTTAGGATTAATGTAGCTTCTGAATAAAGATGTGATAATGGAGCGATGAGTATGTATAATGCGAGGTAGAAGGGGCTATTCTCGTCTTGCAGAACTGTCTAGACTGTATCAGTCGCCAAGGTCTAACCTTGTTGAGGACAGGGTCCGGGGCCTTTTCTAATGGACCCGACAGTCAGGGACAGAAGGGTCTGGCACCTTGAATTTGCATGTCTCCTAACCTAATCCAGTCTCCGGAAGTAAACACTGTGTCACTGAATGATGTCGGGAACTTGAAGGTTTTACTGTAAGGTAATGCAACTAGGGCAACCAAAGTTCGTGTGAACAGACTACGAGCCTCAACAGAAACCACGTCGTCTCTAAAATGCCATGATGTATTCATCTCTATAATTAATAATCTATGCGAGTCTACCAGTTATTCATTTAATCTCTATCCCACCGGTTGCGCCAAGAGCCTATTTATACTACTTTTTAGTCATGTTCACGTTTTGTTGAGTAGAGGGCAATGCAAAACATACCTTCTTAATGTCACCATAAACAGCGAGTTGTATAGCAGTCATGCCCCCGACCATGACTAGTCGAGCGCGAATACCAGCATAACTTCCACGAATGCCCGTATCCCTGGCGATTCTCCACAAACGACGGAGGACCCCTTCCCCAGCTTCGCCCTTCTCTTTATTGATCTTGCTCAGCATGGTGTCTGCTGGTTGTGAGACGAGCGCTGCCGCAATACCAGCAATAAGGCCTGAGCCTAGGTTGATGCCAGTGATCGCGGTGCCGGATATAGTAGACCTATCAACCCACTTGTAGGCTTGCTCGAGGGCGTTCTCGTATACGACGAAGGTTGCCATTGTGTAAGGTACCCTAGGACGATCAGCATGCTAGCTGTGAAGGGGATAGTGAGAGAATAACATACTGCTTGAACATTATTGGGCCCAGCCCGGAGTACAAGCCTCGAATGCCTTCTTCTCTAACAATTCGTGCAAACCCATCCCCCATACCACGTCCGAATCCCGGTTGCGATACCAGCCGGATACGAACAGCCTCAAAGGGACAGAGAACGATGTCGCCAGCTATTTCGGCAATGGCAGATGATCCCAAGTATATCGCATAGCGGTTATTGCATGCCGTCTCGTACCCAAACGTGTCGATAGCACGGGTCTTGAGAAACTCATATCCCCCAAACTTGAGGGCACCTTGCAAGAAGTATCCTGCAACGGTCGGTCCGAGTCCTGTAGCAAGAGCCCCAGCTCCCTCTCCAGCCACAACTTGTCGCAATCCCCCAGAGATGCCGCGGTTATATGTCAGAGGATCGACCTGAATCCTCGTTTTGATACTAAAACAGCATAAGTAAACGTATCCAGGAAGTACTGTAATGGATTTTTAACTCGCCCGACTAAGATGTCTTTACTGCTGATTGGCTTACATATCAATGGGCGTGAGAATGGCGTGAGTGAACGAGCAACAGACAGCACCGGCCAAAGCGTATCTTGAATATAACGCAATATCGCTGCGGCTGCTCAACGATTTGGCTATTGATGGCTTGGCAACATGTGGTATCTCGGTTGCTGCAACAAGGGATGCAGACGACGAAGGAGACATTGGCGAGCGTCCAATCATGCTATAGATAGTATGAGTGTCTAGGACAAGAATGGAAATTTATTTCTATCCTCACTACCTCCATTGACTAATACCGCCGAGCATCTCTCGGAATCCTTGGCGTTTCTCGGCGCTGACGCTCTCAGCGGTGCCCTTGATTGCACCCAAGACTCGTATGTGTTCTTTTTTCAGTGACTCAAAGTCATCGTCAAGTTGTTTATGCCATGGGTATAGGACGCACACCTGGAACCCCAATGCTGAGCTGGCAACAAGGAAGTTGGTGAGGGAAATGGCGCGAGTAATAAACATCTTGTTCAGTTGGGGTGATGGTCTGTCTCAGTTGATCTGCCACGCCAATGATCGGTTAGTCTATGTGAAGATAAAGGTCACAAAGCTAGTTGTCAGGAAGATAGCGTACCTTCTGAATTACGATGAAGGCACTGCTAAACATATGAATGAATGAAGACTGTGTTGATCAAGGGAAAGCCTGTACGGTATAGTGGCTCACTTCATGTTTGGCCGGAGGTTCTCTGCACCACGAAGTATTCAGACAGAAAACCCAATGTGAAAATTAAAAGATACGATTGCAAGAGAAAGAAAATCAGCAGGCAGAAATAGGCTAATTATATACCCGGTCGGTTTGGGCTTTTAATTAGTTATAGCCCGCTTTTAATAAGGACGTTGGGCAGAAGCTTGGGGGTCCTGTCCAAGTGGCTGCTTTAGGTATCAAACCTCCGGCCTCCCCGGTTTAAAAATTTGTGTTGGTCGTGGTATAAGCTTAGAGAAAGAATAGGAATATGGTAGACAAGGAGAGGTGGGGCCGTGTTTGATTATCCTCCGGTGTTCGGCGAGAATCGGTCGCGGCATGGTCTGTGGGTTTACTTCCGCGAAGAGACAGAAGACGACCGAAGATTAACGGATGTCTCCACAAATTAGGCAAGTGTGTTGGAGAACACGAATAGGGGGTGGCATATGGAACTTTAAAAGGATATTTCACTCATCGTTATACTGGTATTTCATTTCCCTATCTATTAGAACTTCATGTCTAGTCTCGCTTTCGCATCGGTCCAATCCCTAGATAGACCCTAGGCGCGCCTTAGATGAAATCTACTATACGGCGCATGTCTGTATCTCTCATATAAACTCTGTCTCGAACTTCAAATAATCAAAGCAAGATGTCTCATAGATGAGCAGCCCTCCTAAAGAACTCCATTATTTTAATTTTATGTTAGTGTAATAAAGGCTTGCGTTTATGGCCTCTAAGGGTATTAGAATACCAATCCTCTTCTATAGCTTCGATGAGGTAGTGAAGATCTCGTATCTTCCCTTACTAATCAAGTGAGCCGGAGTCTATGTGTTCAAATAGTCTTATGTGTAGCTGCTGAACTTTGACATAAACTTCTGTTTTGGACTAAGCAATCACGGGCCTATAAGCCCTAACGGACAAGCTGAAGATTGTTAACCAATTGCTACTATACAACATTCGTAAGCGTTAGCCTCGGCTAACCTAAGACAATAAATAAAATGATCATGAAGACCTGGCCGATGTGGATGGCGAATAAGCCATCCAGGTAGAGTTTGAGTCGTCTGCAGGCAGTCGTGGTCCCGAACCAACTAGGCCCACAAGAGGCAACGCGACACAGCTCACAAAGTTGACGTTTATTGCTAGGTTAATTTGTTCCACGAAATATGATTATTATTAGCACAGTAGCCATGGTAGTGTAGATGCTTTATCGTGCCGGCCTAGACTAGACTAACATCCTTAACCTGACGTCGACGATGGTTCATCGAGGCTGACTCTTGGTGGAAGCAGTTCGTGCTCTCGTTATTGAAGGCAAGTCCCCCATCCAAGGCATACTAAACGCCCTACGACGAATCACCATCAGATTTCTGATTATTTTTTAACATGTGGTCAGAGTCCTTAAGCAACCATGAACTGGAGAGGTTCAATTTTCGTTTATACCTAGATTTTACATTATCTAGCTTGCAGTTATATATAAAAGTATACAAGACCCGCAAAGTCAGAATAACTTGATCGCGAGACCGATGAATGACGCTGTTAGCTCATGCCCACCCCATCTTTGGATTTGTCGGATGACTTTGTTGCGCCTCACCAGCCCGCGTCATCATTTGCGGCAGTACGCTATATTGACCTTTCCAACTAGCTTTGCTGGTAAGGTTGGATACCACGTCTTAAGATCGGCCAACATTTTATCTTGGGTCTTCATGATCTCCTCATTTGTCATCTGGGCAATTACTCTAGCCGCTGTGGGGAGCTTGTTGAGAATGAAGCGACAGACAGCCTCATAGTCATCAAAAGCCATATAATTCTCCACTTCAACGACCTCAATATCTCTGAATCCGGCATTCTTCAGGTGGTTCGTTACGTCTTCACGTGAAGAGCAGTCGTTCGGCTTAGTGAAAGTTGACAAATCGGGGCGTACTTGAAGGGGGTACATTGAAAGCTTAACCCATTCGCTGTCCAACATGGAAGACATGGCGAGTACACCTCCGGGGGTAAGTACACGTTTCAGCGCGGCTATGGCCTGACTTGGGTTGGGAACCAAAAACAGGACAAAACCACATAGCATATGGCTGACGGAATTGTCTCCCAAAGCGGCACAATCATGAACATCCACCTTCAGGGTCTCAGCACGCTCCCAGTAGCTATTTCCCTTTTCGATTTCTATCTTCTTTCGGCTATTGTACTGGTCGAGCATTTGGCCGTTGTTGTCGGCGCCGATCACTTTTGTAGATGAGGTTAGATGCGAATGATGAACCTCCAGAACTGCGTTAGTAACCTGACCGGGGCCGCAACCCATATCGACGATAGTTGTAGCCTGGGAAAAAGGCAAGACTGCATTGGCATGTTTTGCCATATGCTTAGCTGGCACGACGCCTGGGCCAGCAGCAATCATCTGCATTAATGCTGGTGCGATTGCAGACCATTCTGTCTGAGTGATATCTACCAATAGGTATTAGAAATTGTTCAAGTGCAAAGGGTCATTCAGATCGTACGGGAACTTTGAGCAGCCATTGCTGTTGTTATTTTACCGATGAATTAACGTCTTATTACTAGATTGATACTAAAAACCAAGATGAATATGGGCATGGGCGATGTATTGTTAGCTTTTTACCGAGAGAGAGAATGAAGAGATAAAAGAGACTGCCTAGCGAGAGAGGAAAGACGGGAAAAATAATGCTAGATCAACGTTTGCCTGCAGCTTACCTGTATGCTTGATGATAACAACAGAACCAACATTTGTAGTTGGTGCTTACCTGTTAGCTTGCAGCTACTGCAAGCTATATTAGCTATAGTAGGCTTAGTGACTTCGTAGCTGTAGTCCTAGTTTCTAAGAACCGCAGGATACTAACCTTAGGTAGACTAAGTACAAGCCGAGATATTGAACTTCGCACTATAATCTGACTCTGCTAAATGCTTAATAGCAATTTGTTGATTCTGTTACTATCGTATGTCGCACATAAGACAAGAACGTACAAGTAATCGCGGCGATCGGGTTTTTTTAGCCCCTCAACTTAAACCAGTCGACTCGCCTACCTTTAAACGTATTCTAAAGACTGAAGCCCTACCATTCGCATCCAGTCGTGACAATTAGATAACTTATCTCTTCCTTAAGGCTAAACCCTTCAAGACCCAGGCTGCGTTAAAAGAGAACTCCAATAGTACTGCCTCTGATAATATAAGACAGAGACTTTGAATATGTTCAAATTGCCATGATCTTTAATCATGTTCAAGACCTAACCCCCTATCCGGTTCGATAAGGGATCTTTAGACAGTTCGAGTGGCCTTGCTTCCTCAGGCTACTTCTCAGCGACGGATCTGATAAGACCATCCACTTACACTATCTGTTACCATCGGGACACTGTGAGGAAGAGACAAGATCACGATGTGCGACCTAATACTACTGTGTCACGACTCCAACAATATAAGTAACTGCAGACGGTCAAGTCTCCGAAATGATAACGTTCCATCTTTTAGTGTCGTGGTTTAGTGCTGCAGTTCTGTTCCGTGACATACTGCGCGCGGGCAAAAACGGAAATGGTAAAATGTTACTGTAGTCCGATGTTCTATCAACCTTTCGCAATATGTCTATCCAGAGGTAGTCTGGTTACACTCCTACGTGTTGTGTACCTGAATAACATGAAAGCAGCCTGAATTGCACGTTTCTTGCTTTCATCCCAATCATTGCTATAACAACCGCTAGCTGACAGGCTGTATTTATTACAGAGTAATAGAGCTATTTCTTACCAATTGAGAGGCTCTGGGTTATAGATTTTGCGATCATTCATCGTGAAATCACTAGATATTAGAGCGTCAGCTCTGAAATTTGACCAGCACCGACCTTATGTTACTACCATGATCACAATCAAGTGTGCGAAGGAGTCTTTCGGGTATGTAAGTACTACGGAGCCCCACTCGGCGACTTACCTAAAACGGCAATATTGACACCGAATATCCCTTTTTGGAGATTATGGAAGCAACTCGGCGCCAGGCCTTTACGATCTGTCTTACATATAATAACAAGATTGATAATCTCATTGCTGGGGCTTGCTCTGAGGATGGTAATTGCGGGGAGATATTGGGGTTTACAAGGAAATTAATAAAGGGACTATGTTCTTCCTCTCAATAATACTGGTCGCTGTTCGTATAAGTTCGACCATCCAAACGCGATGCACTGATATTTCAAAACAGAACAATTCTCCTGAACGCTGTGGTACCACCCTAATCGTGACTTGTTGTTCTTTCCATCACCGAGGTCTCTGCTGTCGACCGGCCTATCTAAATCCGAATACCACGCAAGTGTCATCCTATACGACAGTCACCTAAAGTCACAGATTATAATTCAAGGGATACTTGCCAATGAACCATTCGTCTCAACAACATCAAGATCTGCCGCTCATGGGTAACCCAGAGCTCGTCGCTATGACACTATCCTCGGAAAACAAGGAGGAAAAAGTGCCTGTGAGCAAGGGATGGCGGTTCTGGGCTGTCTTCTCGGCAGTCTGCTTCACTACGCTGCTCGCTGCCATTGAGTCTACCGTCACTTCAACTGCGCTGCCCTTCATCTCCCATGCACTAAATGCGGGCGACTTGTACATCTGGTTTGTGAACGCGTATTTTCTCACGAGGTATGTCCGTAATGGCCCGAGATGATGGCAAGAGACTGACTTCCCATGTAAAGCACGGCTTTGCTCCCTCTTCTGGGCCAGCTATGCGATTTGTTCGGTCGTCGTTGGATGATGCTCATTGTCGTGGCTTTGTTCGCCCTTGGCAGCGGCATTAGCGGTGGAGCGAACAACGCCGCAAGCCTGATTGGTGGCCGCGCGGTACAGGGAATAGGTGGTGGTGGCATCAACTTGCTCATCGAACTCATCGTCTCCGACCTCGTCCCGCTGCGCGAGCGCGGTGCCTATTTTGGTATCGTCTTCGGCGTTTTTTCTCTGGGTACCGCTGTAGGGCCTCTTGTGGGTGGTGCGATCGTGGACGGAACCACTTGGCGATGGGTAAGTTTATATAGTCTCCTTGATGGTCATATCATAGCCACTGGTGTAGTGCGGCGCGGCCTTAGTAGATTGATTGGAGGTGGTTATACAAGTACGGAGCCCTGAATGTCTGTCGGATCGTTTGGTCTATCGGCATATTGGCTATCAGCGCTGTCACTACGACCACGAGCAGCACTAGACTAACAAGACACTTTCTGCAGGTTTTCTGGATTAACCTCCCGGTCGCTGGTGTCGCCCTCATCCTCCACTTCCTGTTCCTCCGTGTTAACTATGACAGAGAGACGGCCATTCTCACGAAGCTGAAGCGTATCGACTATGCCGGCAATGCAATCTTGGTAGCAAGTGTCGTGGCTGTACTCCTGGCCTTGTCATGGGGAGGCGCTCAATATTCTTGGTCTTCGTACCATGTCCTCGTTCCCCTTGTCGTCGGAATATTCGGGTTGTTCCTCTTCCATGTATACGAGAGCATGCCTTGGGTCAGAGATTACCATACCCTCCCTGAGCGAGTTTTCAAGCGTCGCACACCTGCTACAGCATTGATCATCGCTTTCATCAACTTCATATGCCTGTTCTGGGTTATTTATTTCCTTCCTGTCTACTTCCAAGCCGTGCTCGGAATGTCTCCCACCCTTTCGGGAGTAGCGCTGCTGCCAACGGTTCTTCTCTCTGTAGTAACCGGTGCAATCTCTGGAGTCTTGCTTTCTAAGTGGGGAAGATATCGACCACTTCACATCCTCGCTTTCAGTCTCATAAGCCTGGGGCTTGGACTATTTTCGCGCTTCAATCAGCACACACGCCCTGCTGAGTGGGTTCTGGTACAGGCGGTAGCAGCCTTTGGACTTGGTATCATGATGTCCACCAACCTGTCCTCCGTTCAAGCAGATCTGCCCGACAGTGACACCGCCGCGGCGACAGCCGCCTTCGCTTTCATGCGAGCCTATGGGTCCATTTGGGGCGTCTCAATACCGGCTGCAATATTCAATGCGCAGTTTGCGAACTTGTCCTGGCGCATAGGCGATGCGGATATCCAGAAGCAGCTTAGCGGGGGCAACGCATACTCATTCGCTAACGCGGACTACATCAAAAACTTTCCCGAGCCACAGCGTGACAGGGTTATTGAGGTGTACGCTCAGAGCCTCAAGCTGACCTGGCAAGTCTCGCTTGGGTTTGCGCTTCTTGGTTTCTTTCTCTGTTTCTTGCAGAAGGAAATTTCTCTTCGATCTACCATCGATACCGAATTTGGATTGGAAAATAGGCAAGGAACGGGTCCCAAGGCTAATTCTGAGAAGGAGCCCGCCGCCTCTAGCGCACAGGGGGCACTCGACTAGGCCTCTGGATTGTGTTCAAAGAGCTTGAGACTGTCACATAACTCGTGAACGTGTCGTTGTGTCAAGCCACCCTGAAAAGGGACCCGGGCAAGAGTATGGTCTTGACAGTTAAACAACTATTACTGCAAAATGGTTTTCTGTTAGAGCTGGATTCATTAAATCATAATGAGAAATGAAGTACTGAAATCATTGGGGGACGAATGAAAAGATCTTCTCTGTCCGTATAAACAAATCGCCTATCCCTGTTTGTTGGAAACGACCTTTGGTGTAACAAAAGGGGCTTTTAGATTAAGCAAAATGTATCAGACAAGCAAGATTAGAGTCAAAAGGCTGATATAACGATATCAAAGCTTTCTAGTCAGTCCTAAGCCTCGTCTCTTGACGAACTCGACTGCTTCGGTCATCGTGATTGCAGATGCTCTCGATTTATAATTGCTGCGAAGCCGATATAGCGCCATTCCAACTCTCTACGGCAACGATCTAGTATTTAAGAGTGTTGAGGGTCATTCCATACCTCTCTCAGGCGTTGAGATGGTTCTAGATGGTGGAGGTTCCGCCCGTGTGTGTGGGCGGTTGCGGGTGCTCCTAGATGTCTTACGTGCCGTGTCGCTGATGAAGCGCCCCTTCTTGGTGCTGCGGACTGTGATGCCCGTGTCGGTCCAATGTAGTACTCAACTAGTGGGCTCGTGGTTTAGCCGTAAACGAGCTGGGGCAGGTGATGTGGCTTTCGGCAATATTATGTTCGCACAGAAAAATGATGGTGATGATGATGGGTTTAGTAGGGCGAAGAGGCGAGCCGAAATGTTTTCTATAAAGGGGATCTGGGCAGGTTATTCACAACGTACTGCTCGTCTTCTATCGAACACCGACAACGAAGTCCTGCATTGTGCTCTGGGTCACAGAGAATGATTTTGTGCTCGGAGAGCACAAAACAGAGCCACCAGTGATATAGTCTTGATCGTAGTTGGTGCTGGGGCGAATTTAGGAAGGGGTTCGTGGGCCCACGCTCTTCTATGATATTCTTGAGGATGATGATATTTTCAAGAGCTGCGAATGTAGCCGCGATAGCAGACACCCCGGGAATGAGAGTCGAGAATGTCACTGTGGTTCTTGATGGTATTCGCTACCTCATCATCACAGACAATGAAGAATCTCGAATATCGCCATGTCAATTCTATCTCCCTTCTCGTTGGTAGAGACTGATATATAATAAGGCAGTCGCGTTGGCGGGCTTCTGTAATGTCGTCGTTATCTTGCATGTCGGGAGTCCTAATAGAAACGTGCCTGTATTGGCTTCGGAGGAATATTACATGAGCAGACGATCTCTTCGATCAGGGACCTCTTCTTATTCTTAGTTCACTGTCTATGAGAATAAATTTGAGCATCTGTCTTTGATGGTAGCCTTCTGTCAGGCGTGGCAAGTGTCAACATATCTGTCATGACTTCGGTAGCCTCCCAGAACTTTCGCAGTGTCCAACATCCACTGTACGGCAATGCTACAAGATTGAGTTTTTCAAGTCATCGATAATACGGAATAAACCTTTTTCGCGGGCGCGGATAGCTCTTAATGCTAGATCTGGAACAATCACTAGGGAGACACCTCCGAAAGATTGAAAATCGCCCCTATATCCAGGCGTGACCTTTGGGGACGATATCTCCGCGATTAGATCCCTAGCCTTCCTTGCCATTGTTTCAGTCAGATTGACCAGAACTAGGAATTGGGTATTGGAGTTGGATGAGAGCGAAAATGATCCGACCGTCAGACCTGGGAGCTGAAAGGGTGCTGCAGTCGAGCTTTCAAGGCTATTCTGCTTCGCCGCTACTTGAATGGATTCAAGAATCCGGTGGTAGGTCTCTAGAAGGCGGAGGTAGGCCGAAAAGATTAGAAGTTCGGCGGAGGGGTCTAATTGAAAGGAGGCTTGCTGAAGTTTATCTGTTACTTCATCCCTTCCTCTGTCAGACGCAGGCAACTTCAAGCATATGTTGCCAAGAATGTCTATGAAAAGCTGAGAAAGGTGGAATGCCTGGTCGACAGTGAACGTAGACTTCGGTTCTTCATTCTGTCTACTGCCCACAAAGTCGCTGGGAACATTGTCGTCGGAAAATAAGTCCAAGTGCTCGGTCAAAGCGATGTTGACATCGGCTATCCTTCGCATCCATAGCGTGCGAGTATGCTCTGTTTCCTTTACACGACTTGTAGATTCGCCAATATAATCTTCTTTGGGTCTGGAATGGGTGTCAGAGGTGAGATTTGGCGACAAATGTGACCTAGATGGGTGGGTCGTGGACGGAGGATGAGGTGCTGGGGAATCGGGCGATTGTCTGATATGACCGAAGCCCTGTACCGGGAAATACTCTTCAACCATTTGATATGCCCCTTTTGGACTGTTGGACTTGTGAACTGGAAGAGGGGCGTTTTCGCATTCATCTAGATCCATCAAGACGTTGCCCTCCGGTGACTTAATTGAGTTGCCAGCTGCTGTACCCAAACCTACAACCCCATTTGGGTACGTGCATCGTGCATTACCTCCCTCGTGAGGAAACGAGCTGTCCGGCCGAGCGGGGTCTGTGCTAGAGGTGAAGTCAGCTGCTGAAGCTGGCTCTCCTCCCCGGTATCGAGTCTTGCTGGTGGCTAGTGTGGCTAGCGAGTTGTGATCGGATTAGACGGAAGTTGTAAAATAAATAAATAGATAGCTTGTGAGGGGCAGATAAAACACGTACCTATAGACCACGTTTGGCGACGTGGTGTGGACGCTACTGGGCTGAATGTGCACTCTACGTCAGCACGAAGACAGCGTTGACATTTCTCTGCATCAATTTCTCTGGAGCATTTTAACTTCGAGTGATGACAGCGATCGCAGGCTCGCCGGAGACCAGTCTGCTTGGAGAAATCGAACTGTATCATGGTGATAAAGAAAGCAAAGCATAAGAAGCACGCTAATTAGACAGGTTAGTAAGGCAAGTAAGCCAAAAGTAAACGTGACAGCGCGTTGTCCCCCGCACCTCTCCTACAATTGTTACCCCACCCCCGCGGACTTGCCCAAGAGTGTTCAAAAGGAACCCCTCACAGTGATTGCCATGTCAATTGCCTCCAGTCTCTTTACAACATCAATTACTTAATCCAATTGCAATTATTACAACACCTTAGAATCTGGTACAGGTACCTAGTTTCATTTGAATCGTACACACATTCCGCAGTCATCAAATATGAATATGAGGCATTTATATCTTAGGTAGTTACCCCTCGCTGACCTATCTCTGCTAGGCCTCGAGCTGGCATGATCAGCCCGAGTTCATGCATCATAGAAGACCGCATTTATTATATCCTGTAGGTCATACACTGGTAAGAATACCTAAAAGCATCGCCGCCATCATTCCCGGCCATCCCCTTCTAACCGTGGCTAACAACCTTAATACGAGGTAGGCAAGTCTCCTAGATAGGAAACTTTGGCTAAGACAACGCTATCTGATTGGACACTAATTAATGCGTTAACGCATGGATAAAGTGCAGGAAATAGCTGACCTTTACTCTGTTTGCAACATCATCTCCTTCAATCATGTTCACCTGTCTATGAAGCTGGGCTTAATTTCTCGCCTATTCTGCCATGGCTGAGCTTGAACATGTAGACGCGTTGAAGCTAGAAGTCTCAGGTGTAGACTATCTGCCACAGAGATCCAACCACAATCGGGGTAGCGAATTACTCGAACGCGACTTTCTACAGATTGCAAGCCTTGTATATTTCCATTACCGGGACCCGGTTAGCGGCCTTCGTAAGCTCGACGTCGAGGAAAGATGGCCGAAGAAAGTTGTTTCTATTCATGAGATCTCGCAACAAGAAGAGTTGCCTACTCTTAGCGGCAAAGGCATCCCAGGAGAATGGAGGTCAAGTAGGGACTGGAAAGAGTGTCTTCAGAACTCATGGACGACACACCAGCGGCAAACTTTAAATGCGAATGCATGCACTGTCGCAGCGCCATTCTCAAGCTCACTTATCTTTAACACAATAGTCGCACCTTTGAAATCAGCTAGCCTTCAATGAACATTGATTCCAAAGGGAAATCCAACACGGCCAACACGTTTCCTGTTAGCACTAATAATAAATCTGTTGGGATTTTTTGGGAGAATGGGCCGCGGATGGATCAAAACTCATTGCAGCAAGGACGGCGCTCAGAAGCTGTTTGATTTCGTTGTTGTTTCGAGCCGCCTTCAAGAGTACTTCGCGAGGAAAATGTCTGCATGGGGGGAAAGGTATTTTGATGTATTCGCGGTAGAAGGGCTGCCCCGCCAATCGTTTGTCGCTAGATGGATGGGTATTGGAACTGTAACGATGTGTAAGTGGAAACACGGATAAAGGGTTCGAGTGCTGTGGCCTGCTACCTAAGATGTACTTAGCAAACAGCGCAACAGACATGAGTTAGCCCCACCTGTTCGTGCGGAGAGAGGGGTTGGAGGCGGGGTAGTGAGCATCTAGTGGGATCCAGTGGTAAGAATGCATTAAAACCAGTGGACATAAGATCCAGAGGACGCTGTCCCGATTCATTACTTTCGGTCAGCTGTATAGACAATTTTGCTTTGTCTGCCAACCTTATCTGTCATCTTCAAGACTCTCGTTAAGCATCGTTGCTCATCGCTCCTATAGCCTCGTCCTAGCGTCTTGAAGTCGTATCGCTTGACCTCTACCCGTTGCTTTCTCCCGAGTCGCTCACCAACTTGAAATATACAACCTGGTTTAGGGACTGATCCCCCACACCACGACCGTTCTCTCGATTCTCTCGATGTGTACCATCATTTCTAGATTGACATGCACTTTATTTGCCGATATTATAACGCCCTAAAGCTATATAAAGCAACAACACTGACGGAAACCTCGATCCCCAGTTCGAAAGCCGGTGATGTGAGGATATAAGGTATCCCAGAGTTCCTCGCGACATTAGGGTTGAGCGTTGTAAGCCTCCATGTCAGGAAGTACATTCTAGGAACCAGAAGCGTTCTGGCCTCGACTGCCATATCTTTTAATACAACACATTTAACTTGCGACCTATGTTACATGCTAAAGTAGCGCGGGTGGATTTCTGCTAACTTAGCCAATTGCAAGGGGGTAGGCAGTAAGGGGTTTGTTGAAGTTAGATTGTACGATGTCTTCGTACATAAAAAGTATCACTGGCAGACCGGGAACTTCAACCTGGTGTTTGAGCACATGTGTATTAAGCCTAGTAACAGTCTATCTAATATACCAAGTACTTGATATATGGCGGCTCGGATTGAATGGTTTATGTTTGATCTTATCTTTCGTCACGAGTGTTTTACTTTGCCCTCGAAGAAACCGCGATTTGGTGAAAAACGAATAAATAGAATGCGTTTAGGGATTGTTTCGAATTGAAAAGAACCGTAGTAACTGTCTTCTATGTCCCTTGAACTCGCAGGTAGGGCCGAAGAGTGACTGGTGCGTGAGCGTATAAGATGAGCAAGTTGTTTCCAGGCATGCTGCGCCCCGCCTTGCCCGAATAATGATCCCGAGTTCGTTTGATCATGCCATGGACGATTCCTTCGTATTAGCGACGTGTAATTCGTTGTCGCGGATTGCGTGGTCGGCATGCAATACAGCGGGAGGCGGCGTATTCGTTCCGAACATCTCCACCGGTTTTTCCTGTGCATCGATTTCCCTCTCGAATACTTTTGCAGTCGTACAATTTAGCCCCCCAACATTGTTGCAGTGGCACTCTGCAATTTGGACACAAGACAAAAACGATAGCGTGTACACACATCTTGATTCTAGGCAAAGTCGAGATATGCCTAGAGAGATCGAGACGAATAATAAGTTATATAAGTTTAGAGCTTTCTTCGGGCCAGAGACGAGCTGAGTGTCGGATCAAAATGACTAACTTGGAATGGTTCGAGCTGCGGTGTAGTTCGACCTGCTTAATCCTGTTGTCGGGTCTTAAAACAGATGAAGCGCAGGCGTCTTCTTTATATTTATTATCGCTGCTCAAGTTGTGTCATTTTTGTAACCCCGAATACACGTCAGGGTGACTTAATTACTTTGGTACTACCACAAACTGATTTATAAAATGCTAGACTTAGTTGGAAATGCGCAATCCGTATCATGGCTTACGTATATCTCACAAACCGTTGCAAGGTATGAGGGATTGACAGGCCCTAAAATTTGCCTATCGTGTATGTTGAGAGTTGTCCGATAGCTGTACAAGTGCAACTATATTAGACGTGCATTGCCTTTCTCAAACATGTGTGAGGTTGTATCTATTCCGTTTGCTTAATACGGGCCATCAGGGGGTTAGAAGTGATTAGCATTGAATATTCAATAGAACCAATAGAAAATGGGGAGTATCACATGCACAGAAATGTGTTCCAGTTACACCCTCCCTATAATCGTTTCGTATATGTTACATATTCTAGCAATCAAGGATAAGACCTATGCTTATACAATTATCGGAAATCAGATCACTAATTGGCTCAGATATTCAATTGAGAAAATAACTATAGCGACGGAAACCTATGCGTATTTCATGCTTGTATATTCCTTTTTAGTTTATCTCACTTTGGACGTTTACCGGCCATTGCTAACACGAAATTACCTGTTTCTCTGCTTTACATATATAACAGGTAGTTGGTTCTCTGGCAGAGAATTCTGCTTGTATTGGTTAAGTTGGCTCGAAGAAGTGTTAACCAGATTGGGAAATTCTTTCAGAAAGGTTTAAAACAACCCAATTAAGAAGCCATGGCAGGTACTAAATATATTCGACGTAAGATGGTAGCTTGGTAACACTCAATAGCCATTGCTTAGGAAGTATAGTGTACAACAATTGAGTCAAATCCTAGAGTTTACCGATAGTGAATGTACAAGAAAACTTGCTAACTCGTTCCCGATAGCCTAGAGATCAAACCCCGGTAGGTTGAAGCAAGAAAGCTCAGTCTGAGTCACCGAGATCCAAAGATTACCCCGGTAAATGTCAACTCGCTCACCATTTATTCAAAATATAATAATGTGCTGTAAACATGATGAAAGGCGACCTATTATGAAGTTGTCCGGTATGGGGTATCTACTTACTCATGACCGAAACGTCAAATTACAAGTGCTTCGTTATATACCACAAGACGTCTAAACTCCCTTGCTAAACGTGTGGCACATAGTTAACGAGTATCATCTCACAATGCCTGATATGGGTCACCAATCGCAAGTAGGTGTTAGCCGGACCGTATTCAAATAGTGCTATATACATTTTCTTCATCGTGTACTATAGTTAGCCTCCGCGAGAGGTGCGTCGGAGTTAGGAATCTGATTATTGTCAGGGCAATGGGCCATACGAGAAGTTGGTCCTGTCTATGAAGTCCGCGAGGGAATCGTCATCGAAGCACTCTACCATATATTTTCGATAATTTCGTGGCTTAGCAGGCCCAGTGTAATCCGATTTTAAGCTACTTTAGTCGCGTGCCTAAGCTTCTTTAGTGACCTACACCCAGACCTGCAATACTTAATATAGACTTTTACAAATAAAAGCTATTTACATCACATGACTTACATCCTCTGCGAATAAGTGTACTAAAGGGGCTTAGCGTTAATGAAGGTGGTTCCGCCAAGCGACGAAATTATCAAAAACATATTGACTATATACGGTGCGTCTAAGTTCCTTTGCTGTTGCGCTTGAATATGCTGTGAACTTTAAATACTAACTTAGGCAGAATACTGCAGTCGTATAAAAATGGCAGAACTTGCTAAGAAGAAGTTGCGGATAAGCAGCATCAGCCTGGCTCGACAGCTGGTGATGGTACCGTATCTTCCTTATGCGACGGTCATCTCTTCTCATCCGCATCAAGAGACAACCCAGACTACAACAAAATCTTGTCCTAGGTAGCGGGATTAATCATAGTACCGATCAAATAGAGTTGGAAGTGATAAAAAATCCAAGCGAGATAACATGAATTTGAATGTTAAAATCGAATCGAGATAAGAACAAAGTGTGACAAGGGCTTGGAATATAGTCTATTTAACTAATAATCCTCGGTCTCTCTAAGTCTACGGGTTTCGTTCCTTTCAGTCATGAATATGGCCTTCTTTTTAAGCTTGAATTCTGAGCGCCCAACCTGTCCAGTCTGTATCGTTGGGCTCCTCTGCTTTATTGTTGGTCTTTGGTTGCAGGTACAAATGGCCCTCGTGATGATGCCGACCAATATCTATCATCTCCTTGGCAGTCTTGGCATGCCTGCACTATTCTGGTCCGTGTGACAAAGCCTTTGTGTAGCAGACAAGTAGGGCGCCCAAATGACAACAAGAGTCAATTCGATGCTAAACGGAGCTGCGCGAGCTTTCAACATAGTACCTAAATTTTACTTTAACGCGTCCTGCTACGACCCAGAACAAGCGCTGAATAACATTCCCCCATGGGGAGTCGATTTTGTTACTCACTATATATATATTATAAAGAATATTCGCTAAGAGTAGTATCTCGCTTGTTCATATACGGGTTAAGGCTTTAAGAGTTTACGTGATTATGCTTCTATCGCGTAGCTGACTTATTTATAACATTCCTATAATTTTAATGATTTTCATAAGTGCGTATTTTACAAGGCGAAGAAGACTACGAATTAGCAACAGAGTGTTCTGACAAATAGCTAGCAGAGATATACCTACACTAACTATGTAAGAGCAGCTATTCAAATAGGCTCTCGTTCGCCTATGGATGCTGCCGGTCGACGTGTTCCGCTGTCCGGAGTGTGTGTCGCGGTGTGATCGGCGAAGTCACTTGGCAAGCTAAGACTAACCTTGTGGTCTCGCATACCAATTCAGGTCCGGTAGGATGTGGACGAGAACATGGGGTCTAGGATTTGTCGCATCGCAGAGGTGCTTGTGAGGTCCCGTGTAGAACGGCATTGGCTTGAATGGTACATGGCCCTTCGTTCCTAGACAATACACGCGTAAGCCCTATCCTATCGGAGCAAAGAATGATACATTAACCATGTAGCTCTAGGTACTGGTGATATTCGACATATTGAGTTTCTGCTCGCAGACAGTTTGGTGTATCCCCCAGTCGAATTCGGTATCTGGACAGGTTGGCGCGCCGGTAAGCAGCTGCCTCAAGTAGGTTAGTGTACAGGAGTGGTCCGACAAGGAAGGGCTAGTGCTTAAGTCCTCTAAACAAGGGTTCATAGTTTAGCTAATCATTCTCTGAACTTGAGATCTGAAGGACTTTTCTGCCTTTGATGTAACCTCGCCCCTTGTTTTCTACATTTTTACACGTGTTTATGGGTCAGCAATTTACACACGTAGAGAACCCCCCTTTTGCTGTCATGCTCCCCATTCCAGGCCTTTTCTGCAAACCGTGATAGGTCCTGTGGTCTAACTAATAGCCGCTAGCTTCTAGTCTTGTTGGGTCTTGGCGGTTAGCGATCCAGAAGTTGCAAGCTCCTCTAGAGTGCCACGTCTAAGATCTGTGTGAAGAAATTCCCATCAAGATTCGGAGTTATAACAGCGCACCTAGTAAGAAAGTAAAGCTAGCACGCCCAATTCCTAAGGCAGTTCCGGTAGCGGCAAACACTTTGGCGTAGTAGTGAACGACTTGAAGCAGAACAGGACACGCAACTTGGGTCTACGATACAATTACTAAGTTCAGAAAGGTACTTATAGATGGCCGTTAATGGACAAGTGGATATGCTAATGGGGTAATTAGCATCCAATTCAACGTAAGGGGTAGTGTGGGATGGCTAGCGCGTTCCACCACTGTACACACTTTTTAGCTTCAGATTCCACTTTACAGATTAAACACACTAATACAATATCATTCGTACTAATCTATGTGATAATTATCTATTATGCCTGCCGCAACTGTTTTTTTTACTGCTGTACTAGTTGTACTAATTTAAAGCTATTACCATGTAGATTATTCGTCAAAACTTGGTCTAGGCCTCGGGCCCGATCGGCACCGAAGGTGGCGGGCCGACGCCCGCGACTACTTAAGCCTGGCCTTAACATGATACCAAAGCTTAAATTCGACAACCAAGAAAAACAAACCTGCAACACAAATCCTTTTTATGCTTGAGCAAACCACCAAGGCGAAGTGTTATTTCTACCTTAGCCCACTTAGCTATGCTTAAACCACTGAATGGCTTTCCGAGCCTCGTCCCGGCATTGATCACCAAGGTGAATATTACACAGGTCAATGATATAGGTTCGTAGTTCTGTGTCTTAACACCTGCAAATCAATGCGCTAACTAACAAGGCAAAATTCATACCGGCGCCCATGAAACACATTATGTAAGATATCCCCTTAGCTGTTGAAAATATCGTTGGTGTATTAACGGAATCGGATAGGCTGTCAACGACGGGACTATTGAAACTGTTCCTGGGTTTGAACCAGCTTTTAAAGCAAAGGTGGTTTTTGGAGCAGATTGGTTCAGGGTAGATGCTGACGGGAACCATGCTCGAATTGATCTGAGAGGAATCGCTCGGTATGGTGCTACGCCAACTGATACGGGGTGACATAAATTATTAACATATAGCCTGATCAAAGCTCAGAAAACGGCTGCACGATTGACTTTCGGGCCGCTGGTGTCGTCGATATGACTACTGAAATCCGCAAGATCTTGAGCGGGGATCCGAGCGCAGCAACGATCCCTTTCGGGTCTATTAGTGAGTTATGCTGGTGATAGGCAATGATAGGCCCTCCAAGCATTTGCTAATGTTTCCGTCATTTAGCCGCATCCCACACGTTTCTGGTTGCCGACCCTGCGCTGAAGATATTTGAAAACGGCATCTTCGTTAGCAACACACGCTTTATCACATCTGACACCGGGATCATTGTTGAGACAAGGCAATCACTTGTTGTGGCATCAAAGGACATGGATTGATGATAGGAAATGGCAATCGAGGGACAGTTAAGCGCCCGATGGGTTGGTATATCACAGAGTGTACTCACCAATCTATTCTTTCCCGGATTTTGTACCAAGTGCAATGGGCACAATATGCTAGAAACTCGAACAACTCGACTAAATTTGATTATGAGTTTAAGCTAGACCCCGAGAGCCTTCACGCAGTTAGCTGCATCTTTAAACGTGGGCTCGTCTGCTTGTCAACCGCGATGTCGCTAAAAAATGCAATGGAAAATATCAAGATAGTTGTGTCCATCATAACCTAAATCAAAACCTACGTGCACATTGACTGCTAGTACTTACCTAAGCGCCACGATCCCGGAACCCCCACAAGAACCACCGCTCGTTTATGAGGCAGTGTCCGAGGGAAAAAAGAAATGGGAGCCGGTTAGATTAGTACTACCTGACCGATTATCTTGCAAGCGCGGGCTACGTCAAGAACCTTAGTGTTAAGCACTAAACTAGCGGGGTCCTAATAGCGGATACTGTGCGAAGGTATAGGGGACAAGTGTTCATCAAAGTAAACCCCGCAATTCTTACCTTTACAACATCAATTATTTATTTCGCAGTATAATAATACAAGATAGGTATTTAGCTATTTAAAGGTCCAAGTTTCTCCTGACTAGCCGAGTGACCCAACAACCAGTAACATTGAGTCCTTACTGCTACGTTCGACCTAGCAGCGAATACTTCGACAGATGGCATTGAAAGGAGCAGTTCGTTAAACCATGCAATTTCTCCTAGTCTCACAGATTCAAGGGACTGGAATTGCACTGTATCCCTGGGAAAGGGCTTATCATGTATGTACTCATCTAAGTAGATAAGGATATTCATTGGTTGTTGAGCCGTTGAGCCGCCGATTGTGGGCTTTATGAACATATCATTTATCACGTGACGGATTCTTAGAAAACTTACATTAAACATCAACTGCATTTAATTCTTTTTCTTCGCTGTTTTTCTCGTCATTACATATTGTATTTATTTATATAGGTCACTAAATACGGTCTTCAAACTTCGAGTTCTAGAAGAGTTTGATGTAAATTTCACTGGAATTAATATAAATACAATTCGAAACGTATACGAACTAAACCTTTTCACACAGGGACAGTTAAAGCGCTGCATTAACTTGAATGAAAATCATAAGGACCGCCGCGTAACTGAAAGTTTGTTATTCTTATAGGGATTGATATATTAGCAAAGTACTTCTACTACCGCTGCGGTTATCGGAGCCGCCGTAGCTGCAAGAAATGTACTAGGTTGCTTATTCATGGTGTCAGACTCTCGCGAAGCCTCGCGATACCTACAGCTGCATACCGCCTCCCTAGAGTGACAGAACAAAGAGGGCATTTTGTATATAGATCTCTAGCCTGTAGATGTAGATGTTGGAGCTCCTTGTGCGACAACAAGTATTCAAGACTTACCCCTACGTTGCTTTCAGTATCCAGAGGTCGTGACACATGGACAGTGATCTAGAAAGAGTTACTAGGAAGTAATAGCACTCAAGCCCTGTGAGAATGACTAACATCATATTTATGTAAGCTTTAACTCTGTGTTCCCCTCTCTACAACTACCGACCGTATCAAATAATATCTAATGTAGAGCACCACTACACCAGATCCGTCGTGTTTCTCATCACCAAGCAATACGCAACACATATTTTCCAACCTGGCGGCCTTCCCATAGGTTCTGGATCGCCTCTTCCGCCTCCATGAAATCCCAAGTCCTGTCAATGATGTCATCGAATTTTAGATTTGTGGCGGAAATGGCGGCGCACATGTCCTCTAGATCCAGTCGTGATCCAGCATTGACGCCCCTACAGAGTAATGAGTGTCCGCCGCGGCCCTTAAATTCTGACTAAGATGTTCCGTATTACTTACCTAACATTTACCCTTCTGTCGATAATCATTGAGACGAAATGCTCAAGACCAGTAGGATCCTGTCCGCCAAGGTATCCCACTTGGCTTACAGTCCCGCCACGGCGTGTACATGTGACACTTTGAACGAGAGACGTGGAACCACCATTTTCCACTACCAAGTCGACACCAACACCATTTGTCAACTTTAAGACTTCCTCTTCCCAATGAGAATTCTGCCTGTAATTGATACCATAGATAGGCGTCGAGGAGAATGACTTCTGAATTGTTGCAATCTTTTCATCGCTGGAAGAGCTAAGCAATATTTTAAGGCCAGAAGCTTGGGCAAGCTTCAAAGCAAACATTGCTACACCACCAGTACCTTTGCCTCATAATTAAACGATGATATCAAGTAGGGGGACTATTGGCCTATACCTTGAATAAGAATGCTTTGACCAATAGTGAGACCCTTGATCGCAGACCAGGCAGTCGTCCCCGCACAAGGCAAGATGCTGCAGCTGACCCAGTTCAAATTTTCCGGTAACTTAACCAGAAGCCTTTCATCGAATATCAGATAATCAGCGAGAACACCATCTTCATCTGCTGCGAGCCACGAACGACCCGGCTCCCTACCAGTGACGAACTCAGTGTCGGTGATGGGACTGACCCGGTCGCCCACGGCCAGCGTCTTAACTTTGTCACCTACTGTGAGAACCTCACCTGCGGCATCATTTCCCAGTATGCCGTTCGGTGTGACAGGCCAAGGGTTACCACCATTAGCAATGTTTGCGTCTCGATGATTGAGTGCCACAGCGTGAACCTTGATGAGAACTTGCGTGGGCGCGAGGGGAAGTGGTAGAGGTTCGACGACTAGCTTGACCTTTGCAGTACCTGGTGTGAATTTATCGGTGCGGCGCCAGGCGCGACGGTGAGTTGGTAAATGCTGGGTCATAGTTAAATTTCAACTGCTGTTACTTATATGAAATAGGTTGAGATAAAGGTTGAGTTATATAGGTTCCAAGGTTGTGTCTAATAATGGGAACTAATGCAAACACTTTGGACGTTGAAGTTTGAAAACTCAACCCCACAAGCTGCCCGAAGACACTGCGGGGTAGAGATAGAGGATAGAGGCCACATAATTAATCTTGGAGAAATTTCACTCTCGCCCTAACAGTACCACATGTATGAAGACCCCTCACGGCGACTACATGCACTGTTCCTAACGCTACGAGACAGGTTCGCTAGTCTCGCTATATGAAATCTTCGCAAACCCTGCGGCTAGCTGAATAATTCCCAGAGTGAGAGCCTTTTGACTTTTGGCTGCTACGGCCTGAGCCATGCCTACGATGTTTTTAATCTGCCGCCCATTCATCTCAAGATCCGCTAGCTTGTTCATATCCTCTTCTTGCAACAGAACTTCCACGTCGGTTGTCGTCTTCACCTTTTCCACGAACGTCCTCCAGATTGACAGTCGTGCTTGAGCCTCGAGGACTTCATACTTGAAACTGAAATGAATGCGGCTTTGAAAAGCCTCATCAATGCTATTAATCCGGTTGGTTGTGAGTAGTAGGATGCCTTGGTAATACTCCAAATGGCGCAAAAAAATTGAGATGATAGCGTTCCTCGATATGTCAGCATTGTTTCTCTCTGCTAGGAACACATCCGCTTCATCAAGGAGCACAACTGCCTTCCAAGTCTCTGCAAGCTCCATCACCCTCATCAGGTGGTGCTGTACCGTAGGCGAGTCTTCACCTAACTCACCCGAGGTCACCATATAGAGAGGCTGATGTGCAATTTCGGCTACGGCTTCGGCCGTGAGAGTCTTTCCAACTCCGGGAGGGCCAGCGAGGAGTCCTATAAGACCCTTGCCTTTGTCGCGGACGATGTCATCGAAGCCGCTCTCACCCTTCTGCCCATGATGTTGTATCAGATTGCAGATGAAATCTTTTCGTGTTTCCTCAAGGACCAGAAATTCAGCCATTTTCTCGTTCCAGGTCACCTCTTCAAGTTGAGAAACAGCAAAAGCGCCTGCAGATATAGTTAGCAGCCAGACGGCTAGATACTACAATGTAAGCCTCATACCCCATATCTTGTCTCCAAAACTGAACCCGTACATAAGAGGGTTAAGAAGCATCTTTTGTTCTGGCGTTAGATTCTCGGCAACCAGCGATGTGCGTATCGCTGGAACAATGGTATTGTTTGGCACAATTTTGTTCAATGTGACGGGATCAATCATGACCCGACCATGAGACTGTGAAGCGGCTTTGTCAGTAGCATGACATGATCGCTAAGAATAGCTGTAGATAGTAGCTTACATTGAATTTCTTGCCTCCCTCGTCCAAAGCATGGCCCTTGTATTCCTTCAGATAGCGCCCATTCAAGCACAGAATCTTATCACCTCTAGCTATAAATTGCCTCCTCAAGTCTTGGTAATTGGGATGGTAGGTCAAGGGGAAATATGGAAGATCGTAGATCGACTTCGACCCTGAAAATACTGGAATACGGTTTTCTTGTCTGTAGACGTAGCCGACTTGCTTGCCGTCCGTGTTGATATAATCAATGTTTAGAACATAGGAAACTGTACCATCCCGCTTTTTCTCATAGTCAGAATCTTTCAAACGATATGCTCTTCCTTGACCAAGTTTATCAATGCCATAAAGGAGAACATTGGGGGGGAACAGGGTCCATATCATCTCAAAGACTATGTAACCCGCAAGGAGGTCCTTCAGCCGAGTGAAACTTGGTTCAAAGTGCTCTTCAACGAATTGGACTGCAGCTTCAAGTTCAAGGATGACTTCCTGGTCAGGGGATTCACTCTTTCTCTCCTCCGATAACTTCCTGTGGAAGGTCGGGAGAGCGAAGAAAAGCAACTTCAACTCATTAGTAGCCTTAAAATCCATATTATAAGTTCTGTGACCAATTGCGCTTATGCAGAAGTGCAACTCACTAAGGAAATGACATGTGGGAATGAAAGACCTTCCACGTCATGATACACTTCCGACATGACTTTCTGTATGTGTTGTCCTCGAAGGTCTACAACATAGTGGCCTTCGAAAGTTCCTTGAATGCTAATGCGGCGTGCAACCGTAACAACATATCTACGAAACTTTTGCTTTCGGTTACTAGGCTTTGAAGTTTTAACGAAGCGGAATTTCTGCGCCTTCCTACAATAAAAGAGTGAGACTAGGAAGAGAAAGAGCGGATCTTCAAGAAGCGGGCGGTTAATCGAGCCTCGTCCTAGAAACTTACCTATCCCAACTAATATATGTTAATCTCAATATTGGTGAAGATTCCGAGAAAGAGATACTTACATTTGATCAACGCGAATAATTTTCTGTCGCTGTTTCTCTTGAGTCTCTCCCTCGGGCTCCGTCCCGTGGCCTGTGTCATCCACCTTCTTTTTTAGGGACATTGTTTCCTGTTTGCGTTCATCTAGTCCAAAAGGCGGCTCTCTGAGAAGTGTTTATGGGTTAATTGTAGTGGGTAAGGTATAGTTTACGTTGTTCGTTTTGTCTCTTTAAGCTTGAACGTCTTGTACAATGAATCTCGGCCATCTAACGCAGGAACTTCACACGCCAAATACCCCTTGACAGAGTCATTTGTAATGATCTAAAGTGAGCAGAACTTGAAAGCACATTTTCAAGTCCTATAGTTATCTATGTCCAATAGGATTAAGCTTTCTGTGTCAGTCCTTAATAGGCTGACAGTAGGAGGGTTGCTTTTCTTTTCTTTTTGCTTGGCTTCGTTTCATGTATTCGGTATCTGTAGCCAATAAAAGTAGACCAACAGCCTCAGGAGCCTTGTAAGTAAGCCCGTTGCTCTATACACCATCAGCGATTGCAACCCAACCACGGAGCCTGCCTCTAGCTCAAGGAAGATGTTGCTATCGCACTTATTAAATGTATTTCTAGGATAGGAAGGTGACCGACAGAGGAATATTTATACAGAGATTACCAAGCAGAAATGCAAATTTGTGTCCACCTATCAATTCTAAGTATTTGCATGATGGTGCGCGGCCTGAATCTGGCCCTGATTATCTCATTACAAGCCGGACCCTAATCTGGATTTTCATAGAGAGTAGCTGCAGAAGTATTCAAATTCTCGGCAAGAAAGCGAGTGATCGATGTGGAAAGCAAAGGTTAGCAATAACTATACATATTAGCCTGCCATACACAGGTAAATAAGGAGACCTTCACCTTCATTTACACAGCCCAGAATTGTTAACTGAACTCTAGTAAACCTTGCATTACCCAAATAGTCAAGCAACCTGGCTCTATGCGGGAATAGACTCGAGCTATATTTTATGAAGTAACTTTTGTATTCAGAGCGAAGTCCCAATTATCTGCTACACAATGGATACCTATCAACGTGAAACTCCTTACTTAACACAGTTAAACCCTTATCTATCGAGGTCAAACGCTCAAGACGACCGAGCCCTATCTCTCAATCAAGATCAATCGATCGTTGCCGACAATGTGAAGGCTTTTGAACATAATGGAACATCTACCCCTAGACCCGAATCGCATATCGAATCGTATACTATTGCTTTGATCTGTGCCCTGCAAGAGGAGTTCCAAGCCGCATGTCAAATGCTGGATGTCGACGACTTTGAGGCACCGCAGGGCATGGAGAAGTGCATGAATGACGGGAGTGTCTATGTTTTCGGTAGACTCGGATCGCATTACGTTATAGTCGGTTGTCTACCTAGGGGACGTCTGGGCCCCGTAAATGCAGCCAACGTCGCTAAAGACATGACCCGATCTTTCCCCAGCCTGAAGTTTGCTTTAATGGTGGGAATCGGTGGAGGAGCTCCCACCAGAAAGCAGGATATACGTCTAGGTGATGTTGTGGTTAGCGTGCCTTCTGGGGAGCGTGGCGGAGTTGTGCAGTTAGACTTTGGTACTCGATTGCCGAATGGTATATTTCTGCGAAAAGGCCAGCTTAACTCTCCACCGGATGCATTACTTTCGGCTACACAAGAGATCCAGCGCCTCTTAGACGACCCTCGAAAATCGGACAGAATTGCCGAACATATTTCACGCATGGACCACATGCCTGCCTACCAACGTCCGTTATTCGATCGGCTATATCGTAGCGATTACATCCATCGAGACATAAGGGATACTAAAGCGAATATGAACAACCAACATGATGAAGATCATAGTGATGAGGAGGACGAAGAAGACGACGAGACCGAGGACGGTTGCCGATATTGCGAAGATGATGGGCTGGTGCAACGCAAGAACCGCCAAAGTGACCGCAAGGTCATTGTGCACTACGGAACCATCGCATCGGATAGTGTGGTGATGCGAGATGCGAAAACGAGAGATAAACATGCAAAGAACAAAGATCTTAATGTCCTTTGTTTCGAGATGGAGGCTGCTGGTTTGATGAACAATCTTCCATGTCTGGTAATCAGGGGGGTTTGCGACTACTCTGACACCCATAAGAATGACGAATGGCAAAAATATGCTGCCCTAACAGCTGCCGCATATGCTAGGGAGTTACTCTTGGTTTTAAGACCACAAATAGTGGTTAACATGCCTTCATGGGCTGGAGAATGTGAGTAGGAATAATAAGTCAGTAGAAGAGAAGAAGCAGTCTGATCGATTCCATGTAGTAAACAAACAACTAAGCGAAATCAAGCGAAATCAAGAAGGCAAGCTTCTACTAGTAATCACAGCTATTTACATTCAGATTTGCCGTAACTGACGGTGCTTCAGACCTGAGTCAACAGGCAATCATTGAAAGCCAAAAAGCCGAAGACTTTAGAGCGAGTAAGTTAATGCTTTTAAGCTTTAAAAGACGAGCTTATGCTAATGAAAGGGAGACCAGAAGCTCCTGTCATTAAGGGATCACATCATGCTTCGAAACCCAAGCAGCCAAGATACCTATGAGAAGGCTTGTAAGGATCACCATGAAGGGACGTGCGAATGGTTATTCTGCCGCAATGAGTTCAAGACCTGGACAGCCGATAATTCCATGTACCCCATCCTCTGGTTGAATGGTAAACATGGAACAGGAAAGACGGTTCTCTGTGCAGCAGCTACCAGACATCTGTCACCTCACACGTCTTTCCTAACTAACAAAGCAACCATCAAGCGCTATTCAATTAACAAGACATCCCCGATCATAATTCGCCAATTCCTATCAAAGGATGACTACGTACCACGAAGGAAGCTGCTCCGAATTATCGCCACGCAACTTATGGATTCCTTTATAAACATAGCTCGTGACCCGATACCTAGCTCTATCTTACCTTTCTTGGACATGACAAATGACGATTCAACGGAACTAGAGAGTCTAATTCACGCCATATTACTAGAGCTACCATTTACATACATCTTTATCGATGGCGTGGATGAGGTGGAGTACGCTGACACTTCGCACTCCCCTTTAACACCCCATCCGTCGGAAGACGTCGAAACATTTATCGAGTTTCTCATACAGGAGGCCTTACAGAACTCTCAAAAGGTCAGAGTCTGGCTTAGCAGCCAGCCACTTCCCAACATCCAACAATACGTGTACAGGTCTAAGCAATATCTTGAGATTCAACTCGCAACAGCCGATACACAGGGTGATATAATGAAGTATCTCAGTCACCATATGCCGAGCTCTAAAAGAGACGAGAGGACTCTTGCTGAGCTTATCATTGGTATCACTTTGATGACAGAAGTCGAGGGAAGCTTTCTTTGGGCAAGCACTATGGTAAATGAGCTCAAAGATGAGACAGAAAACGATGATGACTTGATCAATTTGGCGAATAAAGGCCTGCCTCTTAAAATGGGCAAGTTATATGAGAGGGTGATTCATAAAATCGTAGACAATGACAAGAGGCCTAAGGACCCACCACTTTGGAAGTGAGAGAGCATACCCCAATAGCCGATTCACGAACAGAGCTAATCATTGCGTCAGAGTTGTACTTTCACTTCTAACCTTTGCAAAACGCCCGCTCACTATGACCGAGGTCCTTGAGGCAATAGCGATTCTACGAACCCCGTGGGGGAACAATCTAAGAGAAGATCGAGCGACCGAGAAGAAGATTCTTAACTGCTGCCTGTGTCTAGTGCGACATACTCCCAAAGAGTTGGAGGGCCACAATGTTGGGCTTCTGCGCCTTTCACATTCAGCTGTAAGGAAATTCTTGCTTGAGTTTAACACCACAACGGTACCTGGTGTCAAACATCAAATGCTTGTCGATAGCCGAATCATTGGCGACTGCTGTCTTCGGTACTTGAGCCAGACAAAATATAGAGAATTTCTCGTGAAACGCACCCTTACAAAATTCGAGACGACCGACTGTGCAGCCATCTTACCTCACCAGTTCCTCCTGTATGCCGCCAAGTACTGGTTCAGGCACTTTGACTTGCTGATTGAAAAAAGTGATATTGGTTTGTCAAGCGGTGATAAGACTATAGTCACGGAATTTCTTCGGTCCCCAAACTTTCGAACGACCATCCAAATTCAAAGCCTATTTGTTACGGGCCATTTTTTACAAAGTTTCGACTCCATCACGGGCAGTGGGCGAAACGTGAGACGAACGCTGCCGAATTGGATACCAGAATATGCACCTGACCTTGATCGACAGTATCAGACTTTCCAGGGTGAATGGTGCCATTTACTTCAATGCGGGCCTTCTGCTTCATTTCGCGGAGAGATTAACCGTTGTTTCTGGGGATCTCTCGGATCTACTAACTTTCTCTCTTCCCAAACCTACAAAATGGGTAGATATGACAGCTTTGAGTTTAGGAAAAGCAAGGGATCCAGAATGGACGGCGACAGCTGTCAAGTCCACAACATCTCACAAGATGGGCAACGCCTGGTAACTGCGTGGATTCGGAAATTAGAGTGAGTTTTTCTTCACTAGATCATCGCTCACCATGAAACATCAGCATGGAACTATTCCAATCTGAAATAGTGACTGACTGGTTTGGACAGAAGTCGGAATTTTTTATGCGTAGAGTTATGGACGCTAGATGGCAAGTCACATCCTCAGGTCGCGTCGACGGCAACTATGCCATTTTCTGCTACAGATACTAGTATAGCGCTCTATATGCTACCCTGTTCGCGGTCCTTTCACTCAATTCCACTTATTCCGAGAGTCAACTCCGTTATGCCCCCCAATGCCATTGCCCTTCAGCTTGGTGGGTCCATAATCAGACTTGGATCGAAGATCTTCAAAAAAGACTCTACTAACGACCTGAATCATGAAATGGTATATCACGAGCTAATGAATAAGTCTCTTGGGGATTCATGGGAAGAAGTATGCATAAGAGACCCCTTTTTAATCCTATGCCGTCGTCGTGTATACCGAAAGCGACCCGAGTCAACCGATCAGGAAAAAGAGCGTCGGAGAGTGGAACAACTTCGGCGGCGAATGTCACTTCGCAAAAGATCTCGTTCGAGAGCGGGAAGTGGGAATCCTCTCCTTCCTTTGCTACATGGCATTTCTTCCTCATCTAGCACGGACCATTGGTTTCGATTCTGGGCACATGATCGTGAATTTCTAGACTTCTACCGCCGAAGAGCTGTCTTGAATGTCTCGGATGATGATTCTTCCGGATATTTCAGTAACTCCGAAACAGATTCCTCTAGTTCCCAGGTACTTACCGACTTACCATCAGCAGAAGAGTCCTGGAGTGAAGGGACGACTAATCCAGGACATGCTTCCGAGGAGGAGCTAGATAGCCAGCTATCCGAGGGATCTGTTAGTGACAATATCGACGATGATCAAGACGTTGGGTATAGTCCTGAAAATGACGAGTATGATATCAAGTCTTCGTCAAGTGTGGATTCCGACAATAGTCGCGCTACAACTAGTTCTGGGTCAGTAGACTCCTTGATTATCTCTCAGATCCTCGGCAACGCTTCATCCACATCAGGAGATAGTTGGATTAAGAGAGACGAGTCCGAAGACGAGATACTCCGTGCGGAGCCTGCTATAGCGAACCCTGAACCTCAAGGCCCAGTTGTTATCAGTAAATTCAATGGCAGGGTGAGATGCGATTCATGTGACAAAAGTTGTTTGCGTACTTGGTATCACTGCGTTGTTTGCTGTGATAATGACTTTAACCTTTGTCATCGGTGTGAGCGGAAGGGAATATGGTGTTTAGATATTGAACATCAGCTTTATAAGGTTATTAATCGCAATGCTAGTGGTGTAGTTTCCCGACGAAACTTCCATGTTAGGCAAGAGTTGGCCGTCTACCGAACTGACGTTCCCGACGATGAACCTGCATTGTTTCATTTTCGGAAGAAATATCCTGTTATGCTTTACGACTCACCACCGGTTATTCACCAGAAGCTCCCCTTGGTCATTTGGGCGTTGAGCGGTTCTTGTCTTCTCTTCGTCGACTTGTCCCGCAATCAATTTTTCGAGCAAAAGATCACAGCAGCGCCGGGTTCTAAGAAAGGCAAGTAAAAGGACAGATGATAAAAGCCTCTCTAAATTGTCTTTATAAATTCTTAGTAAAGCTTACAATGGCTCATTTATATAGGTCGACCAATCTGTGTAAGTCTCTCATTCTCTCCGTGCGGATATTTACTCCGGATGGCTATTATCGACGTGATAGCGGAGGTAGTGAAACCGACAAGACAAAGTACAAAACATTCTACCAGTCTTGCTAAGACACGCCTGTGCCTGAACCTACATATTCTTGTCTTACAGCTCTCATTGAGCCAGCCGGCACGGAACCGACCCAAACTTCTAAAGTCGACGAGCTGCCGTCTAGGTTGCTCATGCGCCAGAGGATTTGTTCCAACGCTACCATTCGGCTTTACCTGGTCCGCTTCAGACCTATACTTCACTTTGAGCGATGAACACCTCCATGTCTACCGTATTATTCTCTTAAACACAGAGATACAACATACCGAAAGGGAAGGCGGAGACGTAACAAAGAGGATAATGCCGAAGGTTACAATCCTAGTACCAAAAGAGACGATACTACTTCCGCGCTCATCGCGTGACCGATCTGTGCAATTCTTCCCTGCCATGGCACACGATACGAAGAATATAGTGATTATTGGGCCTCGCTACGGACACAATCCAACACCGCCCATTGGTGTATATTTGAGCGAGAAAGATCTCGGCGGATGGACAGAACTTTCCGAGATAGTGGACAATGAAAACAGCGTGAACGTGTCCCAGGAAACGCTAGGAGGGCAGTTTGAGGAACCTTGGGATAGTGATCAAGATTGCATTCTTATTCCTTTTGATGGATACTAAAACAACCCTAGGTATTTTTATATGTTATAAGGAAGACACAAATAATAAAGTGTTTATAAGAACTCCGTGTAAATAGCAGATGTTAATAGTTATGGTACATGATTGTATAGTTAATAAAAAGAAACTTAAAGAGTTTAAACTATAATATACCCCCTCTCTCCTTGAGCAGGCTCTGCAAACTACCTATCAGTAAGCTTGTCCTTCGCACCTGGAGTCATCCAGACTGCTGACCACCGCGTAGCCGCTGCCTCACAGCTCCCAAGCAGTCTGGCACCCGACTTAAGCAACTCTGAAGACCTAGTCGCTCCGTACGTTGCGATTCATTCAGGCCTAGTCCATGAGAACCTGTTTCTAGAGCCACTACTACCTAAGAATTAATATGATAAATATAAACATTCTGGTGTATTCAAACGTCTAGGATTTGGCGTTAAGGAAGACGAGCCCATGGATCCCGTACCTGGGCATATATATGCTGGACGAGGTAATAAACAAACAGCGTAAGTTAATTTAAAGTGTCTTAGTAAGACTATTAAAACTCATGGACAGATACACCTTATTCAACAGAGTTATATATTTTAGACCTACGCGGTATAACCCGAGTCTTTTACGTTATAATTTGCCCTTACTCACTAATAATTAACCAATAATCAGCCACGTTCCAGGGTAAATTTGCCTGGAATACCAATTTCCCAAGGTGCATCGAGTGAGGGCATTCTCCCGGAGTGAGAAAATGCCGTGTACGAGCCTACAGTAGCCCCATCATCCCGCTCTAGAGCCGCCGGCGTGGTTAGCCCTGTCCCTTTTAACGTGGGATCCTGGATCTCAGGATATACCAACAACTTCACCTTAGTCGGCGTGGTCGTCCTGCCGCGTGCCCAGAACGGGAGCCCATCCAGGATGCTATCAAGGATAAGAGTTGCAGGGGACTTCGCACCCTGGCGCTGCAGCTTCGAGACCTTGTGCCACTCGTCTGGGTAGTCGTCGCGAAGGTTGAGGGCCAGCGTTGGCAGCTTGAGGCCCTTAACAGCCGCCTCTGCAAACTGCTTTAACCGGCCTGCGCTGTTAACTGAGGTGTAGCGTAGGTGCATGACGACGTCGGAGATGGCGCGGTAGTCAAACTGCCGCATCTTTTCTGGCAGCGTGACCTGCTAGTTTAAAACAACGCTTACACCCTCGAACGGCCCGTACTACGCAAAAAACTAAAAATCGAAGTTAAAGCTGCCTATGTCTTATGTATTATTAATAATATTTATATAACGCTTAAGTTAAGGTTAAATATATATTTAAGCTTTTAATTTTATATTATAAACTAATAATAAATAACTTATTAAGTAAACTAGGACCAAGCGTTAAAGGTTTAATAAAAAACAAGCGCGGAGTTATAACAAGCAAGCTAAAAAAAAATATAACCTGGTTATAATTATAAGTTAATAAGCTATAATAAAAAATAATTACGTAATAAATTATTAAAGTTATTAAAATTATTAAAATTATTAATAAAATAATTAAAATAATTTAAATAATTAAAACAATTTTTAATATTTAAATAAAAAAAAAAATATTATATAAATTATAAATATTTTTTATATATTTTTAATTATAATTTTTTATTTTTTATTATTTAATTTAAATATATATTTTATT